>JACEFZ010010512.1:0-98637 GCA_014155875.1 Cepaea nemoralis | reverse complement strand
GGTTTTCTAAAAAGAAAAAGTTCGGACCTTTTTTTCCTTCCAGAATTTTTTTTTGGCAAAAATTTTTCTTTCCCAGTATGACTCAAAAGGGAAATGACTTTGTATTGTGTGCAGTCTCTTTTGCTGCCTTTGTGTTTCCAAATTGAGATAATTATGGCGTTTCCCCAGTCTCGTGGTGTCTGTTGTTCTACCCAAACACAGTAGAATAGTCTATGTAGTTATGTTGTTCCTACTTCTCTTGCTGCTTTAATTAGTTCATTTTGTAATTCATCTTGTCAGTTTGATTTTTTCAATGGGGCTAATCTGACGGCTTCTATAATTTCTTCTTTCAGTATGTCTGGTTCTAGTTCTTCTGTGGCATCTGTGTAGGTGTCTTGAATTCATGTGACATCTGATGGAATGTTGAGAAATTGTTCGAAATACTGCTTCCATCTTATTAGGATTTGTTTTCGTTCACTTATTGGTTTTACATTTTAGCTATTAATTATTTCAGTTGGGTCAAAGGGTTCTCCTCTGGTTCTCATGTCTTCTCGCTATTCCATTTTCTATGTAATAACGTTCCTGTTTGCTCTTCAACCACTTTTAATGTTTTTCCTTTTTGTCTTTTACAGCTTTCTTTACCTCTGCGTTCCACCAACTTATTTTCTTTATCCGTGTTTTGCCTTTTTTCGTGGTTCCACGTGTTATTTTTGCAGTATTTAAAATGCTTGATTTGAACATCCCCAATTCTTCTTCCACTGTATTTCTTTCTATAGGTAATTTTACAACGATTTCAGTTAGTTCTTTTTCATAAATTTTCCTCACTGCCTCTACTTTGAAGATTTTTTTTAAGTTTACTGATACGCATGGCCTGTATTTTCCATGTCTTTGTTTTCTTCTTCTGTTGGTTCTTATTGTCGCAATAACTGCTTTGTGGTCTTAAGTGGCTTTGTAGACTTAAGTTTGCGCTGCCCTTGCATCTAATATATTTCTCTTTCTGTTATTTCTTGTTAATATAAAATCCATTTGGCTTTTGGTGTCTAGATGGTTCCATTTATACCAGGTGTATATTTGTGAGTCTTTGTGTTTATAGAATGTGTCTGTTATATAGAGGTCGTGTTGGCTACATAGCTCTATGAATCTACTTCCGTTATCACTTCTCTCATTATGTTGATCTCCAAATGCTCCAAGAATGTTTTTCTATGCCCGCTCTGTTGTGTCCTAGTCTTGCATTGAAGTCTCCCATAATTATGATGTTGTCCTGCTTCTCTATTTTATTCATGGATGTCTTCGTAGAATTCCTCGCATTCTTGCTCATTATTGTTTGTATTACATGGTGCGTATATTTGTACATATGCTGTAATTGTTGTTCTTTTATTCTCACTGTTATGATACTTTCTGATATATATTTTATTTCTAGTATTCCTCTTGCTAGTAGTGGTTCAATGATTGTCCCCACACCGTGTCTTGCCTTTTCTTGCTGTTCCAGAGTAAACTGTTCTAACTGTTGTGGATCTCTTGCATCCTTTCCCCTTTATACTGGTGTCCGCTATCCCCATCAGTCCAATTTTCCTCTCTTCCATTGTTTCTATAAGTTCTTCTTCTTTACAATTAAAATCGCAGACATTCATTGTACCTATTTTTTTTATCGTTGATCTATCTCGTAGTCCATTAAGGCTAAATCCATTTGAGTCAGTCCGTTTATACTTCTTAGTTTTTCTACGAGCAGTATGAAGATCCCCTGCCTGCTTACTTGGCCAGTCGCAGGTTTAAGACAAAAATCTGACCATATGGAGTCCGTTCCCCATGGCGACCTATAGCCCCGTTAGCCCATGACCTCGAGGTCATGGTTTCCCGGTCTACACCACATGGAGGTGAGCTTGACATGTGTAGTCTGCGGGTCATCGGCAGGCTACTAATTTTCACTTTTCACTCCTCCAGGCGAAATTTCAGATTCACACAAAAAGTAGAAGATCAGACAAGGAGGTGAAAGATGCACTGCCTGAAGAAATGTGCAAGGGAATTGAAAAACAGAAAAGCACACAAAATTCAAAATTAATGCACAAAATGATATATATCCTCACTAACAAACGTTTTTGTTTTTTTTTAAACTTTTTTTTAACAAAAAGTCACAACAGAAACAATTAATGCTTCAGAAGAATATGAATAACATTCTGCAGACAGTGTAGTTGTAGTAGTCAGAGATATTCCCACGCGGTACCTGGATTTTAAATCGTTTTCTCTGCCTGTATTTTACAAGAGAGAGAGAGAGAGAGAGAGTGGGGGGGGGGGGGGAAAGAGAGAGAAATAGAGAGAGAGAGAGAGAGAGAGAGAGAGAGAGAGAGAGAGAGAGAGAGAGAGAGAGAGAGGAGAGAGAGAGAAATAGACACAGACAGACAGACAGACAGACAGACAGACAGACAGACAGACAGACAGACAGACAGACAGACAGACAGAGACAGAGAGAGACAGAGAGAAAGAGACAGAGGGGAGAGAGAGATCGAGTAGAGAGAGACAGAAATAGAGTGGGGGATGTTTAATACTCAAAGTGTGTTGGCACAGCAAATAAAGTATAAGGAAGAGGGGAGGGTCACCAGGCTGAAACAACTCTTTAATGTTGCTGAAGCTATGTTGAATTAATAATTATAAAAATTAAGTGCAACTAACTATAGCAGCCAATAAATTCCCTTGGGGGAGTGAGACATTTGCTTCTATATTTCTTAATTATATTTAAAACATGCAAATATTTCACAATCACTAGCAGAATATAAAATATTCACACAGCAAACACATCTGCAAAACACAGCCCATTTCAATTTAATTAATTTGATATGCAATATGTTTTACTTTACTAATGACAATGTACAATATAAGGCAAAGTAAACGACACTTTGCAAATGACAATGGACAATATAAGTCACAAAGTAAAGGGCACTTTAATAATGACAATGTACAATATAAGTCACAAAGTAAAGGACACTTTACTAATGACAATGTACAATATAAGTCACAAAGTAAAGGACATTTTACTAATGACAATGTACAATATAAGTCAAAGTAAAGGACACTTTACTAATGACAATGTACAATATAAGTCAAAGTAAAGGACACTTTACTAATGACAATGTACAATATAAGTCACAAAGTAAAGGACACTTTACTAATGACAATGTACAATATAAGTCAAAGTAAAGGACACTTTACTAATGACAATGTACAATATAAGTCACAAAGTAAAGGACACTTTACTAATGACAATGTACAATATAAGTCAAAGTAAAGGACACTTTACTAATGACAATGTACAATATAAGTCACAAAGTAAAGGACACTTTACTAATGACAATGTACAATATAAGTCAAAGTAAAGGACACTTTACTAATGACAATGTACAATATAAGTCACAAAGTAAAGGACACTTTACTAATGACAATGTACAATATAAGTCAAAGTAAAGGACACTTTACTAATGACAATGTACAATATAAGTCACAAAGTAAAGGACACTTTACTAATGACAATGTACAATATAAGTCAAAGTAAAGGACACTTTACTAATGACAATGTACAATATAAGTCAAAGTAAAGGACACTTTACTAATGACAATGTACAATATAAGTCACAAAGTAAAGGACATTTTACTAATGACAATGTACAATATAAGTCAAAGTAAAGGACACTTTACTAATGACAATGTACAATATAAGTCAAAGTAAAGGACACTTTACTAATGACAATGTACAATATAAGTCAAAGTAAAGGACATTTTACTAATGACAATGTACAATATAAGTCAAAGTAAAGGACACTTTACTAATGACAATGTACAATATAAGTCACAAAGTAAAGGACACTTTACTAATGACAATGTACAATATAAGTCAAAGTAAAGGACACTTTACTAATGACAATGTACAATATAAGTCACAAAGTAAAGGACATTTTACTAATGACAATGTACAATATAAGTCAAAGTAAAGGACACTTTACTAATGACAATGTACAATATAAGTCAAAGTAAAGGACACTTTACTAATGACAATGTACAATATAAGTCACAAAGTAAAGGACACTTTACTAATGACATTGTACAATATAAGTCAAAGTAAAGGACACTTTACTAATGACAATGTACAATATAAGTCACAAAGTAAAGGACACTTTACTAATGACAATGTACAATATAAGTCAAAGTAAAGGACACTTTACTAATGACAATGTACAATATAAGTCACAAAGTAAAGGACACTTTACTAATGACAATGTACAATATAAGTCAAAGTAAAAGACACTTTACTAATGACAATGTACAATATAAGTCACAAAGTAAAGGACACTTTACTAATAACAATGTACAATATAAGTCAAAGTAAAGGACACTTTACTAATGACAATGTACAATATAAGTCAAAGTAAAGGACACTTTACTAATGACAATGTACAATATAAGTAACAAAGTAAAGGACACTTTACTAATGACAATGTACAATATAAGTCAAAGTAAAGGACACTTTCCTAATGACAATGTACAATAAAAGTCAAAGTAAAGGACACTTTACTAATGACAATGTACAATATAAGTCAAAGTAAAGGACACTTTACTAATGACAATGTACAATATAAGTCAAAGTAAAGGACACTTTACTAATGACAATGTACAATATAAGTCACAAAGTAAAGGACACTTTACTAATGACAATGTACAATATAAGTCAAAGTAAAGGACACTTTACTAATGACAATGTACAATATAAGTCAAAGTAAAGGACATTTTGAGACGCCTTGAGGTGGTCCTGGTATACAGTGCTAACCCCAATTGTTACTGGTACTTACTGTGCGATGTAATCGATATTACATCGGATGCCTTTACTTCCCAGAACATTTTCTAGTTCCCATTTTAGGCTGGGTCATCCTGGGTGCCGGGGTCGATATAAACAATACCCCCAGACTACTGTATAGGTAAGGAAGCACGTTAACCACTATACCACCATGGCTAACATATTTAAAAAACAAAACGTAAATAAAAGGCACAAACCTTAATTTCTGCATAACCAGCGGGACTTAAACTGTTGTATTGTGCAATAAAAGAATAGTTCCTGTCTGTTGCCACCATTCGATAAATGGTCAGTGACTGTACACTATTACTGGCACCAGCTGGAGTAGGAGCTCTACTAGCATCACAGTAGACTGAAAATTTCCCTCCTGAAGTTATTGTATTTGTTGACACAATTGATGGCTGGCCGCTCACTGTAGACAAAAGGGAAAAGTAATCCATAAATACATGTTACGAAGCCTCAGTCAGGTTTCATATAAAGAATGGCTGCAGTGACAATGATTTGTTGAGATACGTTCATATAAAACCCTATCAGTTTTCCATTATTTACCGTTGCAGTTGCCTATTAGGAGGAATGTTGAAGGCCGAAACCTAAACCTGTTAAATCACAATCATAACATGTTTTCTTAAAATTAGGGAACAAATTGATGGTGGCAGAAACAATAACACCGTCAGAGAATGTAGAGAGTGATATGGTGACTGACAGAATTGAAGGTACCATCCATCTATCATGTGCCATGCCGGTAAGCGTGGGCGGTCATGTTCTGCCATCTCACTCGATCAACAGAGTTGTGGATCAGTTCCGTGTTTCTGTCTCGACCATGCCACAAGGCCAAGCCATCCAGATACTTGTTTCTAGGTTTTCCCCTTGGTCTGTTCCCCTCAATCTTACCAGTTGTCACCAAGTTCTCCAAATCATTTCTTCTCATAACATGCCCAAAAAATTGTGACTGTCTACGTCTAATGTTTCTGATCAGTTTACGATCTTCATTTGTTTCTTGAAGGACTTCTTCACTGGTCTTTCTGGC
The DNA here is from genome assembly GCA_014155875.1 of Cepaea nemoralis. NCBI lineage: Eukaryota > Metazoa > Mollusca > Gastropoda > Stylommatophora > Helicidae > Cepaea > Cepaea nemoralis. The sequence goes on along the minus strand of JACEFZ010010512.1, from coordinate 92,794 downwards.
TGTCCATGGTATTCTTTGCATTTTCCTCAGAAACCACATTTCTACAGCCATCAGATGTTTTTCAGCCTGGCTGCTCATTGTCCAAGCTTCACATCCATATAAAAGTACAGGTTCTATGTAGCATCTCAACACTCTTTTTCTCGTTTCAATTGACATCTTTTTATTGGTCAATATGTTTTTCATATTGCTAAAGGCTACTTTTGCCATGGCGATTCTTGTTCTAATCTCTTCAAGGCATCTCCCATCAGATGTTATTGAAGGTACAACAGCTGATAATTGAAAATACCAACAAAGATGATGACATAGTATACACAAATGGTTTTGTCTATCATGGAGGAAAATCTGGCACGGGATTCTCAGCTTCAAAGGGAAGGTCATTGCTGAATGGGGTCTTCGTCTTCTTCTTCTTCTTCTTCTTCTTCTTCTTCTTCTTCTTCTTCTTCTTCTTCTTCTTCTTCTTCTTCTTCTTCTTCTTCGTCTGCGTTCATCCAGAGTTTTTTTTCGACGTGATTGCGTTGTGCCTGTTTACAGCAGAGCTGCGTTCTTGCACCGTTGGACCGACACATCCGACTTCTGCGGGCATTTGTTGACCGGGTTAACCATCCCGGGGGTTTCTTATGACGTTTGACTCTCACTGTTGTAGTGTTATTCCCCCATCCCAGCTGGCCCATATAGAACAGCTAAAGACATCCTGGTCAGCCCTTAAGAGAAGGCAGGGGCAGACCATGGGCATTCCTCGCCATCCAAGGAAGCTTCCATATTTGCAGAGCCGACACACAGCGCTCTGGTACTGGGCTCATCCAAGGAATCGTCACGTCCTGCACATGGCTGCTTAACCTCACTTCCGTATATTGGGCCTTCCGTTCACCATTGGCTGTTCTTCCGGAAACCAGAAGAATGCAGTCTGCAGATGACATCCACACAGTGAGCTTTCCATTCGGACTTTCCACGTTATGGATTTGCTATTCAAGCAATATTCCATTTAGTGCCACTATGATACTTCTTCCACCTTTTATAAGGCCCACACAGTGAGCTTTCGATTAGCATGTTCCATGAAATGGATTGATTAATTGATTGATTGATTTAGGAACCGACATCACAGCATTCGGGGCATTCTCATAAGCGATCCGTTACCATCCTCAGAAGCCAGCGAAGAGTTTCAATCCCAATAGTACCAGTAGCAATCTGATTATATGTGCGTCTCGCCTTTCCTCTAAGCGTCGAGCATCGGCCAGATCCCCTCGTCACTCGTCGTTGTCGCATTCTTGCCAGACCATGGTGATCCATTTGCTCTTCCGAGGTGTACACGTGCTACCACAAGACCGAAACCACGTCTGCTTTGTCGTGCATCAATACTCCACCAAGTTTTGCAGAGCCAGCCAATCTGTCTGACTGTTCATTCCCCAGCACACCAGCATGCCCCGGAGAAAAGATCCAGACGATGCTTGCCACCCGTGACTTCCGAAGCGAAGCAAGCACTCTGCACGAAGCTTGCCTGTCCTCACCCTACTCAGCATGCTTTCCGAGTCAGTTACAATCACGATGTGTGTGTGTGTGTCGTATTCTCCATCCATCGGAAAGCTGCACTGACTGCCTCCACCTCCATTCTTAAGCTAGATGTTGTGGTATCATATGCCAAGCTCTCCTGCACCAAACGCCGACCATTGGCATTTGCCAAGAATCCCCAGGCACTTCTACTACTTCTCAACACCGAACCATGTGTGTAGATAATCACATCACCCGGGCGAGCATTATCCTGAATTAGTTGCTGGATTTCCACTTCCTTGGCCTCTGCTGGCCACTCCCTGCAGGCCCGGCTCAATGTGATTATAACTCTGCACAAGTCTAACTGCTCCACGTAAGGGATTTTCTATCCAAGCAATATTCCATTTCATGCTTCTGGGACGCTTTTGTAACAGCCATACCTGTGGTATGAAGTGTGGCAGTCTAAATACTTCTTCATGCACCTTTAAATGTCAACCTGAATGTAGTTAAAGTAAGCTGCAGTCAACTTGAGCTTGTTGATATCTTCATAGAGCTTGTCCTCAAATGAAGCAGGTGTGGGCCAACATATCTTTCTCTGTTTTGCATATATTGGACACTCCTGCAGCAAATGTTTAGCTGTCGTTTTACCAGTTCCACAATTACATTCATCGGTATCTCCTATCTTTAGTTTATTGAACAAGTGGTATTTCATCCTATTATGTCCTGTGCGGAGTCTGAAGATTGCCACTTGTTCTCTTCGGTCGAGTTTGTAATATTCATCATCCTTCGGTGGCCTGGATGCTCTGATTCCCATTTGGTTCTATAAGTGCTTTTTATAAACCTCTTTACCTCATTATAGGTTATGTCTGTGTCAGACTGTGGTAGTCATCCACCCTCTTTTGCTAGTCTGTCAGCCTCTTCATTTCCAGGTATACTGCAATGTGATGGGATCCACTGTATTACAACTTTTTTGGATTACTGGCATAGACCATGGAGTGCTGCTCCTAGGTCAGCTAGTTCTGTGCTGTTTTTGCTCTGCAGTAATGAGACAGCTGAATTTGCATCTGTGAAGATAGCTATTTGCTTCTCTTTATTTTCCTCCATCAAGAGCATCTCTGCTGCAGTTTTCAAAGCCTCTACCTCCGCTTTGAAGTTACTTGAAAATTTCCAGTTGCCACTGACTGTGTTTTTTTTTTCACTCCATTTTTTAAATTAGAAGAATTCCTCCTCCTCCATTTTCTATTGAATTTTTGGCTGAACCATCTGTATATGCATCGGTCAAATTGCTGCTTGGATAATGTTATTTTATGCAGTTTAGGGTCATTTTTCTTCTTTCGGTTTCATTCTGAGTGTTCTTTTTCTCAATACCAGGAATGTTTTCTATCATCTCAGGCAGTTGCTGCTGTCTCCAAGCTGGGAACTTGTATGCATTGTAAATGGGTTTGACTGTTGATATGTTAAGTATGGGTTCTGCCCTAATCTTTCGTTTTGCAGTTTCTACAATGTTGCTACGCTTCAGTCTTCCCTTTCCAAAACCGTTAAACCTGTTATACATAGGGTGTCTTCTTCTGCGTTCATCCGGATTTTTTTTTTCGGATGTGACTGCATTATGCCTGTTTACAGCAGAGCTGCGTTCTTACGCCGTCAGGCCGACACATCCGACTTCTGCGGCATTTGTTGACCGGGTTAACCTTCCCGGGGATACATAGGGTGGTCTGTCAATCTTCTAAATTTGTCTGCTTGTTGTTGGGCTCTGCTATCTCTTCTATCCTGTATTGGTTGTAAACAAGTGATCTTTTCTAGTTCATTAATAGGTGTTGTCTTCAGGCTTCCAGTTATGATTCGTATTCCTTGATTTTGGATTCTACTTATTTTGTTAAAGTTTGACTTAGCTGCTGTTGCTCAAGCTGCAATGCCATATTCCAGTACTGGCCTCACCCGTCCAGTATACAACTTATTGAGAACTTTCTCATCTGCTCCCCACGTTGTACCAGCAATCATTTTTCATGATTGCCATTCTTTGCCTTAATCTTGTTCGATTTTTCTCAACCTGTGTCTTCCATGTCAGGCGACGATCAAAGGTGACTCTTAGATAGTTTGGATTTTCTCCATGGCGCAATATTTTTCCATTCTACTTCTTCTTCTTCTTCGTTCATCCGGAGTTTTTTTTTTCGGATGTGATTGCATTGTGCCTGTTTACAGCAGAGCTGCGTTCTTGCGCCGTTAGACCGACACATCCGACTTCTGCGGGCATTTGTTGACCGGGTTAACCTTCTCGGGGATACATAGGGTGGTCTGTCAATCTTCTAAATTTGTCTGCTTGTTGTTGGGCTCTGCTATCTCTTCTATCCTGTATTGGTTGTAAACAAGTGATCTTTTCTAGTTCATTAATAGGTGTTGTCTTCAGGCTTCCAGTTATGATTCGTATTCCTTGATTTTGGATTCTACTTATTTTGTTAAAGTTTGACTTAGCTGCTGTTGCTCAAGCTGCAATGCCATATTCCAGTACTGGCCTCACCCGTCCAGTATACAACTTATTGAGAACTTTCTCATCTGCTCCCCACGTTGTACCAGCAATCATTTTCATGATTGCCATTCTTTGCCTTACTCTTGTTCGATTTTTCTCAACCTGTGTCTTCCATGTCAGGCGACGATCAAAGGTGACTTTAGATAGTTTGGATTTTCTCCATGGCGCAATATTTTTCCATTCTTCTTCTTCTTCTTCGTTCATCCGGAGTTTTTTTTCCGGATGTGATTGCGTTGTGCCTGTTTACAGCAGAGCTGCGTTCTTGCGCCGTTAGGCCGACACATCCGACTTCTGCGGGCATTTGTTGACCGGGTTAACCTTCCCGGGGGTTTCTTAGGACGTTTGACTCTCACTGGTGTGGTGTTATCTCCCATTCTAGCTGGCCCATATAGAACAGCCAAAGACATCCTGGTCAGCCCTCAAGGGAAGGCAGGGGCAGACCATGGGCATTCCCCGCCATCCAAGGAGGCTTCCATAATTGCAGAGCCAACACACAGCGCTCTGGTACTGGGCTCACCCAAGGAATCGTCACGTCCTGCACATGGCTGCTTAGCCTCACTTCCGTATATTGGGCCTTCCGTTCACCATAGGCTGTTCTTCCGGAAACCAGAAGAATGCAGTGTGCAGATGACATCCACACAGTGAGCTTTCGACTCGGACTTTCCGCGCAATGGATTTGCTATCCGAGCAATATTCCATTTCGTGCCACTAGGACACTTTTTCCACCTTTTATGAAGCTCACACAGTGAGCTTTTGATTCGGACTTTCCACGTAATGGATTTGCTATCCGAGCAATATTCCATTTCATGCCTCTGGGAGGCTTTTGTAACCGACATACCTGTGGTATGAAGTGTGGCAGTCTGAATACTTCTTCATACACCTTTAAATGTCAACATGTATGTAGTTAAAGTAAGCTGCGGTCAACTTGAGCTTGTTGATGTCTCCATAGAGCTTGTCCTCAAATGAAGCAGGTGTGGGCCAAAATATCTTTCTCTGTTCTGCATATATTGGGCAATCCTGCAGCAAATGTTTTGCTGTCATTTTTCCAGTTCGACAATTACATTCATCGGTATCTTCTATTTTTAGTTTATTGAACAAGTGGTATTTCAGCCTGTTATGTCCTGTGCGGAGTCTGAAGATTGCTACTTGTTCTCTTCGGTCGAGTTTGTAATATGCATCATCCTTCTGGTGGCCTGGATGCTCTGATTCCCATTTGGTTTTATAGGTGCTTTTTATCAACCTCTTTGCCTCATTGTAAGTTATGTCTATGTCAGGCTGTGGTAGTCGTCCGCCCTCTTTTGCCAGTCTGTCAGCCTCTTCATTTCCAGGTATACTGCAATGTGATGGGATCCACTGTATTACAACTTTTTTGGATTTCTGGCTTAGACCATGGAGTGCTGCTCTTAGGTCAGCTATTTCTGTGCTGTTATTGCTCTTCAGTATTGAGACAGCTGACTTTGCATCTGTGAAGATAGCTATTTGCTTCTCTTTATTTTCCTCCATCAAGAGCATTTCTGCTGCAGTTTTCAGAGCCTCTACCTCTGCTTTGAAGTTACTTGAAAACTTTCCAGTTGCCACTGAATGTGTTTTTGTCACTCCATTTTTTAAATTTAGGAGAATTCCTCCTCCTCCATTCTCTATTGAATTTTTGGCTGATCCATCTGTATATGCATGGGTCCAATTGCTGCTTGGGTAATGTTCTTTTATGTAGTTTAGGGTTATTTCTCTTCTTTCGGTTTCATGCTGAGTGTTCTTTTTCTCAATACCAGGAATGTTTTCTATCATCTCAGGCAGTTGCTGCTGTCTCCAAGCTGGGAAGTTGTGTGCATAGTAAATGGGCTTGACTGTTGATATGTTAAGTATGGGATCTGCCCTAATCTTTCGTTTTGCAGTTTCTAGAAAGTTGCTACGCTTCAGTCTTCCTTTTCCAAAACCATTAAACCTGTTATACATAGGGTGGTCTGTCAATCTTCTAAATTTTTCTGCTTGTTGCTGGGCTCTGCTATCTCTTCTGTCCTGCATTGGTTGTAAACAAGTGATCTTTTCTAGTTCATTAATAGGCGTTGTCTTCAGGCTTCCAGTTATGATTCGCATTCCTTGGTTTTGGACTCTACTTATTTTGTTAAAGTTTGACTTAGCTGCTGTTGCCCAAGCTGCAATGCCATATTCCAGTACTGGCCTCACCCGTCCAGTATATAGCTTCTTGAGAACTTTCTCATCTGCTCCCCACGTTGTACCAGCAAGCTTTTTCATGATTGCCATTCTTTGCCTTGCTCTTGTTCGATTTTTCTCAACCTGTGTTTTCCATGTCAGGCGACGATCAAAGGTGACTCCGAGATAGTTTGGATTTTCTTCATGGCGCAATATTTTTCCATTCAATACCAGCTTAGGTTGCTGAGTTTTATTTGAGAGGGAGAACACTGTGCATGTTGTTTTCTCCTCACTTATCTTCACTAGCCATGATTTTGACCAGTCCTCTAGTGCTAATAGGGCTTGCTGTATTCTGCTGTTAGCTGTACTAATATATTCTTCAGATGTCCATATGGCTAGGTCATCTGCAAAGGATGATGTGTGTACTCTGGCTGGAAAATTTTCCGTGATGTCGTTTATATATGCTAGGAATAATGTTGGTGAAAGAACTCCTCCTTGGGGGACACCTTGCTCCAACAGCATCATTTTGCTGGTTTGTCCTTGTACTTTTGTCCTGGCAGTTCTGTTCTCAAGGTAGTGGCTGATCCATTTGTACATTTTCCCACAAACATGCATTTTTTTCAGTTTTACTTTCAGTCCTTCCTTCCATACTTTATCAAATGCTTTTTCTAAATCTATCCAGACCGCTAGTGTGTGCGTTTTCTCTTGGAAGGCATCCTCTATTTCCTGAGCTATATAGGTTATTTGATCTTCAGTGGATCTGTACTTTCTGAATCCTGCTTGGTGTGGTGTTAAGAGTTTGTTTTCTTCCAGATGCCATGTTAGCCTGCCATTGATAATGCGTTCCATTAATTTTCCTACACAGCTAAGTAGACTGATAGGTCGATAGCCATTTGGTTCTTCCAGGTCTTTTCCTTTCTTTGGGACTGGTATTAGTATAGCTTCCTTCCATGCCTGTGGGACTATTCCCCTCTTCCAGCATATTTTTCCATTCAATACCAACTTAGGTTGCTGAGTTTTATTTGAGAGGGAGTACACTGTGCATGTTGTTTTCTCCTCACTTTATCTTCACTAGCCACGATTTTGTCCAGTCCTCTAGCGCTAATAAGGCTTGCTGTATTCTGCTGTTAGCTGTACTAATATATTCTTTAGATGTCCATATGGCTAGGTCATCTGCGATGGAGGATGTATGTACTATTGCTGGAAAATTTTCCGTGAAGTCATTTATATATGCTAAGAATAATGTTGGTGAAAGAACTCCTCCTTGGGGGACACCTTGCTCCAACAGCATCATTTTGCTGGTTTGTCCTTGTACTTTTGTCCTGGCAGTTCTGTTCTCAAGGTAGTGGCTGATCCATTTGTACCTTTTCCCACAAACATGCATTTTTTTCAGTTTTACTTTCAGTCCTTCCTTCCTTACTTTATCAAATGCTTTTTCTAAATCTATCCAGACAGCTCGTGTGTGCTGTTTATCTTGGAAGACATCCTCTATTTCCTGAGCTATATAGGTTATTTGATCGTCAGTGTTTCTGTACTTTCTTAATCCTGCTTGGTGTGGTGTTAAGTGTTGGTTTTCTTCCAGATGCCATGTTAGCCTGCCATTGATAATGCATTCCATTAATTTTTCTACACATCTAAGTAGACTGATAGGTCGATAGCCATTTGGCTCTTCCAGGTCTTTTCCTTTCTTTGGGACTGGTATTAGTATACCTTCCTTCCATGCCTGCGGGACTATTCCTCTCTTCCAGCTGTAATGTAGGACTGCTAGTAGTTTGTTTGTTTGTTTGTTTGTTTTTTTTTTTTTTTTTTTTTTTTTTTGCCTTAGTGCCTAGTCCTATTAGCATTTCATTTGTGATTCCATCCTTTCCTGGTGATTTCTTCTTTTTTAGGGTATTCATTGCCTGTTCCATTTCTTCCATTGTTAGATTTTCCATCATATATTCTGCTGCTGTCTCTGTATTACCATGATGTATCTGTTTGTCTTTGATTGCTTTCTTCTGTTCGGTTGTAATATCAATGTGGTTTGCACTGGCATAGTGTTCCATTAGTGCATTTGCATCATTTTTTCTTGTAAGCAAGGCATTTCCTTGTTTAATTGTTATTTGTTTGTTTCTAGGTCCTTCATTGTTCATGGCTTTCACTAGTTTCCATAGTTTGTTTCCATCCCTGTCAAAATTCAGGTTTTCTGTTGTTTTCCTCCAACAATCTCTTATTGTTTGATTTACTGGTATTTTATATTTTGCTGAGATGGCTTTGAGAGAGATTTTCGCTTCAGTTGTTTGTTCTCTCTCTCTCTCTCTCTCTCTCTCTCTCTCTCTCTCTCTCTCTCTCTCTCTCTCTCTCTCTCTCTCTCTCTCTGCTGTCTTCCTGGCATCTTCAACTTTGTCCTCCAAAATGTGTAGTTCTTCAGTCCAGTATGGTTTGTAATTGTTCCTCGCTCCTCTTGGAATAGACTCAGTGGCCGCCTATATTATTGCTCTGTTTAAACACCATTTGCTTCGTGTTGCCTTATCGTGTATTTATGTTTTCACAATATTTGTCTGTTAGTATGGCAAATCTGTCCCAGTCTGCTCGTTTGTAATTCCAGCGGGGCAAAGGCTTTTGCTCGTGTGGAACATACTCCATATTCATTACAAGCTTGATTGGTCTGTGGTCACTACCTGCTAATTGGTCAAGCACATGGCGATCGATTTTGTGGAGGATGTCTCCTGTGCAAAAAGCTAAGTATGGAGTAGAAGTGGTAAACCATCTTCTAGAGTAAAAGCTCGGTGTGTCATCCGCTTTGTTGAGTAGATGGAGATTTGAGTCAATTTCCCAGTCCTCCACTTCATCTCCTGTTTTGTCAGTACCTGGGTATCCCCATCTTTCTGAACGGCTATTAAAGTATCCTACAATAATGCAGTTTGTGTCACTTATTTTCATGTTTGAGAGTGTAAGGTCCTTATCTGCTGGGCTATACAGATTATAAATTCTTATTTTCACGACCTTTATCATTATATCAACACCTATAATTTCCGTTTAGTTATCAGAGATCACAGATACTTCGCTGCAAGGTATTGTATTTCGTGTGAGTATTAGAACTCCTCCTTTGTATCCTTCGCGGTCGAAACGTGTGGCCTGATATCCTCTGACTGAGAATCTGTCATTAGCGTTGAGTTGTGTCTCTTGAATGCATACCACATCTATTCTATCTTTATGAAGACGCTTTGTTAGGGAGATTTTCTTGTTATAAACTCCTTCGGTATTCCACTGTAGTATGTTGAGTGTCCGGGGTATTTGGTCAATATCTCTTAGCCTACTCCTCTGTGCCTTGACTCCACAGCACAGGGGAAGCTGGCCACCAGTAGTCATGGGTGGACCCCCTTGAGGCAGGGTGCCCGCACTATCACCGTCTGATGGGACTTCGCGGGATTAGCACCATAACGGTTAATAATTTTAATTTGTGACATCATGAATTAAGTTACGTTGCACTGCTTTGTCAAGCCTGTGGCTCAGTACATCCGATTTCGACAAGCATTTTTGGGGTGCTTTCTCTAGCCTTTGACTGTCCCAAGTCTACCTACAAGGCAGCAGATTTGTGTGTTGCTTGGTCTGGTCCGTCTCCCTTGACCTGTACGATATGGATGACCCTACCAGTAGCTGTGCTACCATCAGCATAGCTCTTGGGGTCATTGGAACGCGCAAGCCCCTCTACCTCATCACGGTGGACACACAGCAGAGGGGGAATGAGCTCTATAGTTCTACAACAGATCATGATTTAGACTTAAAGATAAATAAATATGAATTTATACAGTATTAACAATAGCATCACCCCTATGGTTTGATATTATTGATGTCATTATCATGTAAGAGGCCTTTTGCAGAATGTGATTCTCATTACATCATGCCAAAAACTTGTTAGATCCATTGCCAGTTCTGCCTCAATCACCATCATACCCATGATGTTTAAAATGTGTCTGTATCCTTTTTCTTGATGGGCAACCCCAGCCTGTTCTTCCAATGACCATGCTGCCCTTCAATATTATTTCCAAGCCACTGTTGCATTTAATATGTGTCACGAACCCACTGTAATTTAACAATCAGATGATACAGATAACAAAGACAGTCTGATTCACAGCTACATGTTGTTTATTACTGGAGGCGGTGAGAAAAAAAAACAGTCTGGAGTCCTTGAGAATTCTCCTACATCAAACTAAATGTCGGCATGTTGTTGTGGCCCGATCGGGATAATGCAGGAAACGCGCTGGCTTGTTTTGGTTGTCGAAACAAGGGAGAAGACTGGTGAGTTGGTTGAACAAGGGGGAGATAAATATTCTTGTGAGGTAGGACACCGATTGTGTGCCCTTGGGACCATCTGGTGTTGACATCAAAAGAAGTCACTAGAACGATCCCAGACTGTTGGAAAAACCAAACTTGTTACAGGATTGTAAACAAGAGAGTTGGCCTAAGACGGACGGTTTTTTCGCTAGCTCTGTATGAATTTGGAGAACATCTACCGTGTGCGGGATTAATTAAATTTAATATACACGTGCCTGTCATGGCACAATGTAGATGTGATTCAGGGGAAAAGCAGTGTTGCATTAGGTACTCCATAGATTGTATTTAGGTATAATTAATGTGGGATAGACTGGTGATAGTTAGAGTTTAGGACTTTAACGTAGTGTGTTGCGCTGTGGTTAAGTAGTAAAAGAGTGTCGGCGACTGTAGACAGCTGCATTGTAAAAACTAGCTAGTGTGATAGGGTAATTGGCTCTGCTAGTGGAGAATGGGGTAGTGAGGTGAGAATTAGCTCTGCTAGTGAGAATAGGGTAGTGGGGTGATATTTGGAGAGATTGAGGATGGGTTGGGAGATAGGGAAAATGTCCAAGGGTGGGATCTTCCAGTGGGGTGCCTACTGGGGTTCTGCACCCTCTATATTGGTCTTTCCTTGTCTTATCCTGATTCGGACCAAGGTGATGAGCTCCTCTGCTCCATGACAGAGTTTAGTTCGCTGATAAATATCTGAGCGAGGCCGTAGGCCTACACCCAGCTAGTAGGATCAGTGACTAGTGCTCTCACCAAGTGTGTTATTTCTCTAACAGGTTCCCCGCCAGTTACGAGGAAGCTCTACACTGGTTTTGGTGAAGTTCTACTCCGGTTAGGAAGAACACAAGATGAACAGTAAATGTTACTAAGATGAATAACTTCAGAGAAGAACGTTTATACAATGGTGTTTATGCTGGGCCCATGATCAGGAGGGTCCACCAGAACATGGCTCAGTTGAGCAAAACCATATAAACGATTCCTGTGTGATAAGGTTCACCTAGGATGGGTGAGGTTCGTTTTTACACCACATATCAAATGAACACTAAAGATTAAAAAGGAACACTAAACGTAGCATTCACATGGAGTTATAGATTCCAGTGGAATATTACAAGAGACATTGTGTCTGTGACAATCTAGACTAGAGATAGAATCAAGTGTGTTACCAGTAACAGTGATACCTATTTTCCCAGTACAGAGATTGGTACATTTAAGAACTATAGGGACCTATAGTGTGCAGTGTGTAACCGATCCATGATCAGTGTGAAACTATAGACTGAATCTATTTCGGATGATCATGCATATGGATTACCAAGTAGCTACCGAAGAAAGTCAGCGTCTGGCAGGAGAGACATATCGCTCGGTGAGGTCTTTGTGTGCTGAGATAGTGTGCTGTGGTGTGACCTTGCTGGGATGATCTGACCTGGCTACTGATCTGCTGGTCTGATTCTACGCACATTATAGTATACGACACACATTCTTCGCATACACTTCGCACATACAATACACTCTTTTTTTAAATAAATTAATTTTTATTAATTTTTAGAAGCTAGAGTTGTTGAGTATGTTGCGTTGGGGAAGAATGAGAGGGGGCATGATCCAGTAGTGATAGAGAGAGAGAAAGAGGTGTCCATAAACTGAGGGAGTGTGATGGACGGAATCTAGTGGATTGTCCAGGATAATGATAAGGGGTTAAAATATAATGTGGGTGTTGATTCCCCTAACTCCAGGGACGACACTTTAAACGGTTACACGACAATATGGTCAAATTATTTCAGTTGACATGGTTACTAGATGGCAGGATAGGGGTATTCCCTATCAAAGGAAAAGTAATATGTATCCTTCCCTCCACTAGCCTACGGGACACCCTTGGGCAGGGTGGAGTATTCGTGTAGCCACCCACCCCTCCCTCTCCGATCAGGGTCATGTAAAGCCATGTGTGCAGGTAGTCGATGAAGTTGAAGAGCAGTCGACAGGTAGTTGTAGGTTATGGTCTCCAATTTCACGACTGCAGGCAGATTATCTCTTTTTGAGATAATGACTATGGTCATCGACCAGTATGGTCATTGCTGGGAATAATGCAATGGCAAACTACCTTCTTTACAACTGTCAAGACAATCATGTTTTGTTTCATAAAGAATCAGAGAAACTGCATAAATAGGTGCTCCATAGAAGCAGCCTAGCCTAGTAGGGGTAGTCATGTGCATCAGGTGAATCCACACCATCCGCAGGCGTCTGAATGCAAAAGAGTAATAACATTTAAAATGGGAACTGGAACGTTACAACTATGTGTGGGGGTGGCAAATTGGATAATATCAAGAAAGAAAAGATGGAATATTAACATTTAAGGTCTATGTGAGACCAGTTAGAAAGGTATGGGCATGATAACATCTGAGGAATATACAATAATCCATTCTGGTGGAGAGTAAAAACAACAGCAAGCAGAAGCGCTTATAATGGATATGGAGAGATCAAAATCTATCAAAGGATATTGGACGGTTTCAGACAAACTATTTATTCCTGGTACAGTTAAGTGGAAGGCCTTTTGATCTCAGCATCATACAAGTTCATACACCACCAACAAACAGTAGTGATAACAGCATCGATGGGTTTTATTATGATTTGAAGAATGCCTTCAAGAAATTCAAGTATTGAAAATTAAATAGCATAATGGGTGACTTTAATACTAAAGTTGGAAATATACAGGACTGATGCATAGTAGGCAAGTATGAACTAGGGGAACAGAACGAAAGAGGTTGCAGACGGGTACAGTTGGCAAAAGAGCATATGGTTAAATTACTGGAAACAACTGATATCAACATCCAGCGAGATTATGGATACGGAGGAGTCCTGACCATAAGATCAGAAGCCAGATTTATTACATCTTTATTAACATAAGATTTTAATATGCCTTAAAAGTATTACAAACTATACTAATCGCTGACCACTATAGTGACCATAGATTAGTCATAAGCAATATACATATGAAATCAAAGGTCAATTAAATCAATCAATCATGTGCCATGCCAGAAAGCGTGGGCGGTCATGACTCGCCATTTCACTCGATCACCAGCGTCGTGGATCAGCTCAGTGTTCCTGTCTCGTCCATGCCATGTGGCCAAGCCATCCAGGTATTTTCCTCTCGGTCTTCCTCTTGGTCTGTTCCCTTGCAAGTTGTCACCAAGTTCTCCAATCCACTTCTTCTCATAACATATTCAAAAACTTTTGACCGTCTACGTCTAATTTCTCTAATCAATTTACGATTTTCATTTGTCTCCTGTAGAACTTGGTCATTGATTTTTCTATCTGTCCATGGTATTCTTTGCATTTTCCTCAGAAACCACATTTCTGCAGCCATCAGATGTTGTTCAGCTTGATTGCACATTGTCGAAGTTTCACATCCATATAAAAGAACATGCTCTATGTATCTCCTCAACACTCTTTTTCTCGTTTCAATTTACATCTTTTTATTGGTCAGAATGTTTTTCATCTTGCTAAAGGCTACTTTCGCCATGGCGATTCTTGTTATAATATCTTCAAGGCATCTCCCATCAGATGTTATGACTGTTCCGAGATAATTGTACCGATTCACTTGTTGAAGAATATTCGCATTTACTTGTATATTACATTGTGGTACTTCGTTCTTCCTAGTGACGACCATAACCTGTGTCTTCTTACAATTTAGTTCCAACCCCAGCTGCTCACTGTGTACAACAACCGAGTCTACTAATTGTTGTAGATCTTGTGCATTGCCTGCAATCAATACTGTATCATCTGCATATCTAATGTTATTGATGTTTCGTCCTCCAATGCTGATTCCATTTATGTCTTCCACATTTCTGAAAATATTTTCACTGTATAGGGAAAAAAGATCTGGAGACATCACACATCCCTGCCTAACACCTCTCTTAATAGGTTGATATTATCTCACTTCATTATCAATCCTTGTGGCAGCTTGTTGTTTCCAATATATGTTTTTTATAAGTCTAATGTCTTTCCCATCAATTTGTAGATCTGCATGCATATCTACCATGTTGACATGTCTAACTCTATCAAAAGCCTTTGTGTAGTCAATAAAGCAAAGATGTATATCCTTGTTTACTTCTATAGCACGTTCAATAACTGTTCGCAGCATATATACAGCATTTACTGTACCCTTTCCTTCTACAAACCCACATTGTTCTTCACCTATTTCAGGTTGTATATTCTTCCTCACTCTTTGCATGATAATTCGTAGCAAAATCTTTGTGATGTGACTCATTATACTAATTGTTCTATGTTGATCACATTCAAAGGCTCCTGATTTCTTTGTGATTGAAATAAATACAGAGTTACATAATTCAGATAAAAGATAAATTCAACGTATAGGTAATGAAAATATTTTTATGAGTTGTCCGATCCGGAAATTCTATATCAAGATGTCAGTGACAAATGGGAAATATTTTTAAAAATCTGTCAGCCAAGCTGCAGAAACTATTTCCCCAAAAATGATGAAGATGGGACGTAAGAAATGGATGACGGTAGACATCTTAAAACTAATGGAAACAAGAAGAAATAATAACCATGCAAAATATAAAGAGTTTCGCATGAAAATTAGGAAAATGTGCAAAGAGGCAAACGAAGCATGGCTAGAGGAAAATTGAAAACCAACACAACACCCAGAATACCACATTAATGCACAAAAGAATTCATGACATCCCTAAGAAAAGAACAGACACATCAGCAGGTTGCCTAAAAAACAAAATATGGTAAAATCATAATATAAAAAGATCAGATTTAAATGCATGGTCAGATTACGTGAAGGATCTTTATAATGATGGAAGAGAGGAAAGGTATGTTAGGAATACTAATGAAGGACCATCAATATGATTGATTGATTGATTTAGGAACCGACATCACAGCATTCGGGACATTCCCATAAGCACTCCGTCTTCATCCTCAGCAGCCAGCGAAGAGTTCCAACACTAATAGTTCCAGTAGCAATCTGATTATATGTCCGTCTCGCCTTTCCCCTGAGCGTCGAGCGTCGGCCAGATCACCTCGTCACACCTCGCTGTCTCATTCTTACCAGACTATGGTGATCCATTTGCTCATCCGAGGACCATCAATATTGGAGATGGAAGTTGAGAATGCTCTTAACCATTTGAAAACTGGCAAGACCCCGGGTCCAGACACATCACAAAAGAAATTATCATTGCCTTAGAGCAGGGGTCACCAAACGTTTTTTCACGGCGGTTCGGATAACTGATAAAATGATGAGCGCGGGCCGAATACCCATTCTGTACAATACTTGCGCCTATCACCGTAACGAAAGTCTTTCGGACGCGGTTTGTAATTCCGTATACCTGCGTTCTAACCGCAGCTGCGCTCGATTTGGCTGCAGACCACGTTGCGTTGTTTTTTTTTAACGTTATGGTATGTGTCATAGACCTGTGGCCTATGACAGTAAGTAAAACAACAACTGCCACCCAACCGGCCCAAAGTGGTTGTCCTATGAAACAAATAACGACACCGTTGTCATAAAGTAAAAACTAATGTTTAATAATATGAAACATAAATAACATAAAATACGAATAACACCCCTATTACCAGCTAATCCGACAACCCGCTAAACCTACTAAATACTTAATATCTATCCAAACTAAACCCGTAACTAACAAAGGGCTCTACAGACCCACCGTTCCCAAACGCTATCCTAACTACTAACTGACCTAACCATCATGACGTCCCATAAGTGAGCGGCAGAGTGAATGAGTGAGCGGGACAGTGAATGAGTGAGCGTGAGAGTGAATGAGTGAGCGTGAGAGTGAATGAGTGAGAGTGAATGAGTGAGCGTGAGAGTGAATGAATGAGCGTGAGAGTGAATGAGTGAGCGGGAGAGTGAATGAGTGAGCGGGAGAGTGAATGAGTGAGCGGGAGAGACAGAATGAGTGAGAGTGAATGAGTGAGCGGGAGAGTGAATGAGTGAGCGGGAGAGTGAATGAGTGAGAGTGAATGAGTGAGCGTGAGAGTGAATGAGTGAGCGTGAGGGTGAATGAGTGAGCGGGAGAGTGAATAAGTGAGCGGGAGAGACAGAATGAGTGGGTGTGAATGAGTGAGCGTGAGAGTGAATGAGTAAGCGGGAGAGTGAATGAGTGAGAGTGTGTGTGTGTGAGTGAATGAGTGAGAGTGAATGAGTGAGAGTGAATGAGAGAGAAAGAGAGAGTGTGTGTGTGTGCGCGCGTGTGTGTGTGTGTGTGTGTGTGCGTACGCATGCATGTGAGTGTGTGTATATGAAAGAATACAGGGAGAGAGAGAGAGAGAGAGAGAGAGAGAGAGAGAGAGAGAGAGAGAGAGCGAGAGCTGAGCAGACGCATGTCATGTAACACGCATGTTATGTAACACGCGAATCCATATGTTTGTGTATTCTCATCTGTCATATTATCAGTTAAATACCATTTCATTTTATCATGTATAATCTAAACTTATGTTCATTACTGTAGTTTGAGTGAGAGAGTGAGTGAGTGTGAATGAGAGACAGAATGAGTGAGAGTGAATGAGTGAGAGTGAGAGTGAATGAGTGAGAGTGAATGAGTGAGCGTGAGAGTGAATGAGTGAGCGGGAGAGTCAATGATTGAGCGTGAGAGTGAATGAGTGAGCGGGAGAGTGAATGAGTGAGCGGGAGAGTGAATGAGTGAGCGTGAGAGTGAATGAGTGAGAGTGAGGGTGAATGAGTGAGCGGGAGAGTGAATGAGTGAGCGTGAGAGTGAATGAGTGAGCGTGAGGGTGAATGAGTGAGCGGGAGAGTGAATGAGTGAGCGTGAGAGCGAATAAGTGAGCGGGAGAGTGAATGAGTGAGAGGTGTGTGTGTGTGAGTGAATGAGTGAGAGTGAATGAGTGAGCGTGAGAGTGAATGAGTGAGCGTGAGAGTGAATGAGTGAGCGGGAGAGTGAATGAGTGAGCGGGAGAGTGAATGAGTGAGCGGGAGAGTGAATGAGTGAGCGTGAGAGTGAATGAGTGAGCGTGAGAGTGAATGAGTGAGCGGGAAAGTGAATGATTGAACGGGAGAGTGAATGAGTGAGCGTGAGAGTGAATGAGTGAGCGTGAGAGTGAATGAGTGAGCGTGAGAGAGAATGAGTGAGCGGGAGAGTGAATGATTGAGCGGGAGAGTGAATGAGTGAGCGGGAGAGTGAATGAGTGAGAGTGTGTATGTGTGAGTGAATGAGAGAGAGTGAGAGTGAGAGAGTGTGTGTGTGTGTGCGTGTGTGTGTGTGTGAGCGTACGCATGCGTGTGAGTGTGTGTATATGAAAGAATACACAGAGAGAGAGAGAGAGAGAGAGAGAGAGAGAGAGAGAGAGAGAGAGAGAGAGCTGAACAGATGTATGTCATGTAACACGCATGTTATGTAACACGCGAATCCATATGTTTGTGTATTCTCATCTGTCATATTATCAGTTAAATACCACTTGATTTTATCATGTATAATCTAAACTTATGTTCATTACTGTAGTTTGAGTGAGAGAGTGAGTGAGTGTGAATGAGAGACAGAATGAGTGAGAGTGAATGAGTGAGCGTGAGAATGAATGAGTGAGAGTGAATGAGTGAGCGTGAGAGTGAATGAATGAGCGGGAGAGTGAATGATTGAGCGTGAGAGTGAATGAGTGAGCGGGAGAGTGAAGGAGTGAGAGTGAATGAGTGAGCGGGAGAGTGAATAAGTGAGCGTGAGAGTGAATGAGTGAGCGTGAGGGTGAATGAGTGAGCGGGAGAGTGAATGAGTGAGCGTGAGAGTGAATGAGTGAGCGTGAGGGTGAATGAGTGAGCGGGAGAGTGAATGAGTGAGAGTGTGTGTGAGTGAATGAGTGAGAGTGAATGAGTGAGCGTGAGAGTGAATGAGTGTGCGTGAGAAGAAATGAGTGAGCGTGAGAAGGAATGAGTGAGCGTGAGAGTGAATGAGTGAGCGTGAGAGTGAATGAGTGAGCGTGAGAGTGAATCAGTGAGCGGGAGAGTGAATGAGTGAGCGTGAGAGTGAATGAGTGAGCGTGAGAGTAAATGAGTGAACGTGAGAGTGAATGAGTGAGCGGCAGAGTGAATGAGTGAGCGGGACAGTGAATGAGTGAGCGTGAGAGTGAATGAGTGAACGTGAGAGTGAATGAGTGAGCGTGAGAGTGAATGAGTGAGCGGGAGAGTGAATGAGTGAGCGGGAGAGTGAATGAATGAGCGGGAGAGACAGAATGAGTGAGAGTGAATGAGTGAGCGGGAGAGTGAATGAGTGAGCGTGAGAGTGAATGAGTGAGCGTGAGAGTGAATGAGTGAGCGGGAGAGTGAATGAGTGAGCGGGAGAGTGAATGAATGAGCGGGAGAGACAGAATGAGTGAGAGTGAATGAGTGAGCGTGAGAGTAAATGAGTGAACGTGAGAGTGAATGAGTGAGCGGCAGAGTGAATGAGTGAGCGGGACAGTGAATGAGTGAGCGTGAGAGTGAATGAGTGAACGTGAGAGTGAATGAGTGAGCGTGAGAGTGAATGAGTGAGCGGGAGAGTGAATGAGTGAGCGGGAGAGTGAATGAGTGAGCGGGAGAGACAGAATGAGTGAGAGTGAATGAGTGAGCGTGAGAGTGAATGAGTGAGCGTGAGAGTGAATGAGGGAGCGTGAGAGTGAATGAGTGAGCGGGTGAGTGAATGAGTGAGCGGGAGAATGAATGAGTGAGAGTGTGTGTGTGAGTGAATGAGTGAGAGGTAATGAGTGAGAGTGAGAGTGAATGAGAGAGAGAGAGAGAGAGAGAGTGTGTGTGTGTGTGTGTGTGTGTGTGTTGTGTGTGTGTGTGTGTGTGGGGCACTCTGGCATCACTACTTTTACGTCACATACTTTTTATGTACATATTTTCTCCATGTTTAGCCTTGTTTATGTTTACAACATTCATTTCACAATGTTTATTTTTCTTCCTATGTAAATGTATAATGCTCTTGATGAACGAAAGACGAGTGATTGGAAGGGCCGAATGTAAGACGGGCCTGCGCGCCCAATTTGTGACCCTAATAAGTTGATTTGATTTGATTTGATTTTGACGTCTTCCGTTTTGTATCTATACAAATGGTGGTCACCATGAATGCACCATGCAGTGCGCAACCCAAGCACATATTGGGCAAGTAGTTGTAAGATATATTTGATTACGTACTTGTATGTAATATGGGCTGTGACATCCACCCCCATTCTCAAATTTGGCACTTTTCTGATTTACTAAATGTGACAAATACTGTTATGTTACTTTACGGAAGAACATTATAATATTTAAGTCGCAGATCCATATTACACTCGTTCTCAAATCACAAAATTATGTGCCCCGTCCTTAATGTAAATGTCGTATCAATATGCAACGCCCGTGTGCGAGCAATACAGAAAGAAAAATTGTGTCATCGTAGTTGTGACCTTCCATCTTATAACTAGTCGGGACTCAACACGAAGTAATACATTATATAGCCTCAGCGGTTGGAGAATTGATCATGTGTAACTGTATTCGAACAGACTTATGTCACCTGTCTCATACAGACTAAGCTATAAATATTACTCGACTTACGCCATACTTGCCACGTAGGCTCAGGCTACGATCTCCCCAACTCATGTACCATGAGTTTAACTTAATACCCTTAGCCATTGCCAAGAAACATCAAAGACGAGGTGCCTTCCAGCCTACGCAAGACCAACACTCAAGTCTCCGTCTCATGTGTACGAAACATGGGCAAACCACACATCATATATCATAACACCATTATCACCACTCCTCTCTTGCCATTTATCAACACCCTGTACACAGTTGGACTTATGACTACATTGTGATTATCACAATATCTTAAGCACTCTTATCTGTAAGCACCATTGCCATCATAAATGACACATCTGTTCGCTTGGTGACATCGGGTAAATCATTATATGTAAATATGTTATGAGAATGTAATGATCGATCAACAAATTTCGGATACCCTTTTCTACTCAACCACAAATATATGTCTACAGTAATGTTTGTTAAATGTCAATTGCTGGGTATGTCAGTTTTCATCGATGTTAATGATACACCATCAACGAAAATGGACACCAAGCATTGATCTTTAACCTAGTTGAAAAGAAACAAATAATGTATTATGCATGCAATACTTATGACATCATAAATATTAAAATTATAATAATAAATATATTAAGAAATAAAAAAATATATATATATATATAAACGTAATGTGCATATAACTAAACACAAATTATTGTCACGTGTAATCATTAGAGAAACATTGTTCACGTCGGAGAGAGAAAAAAAATGAAGTGATATGTTTAAGATCATAATATAATAAAATGTAGTAAGGTAACATATGAAAACAAAAGAAAAAAATAAGATACCAATACATATATATATATATATATATATATATATATATATATATATATATATATATATATATATATATATATATATATAATATATATATATATATATATATATATATATATATATATATATATCCAATAGATTTAGCCACTTATTCAGAAATTAAAAGATTATTCAGAAAGTGTTGCCATTTTGAAAGAGTGCAATCATCTTCGGCGTCATTACGAAACAAAACATATATCAACATATTCAAAGTTTTCTGGAAAGTTATGCTCTGAGAAATATGAGTCCTTGAAACGTGGTTTAGAAACACAAAGAAATCTCTACACGAGAACGTTTTCTGAAAATGAATCTGTCAGTCGTACAAGTTACAAAATAGTGCATAAGATGGCAGAACGAGGAAAACCGTTTACTGATGGCAACTTTATCAAAGCGTTATGATGGAATCAGCAAATGACTTGTATCCTGAGAAAATCGATTTGTTTGAAACTATCAGCCTTTCAACAAGTTCAGCTCTGCGGAGAACTGAAGAACATGAGGAGAACATAGTGCTAGCGAGAAAGCTAAGATCTTGTTGTGGTATTCTCTGGAGTTGGATGAGTCTACTAATCTCTCGAATACGTAACAACTTCTTGTGTTCATTCGTGGGGTCAATTTGGACTTTCAGATAACGGAAGAGTTGTCATCAGCTTGCAGCATGCATGGAACAACAACTGGAAAAACATTTTCATGGAAGTGCAAAAAGTTTTGCAAGACTATAACCTTCAGTGGAATCAGCTTCGAGGTGTTACAGTTGATGGAGAAAAAACATTGCTTGAGTGAGAAAGGGTCTGATGGGGCAGATCAGGACTCAGTTGGAAGATTTGGAAATTCCGGGCGCTCTGTTAATACACTGCATCATACATCAGCTAGCATTCTGTGGGAAAAACTTAGTTATTTCTTGTGAAATGAAACTTCTGTGAACTTCATTCGGGGGCATGCACTCAATAACCGTCTGTTCCAGCCTTTCCTTGAAGAAATTGATTCTGAATTCTGTGACTTACATTATCACACATCAGTGAGGTGGCTCAGCTGCGGTAAAGTCTTGTTTCGTTGTTACAAGCTCCGAAAAGAAATAGATGTTTTCCTCACTGAAAAATAAAAGATAGAGCTGATCCACAGCTGTCAGATCCTACCTAGTGATAAAAGTTGTCATTTTTGGTCGACATCACATTCCACATGAATAAACTGAATTTGAAACTTCAGGGAAAGGATAACCTCTCTACAGACTCATCAAAGGTTTTCGGAGGAAACTGTCATTGTTTGAAACACAACTGGGAGAGACAACTTTTCTCATTTAACTGTTTCAAAGAGTTTTTGTGCTACAATCACCAAAGATGTCAACCTCGATTTTCCGAAAAAAAATTATTCGTGACTTGAAGAAGCATTTTTTTGAGAAATTGTTAGATCTTGACAGAATTGAGCGTCACATTCTTCTGTTTCAGAATCCGTTTGATTGCAACATTGATGATGGCCAGTTAATCTACAGTTGGAGCTCATTGATTTGCAAGCAAATGACTTGTTGAAAGAGAGACACAGAGAAGGAAAACTTGTTCAATTTTACCGCTGCTTACCTGATGTTGAGTTTCCAAAATGAAGAAACTTGACGCTGGTATGGCATTGGCGTTTGGAACAACTTATGTCTGTGCCATGTAATTGTTTCAGTGGATCGTATGTGACAATACTTGCCAATTCACAGACAACGTAATTACTCACTTGACAGCAAACTTCTGCGTCCTCAGTTTGAACAGTGAATGTTTATTGCGAAACAGCATACAGCGTGGCTCCTACACACTGCCGACTTTCAGTCGTTATCGCATCTTGCGTGTGAGCCGCACACGCCCTGTCTTACATCATTATTATTCATGTCTACTGATAGTCAAGGATGTATCTGTGCTGTGTACGTTATCCTAATATCTACTCACAAACGTGGTCTGCGACCAACAGTCTTTTGCCTAGGAGTGCGTTGGGCCGGCATTCTGGCTATCTTTGTTGTCAAACAGAGTTGAATGTCGAACTGCTACTTGCCGGTGTTCTCGGTTTCATAAATAGGCTTAGGCTTCGTAATTCTTCTTCGTACCAGCTTTATTCCATGGATGGAATACTCTCTGACTTAACCAAAGCCATTATGTGGTGTAACTTTACTTCTGAGCTTTGCTGGTTTGATGTTTTTTCTCCAACGTCTCGACCCGGAATGTCGAAACATGTCGGCCGTCTTGCCAGCCGGTGCGCAGTCATGTGATCGTGCTAGCTCCGCCCAATGGCTGGGCACTGCGTCGCCTGGGTATTCTCGTTTGTCCGATCGTTTGTGTGAGTCGATCTCATTTCGCCTTCTAGTGGGGGTACCTACTAGTTTGCGACTATAAGGCTCATGGCAGTCTGTGAGCAAACATTTTCAAAAATGAAGTCAACAAATCGAACGAGATTGACTGATGAACATTTGAAAGCAATTCTCTTGATTGGATGCAACAATTCCAAACCAAACATTGATGATATCTTGAAAGCCAGATATCAGTTTCACAAGTCTCACTAACATTTGTTTTTGCTGCTTTGAAATTCGGATATGTGCACACTAGGTCTGATGTAACTATTTTTTTGTTGTTGCTAACGTCGCCTTCTACGATAACTTCTTCAAATTAAATAAATATGTTGGCTGCCTTTTTTTTTCTTGGGGGGGGGGGGGGTGGGGGTCATTGGCGCGCCACTCAACCATGATTAACTTAGTTTTTCGTCATTTTACCCCAGAGTTTTCATTCTGGCTTGTAAGTATTGTTAAAGTTAGTTGCATATCCTTTACAGGACGTTTGCAGTCAACACCAAAATTTTTTGCTGTTGTTGATGTCTTGGCAAATTTACGTTCAGTAGTTTGCCATTGCTTTCTGAACGACCCGCACCCATACTGTCACAGCCCATATTACACCCGATGACGTAATCAAATATATCGTACAACTACTTGTCCAATACTTGCTTGGGTTGCGCACTGCATGATGTATTCATGGTGCACACCATTTGTATAGATACAAAACGGAAGACGTCATGGTGGTTAGGTCAGTTAGTGTTTAGGATTGCGACTGGGAACGGTGGGTCTGTAGAGCCCTTTGTTAGTTACGGGATTAGTTTGGATATATATATAGAGTATTTAGTAGGTTTAGCGGGTTGTCGGATTAGCTGGTGATAGGGATGTTATTCGTATGTTATGTTATTTATGTTCCATATTATTAAAAATTAGCTTTTACATTATAACGACGGTGTCGTTATTTGTTTCATAGGACAACCACTTTGGGGCGGTTGGGTTGCAGTTGTTGGTTTACTTACTGTCATAGCCACAGGTCTATGACAGTGATTATGGGGGATAGCGTCCTTTAAGAATGCCACATAGTGAAATTACCCCTAGTGAGATAGCAATAGGAGGTAGTTCTTCCCCACTGGGTAGTTAGCTATATTTATTCTGCAACAATTTTTCACGATCAACACAAGGACTGGCACGTCATCACCATCCACCGTCGACGGCTTGAATCGTGCACTGACGTCGCAAACAGATAAGTGTATTACTTTTGATTTGCTATTTTCAAGGTCTGTACAGATAATGGCCGTGTTCAGTTTACTATCATCCATATCACCGTGTTTTCAGTGAGATGACCCATCGAGTATATCAGTAAACAATTAATTGATAATTGTTATATTGGAAGGTAAAGACGTGTCTGCATTAACTACATGATTCATATATCATTTTTGGAATACTAAGATTAATTTTATCAGTGCTTCCATAGTACTGAGCAGTGTCATCACTCGTTTAACTTCCATAGTTTCATCAAACTAAAATAATATCATCACTAAGCGACTTTGTTGAGTTGGGTATAAAATGTGGTCTCTCATGTGAACAACTTGTAAAATGGAGTGAAAAGAAGTATGGTGAACACGTGGAAAGTGAAGACCGAATGAATGACAGAGAATTAAGAAAATTAGATGAAGCTGAACTAGACGCACAAGTAAAGCAAGCTGCACTAGACGCACAAACCAAGCAGGCGGAACTAGACGCACAAGCGAAGCGGGCTGAACTCGACGCACAGACAAAACATGCAGAGTATGATATGCAGGTTAAAATACACCAACTAGAAGTAGAAAAGAAAACTAACAACGTTGCACGGCAATGTGAACAAAAGTCGGTGAGCCAAGAAACAAACGTTACCAGGGCATTGTGAAGAATGTTTGTTCAGGTGACAGTATTTCAGCATGGATACACAATTTTGACATTCTGATGTCCCACCACGAGGTACCAAAGGAAGAT
Source organism: Cepaea nemoralis (assembly GCA_014155875.1). Classification (NCBI taxonomy): domain Eukaryota; kingdom Metazoa; phylum Mollusca; class Gastropoda; order Stylommatophora; family Helicidae; genus Cepaea; species Cepaea nemoralis. Next base: position 67,648 of record JACEFZ010010512.1, on the reverse strand, counting down.
TGGCATATCTTATATTTCAAACATTTATCGTTGGAGTCATTGAAGGTGGTGGAAACCACACCCGACCACCTAGGACAGACTACAAGTATGTCAAGTCCCGTGTCTTACAACATTTTGTATTGGATCAGGAGGGTTTACGAACGCAATTTAAAAACCTTGCTCCGAAGACCAACCAGACTTTCCTGGACTACGTATCCGAGATCCAGAATATATTTGACAGGTGGATAAAAGCTGCTAAGGCACAGGCTGATTTTCAGTTGCTAAAGGATTTACTTATCAGAGATAAGATGGTATCTTCGTTACCAATCAGGTTGTCGAAATTTCTACAGGAGAACGAAAGTAGTTCTGGTGAAGAAATTGAAAAAATGCTCAGCCTATTACAACGCACACAGAGACATCTTCTCCACTGCATCACCTGATATTGCATTTGGCGCTGCTGCTACAAATGTACCAAACATAAAATCTTTAAGGAGGACAAGATCTATTCACAGAGCTATAAAGAATGGAAATTTAAAAAAGGGAAAATGATAACATGCAAATATTGCCCAATGTCACATGGTGACAATGAAATGTGTGACAAAACTCCGGACTATCTAAATTATTTACAGAAAATCATGTCTCGACAACAATCCAGATCAAATCGATACAAATATATGGTAAAATGTTACCTTTGTAGGGCCCATGGTCACGCGCAGAGGTTTTGTAAGGGTAGGACAGTGTTCAAACACGCTAATGTAATTACTGTTGATAGCAGTACTTCATGTAGTGACTCAGATGCCGAACAAATAGCAAATGCAGTCGAAGTAATATATACATTTACTTCGTCTACTTGTAAAACGTGTAAAGATTTTCACAAAGATGGTGGCCTTGCATGTTGTCATACCATTACCATCGATAGCGAGCAGGCGGATGCTTCCACAGATCCAAATAGCGCATTAAAAAGGCATAGTGGGTCCATCAATGGCCAGTTGGTGTCCTCATAAATGGCCAGTTGGTGTCCGTCATCCGTGACACAGGCACCACAGTGGTTGGGTACGACAATCATTGATCAACAATAGTAACTATACGGGTGAACACATTATGTGTAGCATTTTTTCGGGAAGAAAAGAAAGATATCCTATGGTATGAGCTACAATTAAGTCACTTTCCTATCGGGGAGGGTGAAGTGTGCTGCGCTTAAAAACCCATGCTGTGATATAATTGTTGAGAATGTATCATCGGCCATATGCTGCCGCGACAAGGATATTTAAGAATGGAATAAAACATATATCTATGGTAATTACGTCATTAAAACAATGACAAACATGGAAGATGATGAGACCCTATTTGATATTCGAGAGCTCTATGACCTTAGTATTGTGGCAACAAAGGATGGTTATGCACATGGTACTTCCTCACAAAGACAGGATTCCTCTCTTATAAACTATGCAAAACGTATTCTTGGTGAACATATAGAGAATTCCTGATTGTAAGGGAAAAGTTTGCATTAGGTGTGTGTGTGTGCGCGCGTGTGTGTGCGTGTGTGTGTGTGTGTGTGTGTGTGTGTGTGTGTGTGTGTGTGTGTGTGTGTGTGTTTTGTTTGTCATAAAATAAATGCCGTCACTAATCTGAACGAAAAACCTTTCCCTACTTGGGAAGATCTCTCATCCCACATGACAAAGTAGTTTCTAAAGGGAATCTAATCAATGTGCATTAGAAAATACCCATGAGTGACGAATCGAAACACCTAACAGCATTCACTATTCCACTAGGACTTCTCGAATGTATGAATGAAATAATTGTAGTAGCAGATTTTTTAGGTTTGACTTCTATCTAACATGGCTGGTTATTTGAGAATTGTGCAATGAAGTCTGACGATTGATTGTAGTTTATCAGAAATGCAATTTCTTTCTACACAACATGGAGTTGTGTGCCAGTGAATGTCGTTTCCACTGGGTGTTAAACTGTAGGACGTGATTCGTTTTGCTGAATGTTATGGATAACTATAGTATTACAATCTTGACAATAAATAAGTAGTGGTGGTGTGTTTGCCCCGGATGTGCTGTCTATCAAACGAGTGATTTTTGAAGTAGCAAAACCCTTCTGACAGTATTTTGAGTCTGGACTTTTCGAAGTATAGGTAATTCAGGGACTTGTCATGTCAACCATTCACTCAGGCAGTTTAGAAGGCTTATTAATGGTTACATTTGATGTATGTAACTTGTAACAATAACACCGTTTCTGGACTTCGGGCAGGTGATGTACATTGCGATCCAGTGTTATTAATGAAGCCAACACATCTGTCTGCTTCAGGAAAGCCATGTACGTAATTGTTGTTGATATTCCGGCAGTCTAGAAGGTTCAATCGATTGAATGTTTCTAGTAATGTAGTTGACTTGAACATCTTGATGAGTTAGAATTGTGTACCCAGTCAGGACCTTATAAAATATTGCCATGGTCTTGTGGATACATCAAACTGTTTCAGTTTTTCATTCGATTCCATCAAACTTTGGATATCTACTATTTTCCAGGTAATGTATTTCAATTGGTCGACAGTGTGTTTCTGGTAATATGATTAGTCTTTGGACTGCCTTTATGTAACGTGATTGCCCAGCAAATCTTTGTTAAGTGTTGTAACCACGAAAACCGTAGTAAGACATTCCATTTAAGATGTGGAGTATTTCTGTACATCTGGAAGTAGATTTCGACTGACACGGACGATTTGATATAAAATGTCATCGTAGCACTGACGAAGCACACCGTAAATTGTGATACCACGTGAACCTAGTCTGCGGATGAACGGGAATTTTTGGATTAGATAACCTCAAAACAGGAGGTGTCGAAAAATATGTCTGTATCTTTTAAAGTGCAAATTCGAGGTCTGTACTGTGCATAATTTTGCCTGGTTGGTTCTTGGCTAATAATTTTGTGAACATATTCGTTACTTCTAACAATTTAGAGATGCCTTTACTGTAGTGGGTGACCAAACCTACAAACTTCTTAGTTCTTTATGGGGATGTTAAGGTTTATGTGATGAACCCGTTAGAAATTTTGTGTCCCAAAAATGAATTTGTGAAAATACAATGACAACTTTAGCTGGTTGAATGTTAAGTCAAATAACTTACTTGTGTCCAAAACCTGTCTCAGTATCTTTAAGTGACTTATCATGTTGTCTGTATGTATGCATATGTCATCAATGTGTGTAGCAACATTTGGTATTTAGGATCATTCGTACAAAAGTCGCTGTGTGAGAAGTAATGCAAATGACATATATGTATACATTCGAGAAGTCCTAGTGGAATAGTGAATGCTGTTAGGTGTTTCGATTCGTCACTCATGGGTATTTTCTAATGCACATTGATTAGATTCACTTTAGAAACTACTTTGTCATGTGGGATGAGAGATCTTCCCAGGTAGGGAAAGGTTTTTCGTTCAGATTAGTGAAGGCATTTATTTTCTGACACACACACACACACACACACACACACACACACACACACACACACACACACACACACACACACACCTAATGCGAACTTGTTCCTTACAATCAGGATTTATCTATATGTTCACCAAGAATACGTTTAGCATAGTGTATAAGAGAGGTATCCTGTCTTTGTGAGAAGTACCATGTGCATAACCATCGTTTGTTGCCACAATACTAGGGTCAAAGAGCTCTCGAATATCGAACAGTGTCTCATCATCTTTCATGTTTGTCATTGTTTTAGTGACGCAATTATCATGGATGTATGTTTTATTCCATTCTTCAATATCTTTGTCAGAGCAGCATATGGCCGATGATACATTCCCAACAATTATATCACAGCATAGGGTTTTTAAGCGCCTCACACTTTACCCTCCCCGATAGGAAAGGTGTCTTAATTGTAGCCATACCATAGGATATCTTTATTTTCTTCCCGCAAAGGTGCTACACATAATGTGTTCACCGGTATAGTCACTATTGTTGATCAATGATTGTCGTACCCCAACCACTGTGGTGCATGTGTCACGGATGACGGACACCAACTGGCCATTGGTGAACCCACTATGCCTTTTTAATGCGCTATTTGGGTCTGTGGCGGCATTCGCTGCTCGCTATCAATGGTAATGGTATGACCACATGCAAGGCCACCATCTTTACGAAAATCTTTACACGTTTTACAAGTAGACGAATTAAATGTATCTATTACTTCGACTGCATTTGCTATTTGTTCGTCATCTGAGTCACTGCTTGAAGTACTGCTATCAAAAGTAATTACATTGGCGTGTTTGAACTCTGTCCTACCCTTACAAAACCTCTGCACGTGATTGTAGGCCCTAAAAAGGTAACATTTAACCATATATTTGTATCGATTTGATCTAGATTGCTGTCGAGACATGATTTTCTGTAAATAATTTAGATAGTCCGGATTTTTGTCACACATTTCATTGTCACCATGTGACTTTGAGCAATATTTGCATGTTATTATTTTCCCTTTCTTAAATTTCCATTCTTTATTGCTCTGTGAATAGATCTTGTCCTCTTTAAAAGATTTTCTGTTTGGGACATTTCTGGCCGCAGCGCCAAATGCAATCTCAGGTGTTGCAGTGGAGAAGTATTTGTATGCGTGTAAGAGGCTGAGCCTTTTTTTCTATTTCTTCAACAGAACTAATTTCGTCCTCCTACAGAAATTTCGAGAACTTGATTGGTAACGAAGATAATATCTTATCTCTGATTAGTAAATCCTTTAGCATCTGAAAAAAAGCCTGTACCTTAGCAGCTTTTATCCACCTGTCAAAAATATTCAGGACCTCGGATACGTAGTCCAGGAAAGTCTGGTTGGCCTTTGGAGCAAGGTTTTTAAATTGTGTTTGAAAACCCTCCTGATCCAATAAAAAATGTTGTAAGACACGGGACTTGACATACTCGTAGTCTGTCCTTAGTTAGGTCGCGTGTGGTTTCCACCACCTTCAATGGATCCAACGATAAATGTTTGAAATATAAGATATGCCACTCTTCCTTTGGTACCTAGTAGTGGGACATCAGAGTTTCAAAATTGTGTGTCCATGCTGAGATACTGTTCTTGGCTCACCGTCTTTTGTTACACATTGCCGTGCAACGCTGTTAGTTTTATTTTCTAATTCTAGTTGGTGTATTTTAACCTGCATATCATACTCTGCCTGTTTTGTCTGTGCGTCGAGTTCAGCCCGCTTCGCTTGTGCGTCTAGTTCCGCCTGCTTTTTTTTTTGTGCATCTAGTGCAGCTTGCTTTATATGTGCGTATAGTTCAGCTTGCCAAGTTCTTTATCTAATTTTCTTAATTCTCTGTCTTTCATTCGGTCTTCTCTTTCCATGTGTTCACCATACTTCTTTTCACTCCATTGTACAAGTTGTTCACCTGAGAGACCACATTGTATACCCAACTCAACAAAGTCGCTTAGTGATGATATTATTTTAGTTTGATGAAACTATGAAAGTTAAACGAATTATGCACTGCTCAGTACTATGGAAGCACTGATAAAATTAATCTTAGTATTCCAAAAACGATATATGAATCATGTAGTTAATGCAGACACGTACGTTACCTTCCAATATAACAATTACAAATTAATTGTTCACTGATATACTTGATGGGTCACCTCCTTGAAAACACTGTGATGTGGATGATAGTAAACTGAACACAGCCATTACCTGTACAGAACTTGAAGATAGCAAATCAAAAGTAATACACTTATCTGTTTGCGACGTCCGTGCACGATTCAAACCAACGACGATAATGATGATAGTCATGACGTGCCAGTCCTTGAGTTGATCGTGAATAATTGTTGCAGAATAAATATATCTATCTGTCCCAGTTGGGAAGAACTAACTCCTATTGCTATCTCACTAAGGGTAATTTCACTATATGGGATTCTTAACGGACGCTAGCCCCCCATAATTACTGTTATAGTCCTGTGGCTCATGACAGTAAGTAAAACAACAACTGCCACCCAACCGCCCCAAAGTGGTTGTCCTATGAAACAAATAACGACACCGTTGTTATAATGTAAAAGCCAATTTTTTATAATATGGAACATAAATAACATAACATACGAATAACATCCCTATCACCAGCTAATACGACAACCCGCTAAACCTACTAAATACTCTATATATATATCCAAACTAATCCCGTAACTAACAAAGGGCTCTACAGACCCACCGTTCCCAGACGCAATCCTAAACACTAACTGACCTAACCACCATGACGTCTTCCGTTTTGTATCTATACAAATGGTGTGCACCATGAATACATCATGCAGTGCGCAACCCAAGCAAGTATTGGACAAGTAGTTGTACGATATATTTGATTACGTCATCGGGTGTAATATGGGCTGTGACAGTATGGGTGCGGTCGTTCAGAAAGCAATGGCAAACTACTGAACGTAAATTTGCCAAGACATCAACAACAGCAAAAAATTTTGGTGTTGTCTGCAAACGTCCTGTAAAGGATATGCAACTAACTTTAACAATACTTACAAGCCAGAATGAAAACTCTGGGGTAAAATGACGAAAAACTAAGTTAATCATGGTTGAGTGGCGCGCAATGACCCCCCCCCCCCCCCCCCCCCCCCCCCCCCCCCCCCCCCCCCCCCCCCCCCCCCCCCCCCCCCCCCCAAGAAAAAAAAGACAGCCAACATATTTATTTAATTTGAAGAAGTTATCGTAGAAGGCGACGTTCAGCAACAACAAAAAAATAGTTACATCAGATCTAGTGTGCACATATCCGAATTTCAAAGCAGCAAAACAAATGTTAGTGAGACTTGTGAAACTGATATCTGGCTTTCAAGATATCATCAATGTTTGGTTTGGAATTGTTGCATCCAATCAAGAGAATTGCTTTCAAATGTTCATCAGTCCAATCTCGTTCGATTTGTTGACTTCATTTTTGAAAATGTTTGCTCACAGACTGCCATGAGCCTTATAGTCGCAAACTAGTAGGTACCCCCACTAGAAGGCGAAATGAGATCGACTCACACAAACGATCGGACAAACGAGAATACCCAGGCGACGCAGTGCCCAGCCATTGGGCGGAGCTAGCACGATCACATGACTGCGCACCGGCTGGCAAGGACGGCCGACATGTTTCGACATTCCGGGTCGAGACGTTGGAGAAAAAAACATCAAACCAGCAAAGCTCAGAAGTAAAGTTACACCACATAATGGCTTTGGTTAAGTCAGAGAGTATTCCATCCATGGAATAAAGCTGGTACGAAGAAGAATTACGAAGCCTAAGCCTATTTATGAAACCGAGAACACCGGCAAGTAGCAGTTCGACATTCAACTCTGTTTGACAACAAAGATAGCCAGAATGCCGGCCCCAACGCACTCCTAGGCAAAAGACTGTGGTCGCAGACCACGTTTGTGAGTAGATATTAGGATAACGTACACAGCACAGATACATCCTTGACTATCAGTAGACATGAATAATAATGATGTAAGACAGGGCGTGTGCGGCTCACACGCAAGATGCGATAACGACTGAAAGTCGGCAGTGTGTAGGAGCCACGCTGTATGCTGTTTTCGCAATAAACATTCACTGTTCAAACTGAGGACGCAGAAGTTTGCTGTCAAGTGAGTAATTACGTTGTCTGTGAATTGGCAAGTATTGTTCACATACGATCCACTGAAACAATTACATGGCACAGACATAAGTTGTTCCAAACGCTAATGCCATACCAGCGTCAAGTTTCTTCATTTTGGAAACTCAACATCAGGTAAGCAGCGGTAAATTGAACAAGTTTTCCTTCTCTGTGTCTCTCTTTCAACAAGTCATTTGCTTGCAAATCAATGAGCTCCAACTGTAGATTAACTGGCCATCATCAATGTTGCAATCAAACGGATTCTGAAACAGAAGAATGTGACGCTCAATTCTGTCAAGATCTAACAATTTCTCAAAAAAATGCTTCTTCAAGTCACGAATAATTTTTTTCGGAAAATCGAGGTTGACATCTTTGGTGATTGTAGCACAAAAACTCTTTGAAACAGTTAAATGAGAAAAGTTGTCTCTCCCAGTTGTGTTTCAAACAATGACAGTTTCCTCCGAAAACCTTTGATGAGTCTGTAGAGAGGTTTATCCTTTCCCTGAAGTTTCAACTTCAGTTTATTCAATGTGGAATGTGATGTCGACCAAAAATGACAACTTTTATCACTAGGTAGGATCTGACAGCTGTGGATCAGCTCTATCTTTTATTTTTCAGTGAGGAAACATCTATTTCTTTTCGGAGCTTGTAAAACGAAACAAGACTTTACCGCAGCTGAGCCACCTCACTGATGTGTGATAATGTAAGTCACAGAATTCAGAATCAATTTCTTCAAGGAAAGGCTGGAACAGACGGTTATTGAGTGCATGCCCCCTGAATGAAGTTCACAGAAGTTTCATTTCACAAGAAATAACTAAGTTTTTCCCACAGAATGCTAGCTGATGTATGATGCAGTGTATTAACAGAGCGCCCGGAATTTCCAAATCTTCCAACTGAGTCCTGATCTGCCCCATCAGACCCTTTCTCACTCAAGCAATATTTTTTCTCCATCAACTGTAACACCTCGAAGCTGATTCCACTGAAGGTTATAGTCTTGCAAAACTTTTTGCACTTCCATGAAAATGTTTTTCCAGTTGTTGTTCCATGCATGCTGCAAGCTGATGACAACTCTTCCGTTATCTGAAAGTCCAAATTGACCCCACGAATGAACACAAGAAGTTGTTACGTACTCGAGAGATTAGTAGACTCATCCAACTCCAGAGATACCACAACAAGATCTTAGCTTTCTCGCTAGCACTATGTTCTCCTCATGTTCTTCAGTTCTCCGCAGAGCTGAACTTGTTGAAAGGCTGATAGTTTCAAACAAATCGATTTTCTCAGGATACAAGTCATTTGCTGATTCCATCATAACGCTTTGATAAAGTTGCCATCAGTAAACGGTTTTTCCTCGTTCTGCCATCTTATGCACTATTTTGTAACTTGTACGACTGACAGATTCATTTTCAGAAAACGTTCTCGTGTAGAGATTCTTTGTGTTTTCTAAACCACGTTTCAAGGACTCATATTTCTCAGAGCGTAACTTTCCAGAAAACTTTGAATATGTTGATATATGTTTTGTTTCGTAATGACGCCGAAGATGATTGCACTCTTTCAAAATGGCAACACTTTCGCTGCATATGACGCAGCTGGTTTTCTGGTCCTTTGTTTCCACAAAGAAGTAATTTACTCCCCATCCTTCATTGAAAACGCCACTTTTCTTTTCTTTTCTGAGTAGCCGTAATGAAGGGTAAAGTACACAGCATCTTAAAATGAAAAAGACATTGAATTAGAAACATAATTAAAATCCTATTGAATCACGAGAAAAGCAGAAGACTAGGGGTCACTGATGAAGCTACGGCTCACCAAAGGTACATATAAAGTTTATAGGTACCTTTGGTAATAGAATATATCTCATAATAAGGGTTGCAAAATATATAAATATTCCGTCCTAAATAAACAGCATAGAGCAGAGTTTTTCAACCGATGTTCCACGAGTGGTAGCCAGGTATTCCACCGAAACATACCGAAATCGCATGAATGCAATATTTCTGTCCAATCTGTCAGAGTCCGCACATAGTGGACAGCGAGCCAGGGACATCGTCTACGACCTGCAAGGCGAATACCATTAAGACGTCCCAGTAAGGAGTGAAACCACTAGGTTGCACGCCGACTAGGCGAATGAGTACGGCCTGCGAGATACGCTGGACGACAGGCGGTCAGGCCGCCAACGCAAGACGCACGACTGCCACGTGACGCCACGTCAGGCAGGAGGCAAGTTGCCTACCAGGTCCAGACAGCTCTGGGGACACGGAACAGGACGGACGTGTGAGAAAGGCATTGTGTGGTTTCTGTATTGAAAGGCGAGTGTCTGACATCTTGACGAGTCAGACTTGTGACGTCTGTGGATTCCTTGAAAGATTCAGTAATGACATTGATTCTATGTATGTCAAAAATCCACCACACGAGTATCGTTAGTCTTACGTCAAACACGTTGTATTTTACTGTCTCACAAGTTAGGCGGAAAAAAAAAAAAAAAAAAAAAAAAAAAAGGTTAAAAAAAAAGGGGGGGGGGCTTTTGTGAAAAAAAAAAAAAAAATTGGGGGGGGGGGCAAACAAAAAAAAAAAAAAAAAAAAAAAAAAATAAAAAAACAACTTACCAACACACCATACCCAAAAAAAAAAAAAAAAAACAAAAGCGGTTAGTAAAAAAAAATTTACAAAGAAAAAATATCCCAACAACCGCCCAAAAAAAAAACAAATTTCCCCCCCACACCAAACACCGAAAAAAAAAAAAAAAAAGACAGGAAACGTTTAAAACAAAAAAAAGGGAAGAAAAACAAAAAGAAAAAAAAAAAAAGGGGAGAAAAACCCACCCAACAAAAAAAAAAACACGTAAAACAAGTTTTGTGTATTCCGTAAAAAAAAAAAAAAATTAAAATCCCAAAATCAAAAAAAACACACTTTTCCACCCCCCCAAGGGGGGGGGAGGGGGGACTGACCACTTCCCTCTCAAAAAAAAACCTGGAAAAAACACATCAAAAACAACAAAAGGCAAAAACTCAAGGGCAGATCAGAGAGAAAAAAAAAAAAACCCACCCAAAAAAAAAGGAAAGAAAAAAAAAAAACAAACACACCCACCCGGTCAAAAAAAAAAATGCGCTGTTTCTAAACCACAAAAAAAAACAAAAGGAACGGACTTTTGAAAAAACCATCAGTCGGCCCCCACCACCCCCACAAAAAACACCACCACAAACAAAAAAACACGACCCAAAAACCCACTGACAAGGGTGGAAAAAAAAAAATACACACAAAAAAAACAACACCCAAAAAATAAAAAAAACACATCAACCCAACAAAAAAACAAAAATGTTAAAAAACACACCAAAAGAGGTGGGTGGGGGGAAAACGAAAAAAAAAAAAAAAAAAAAAAAAAATCAAATTAGTTAAAAAAACCAAGCGAGCCAAGTTTAAGACCCTGACATGTGTGAACGTGGGGGCTCGTCCAGCTTTAATTTAGTTATATTTGAACGTGAATAGCTTGTCCTTGTTGAACATTGAATGTAATTAGACTTAGATTTAAACTTAAATTTGATCATGGAAGGCTCATTTTGATTGTTACTACATTATTTAAACATGTGTAAGACATTTGTAAACGTACAATGCATACATTTTGTTTGATCCTGTAATCGTGTAAAACATTTGTGATTTGTGAAACTTGTCACCGTTTTGACCTTGTCGACATTGTGAACTTGTCGCCATTTTGACCTTGTCGCCATCTTGTAAACTTGATGTCTATGTCCTTACTGAATGTCATCTTGATGTAAGTGATGTGTCATCAATGTTGTAGAGTGTTTAAGATACTTGTAGATTGTCTTTGTGAATTGAGTTTGTGGAACGCGAAAGTGTTTGGAAAGAAAGTAACGTGTATTGTAAAAAAAACTGTTGACGGACAAAATTACGACATACAATTATACTCACAACGCCATACAAACCTAATCAACACTTAGTGACAAGCAGGCACACACCAACAAATAGACGCTAATTTATCTTCTTCCAAATAAAAGCAGGTTTTTCCGTACCATCCGAAACCTTGCCCGTAGAGGTCATTTGTATTCGAAGTAGCAACCCTACAGTTCCTAGCCCGATTTTTCAAACCGTTCTTCACCGCATCCAGGGCACTTGAGTATACTTTTCCTTTTCGTATACTATAAAAATGCATTTTTAGGCACATATCGTCCATATAAACAGAGTGTAATTGGTGATTACTAACCACTTATAACATATTGTGTGTGGCTGGTATTTCATTGACATTTTTCCATCATGTCTTCATTATTTGATTTCATTGATATGGGCATAAAGTTACAGTTACATGGTGATGAACTAACACAGTGGAGTGAGCAGAAATTACGCTGAATACCTACAAGTACAGGAAAAAGTGGCTGAGCGTGAAGAAAGAGCAGCTGAAAGACGCATTTAAAACAGGCAGAGATGGCTGCCAAACAAGGAGAGGCAGAAACAGCTCTTAAAACAGGCAGAAGTAGAACTGACTGCAAAGACAAAGCAAGCCGAATTAGAACTGGCTGCAAAGACAAAGCAAGCTGAGATAGATAATGAGTTGAAAATGGCTAAAATAGCAGCTCAGAGTAAGAGGGAAGAACTAGAATTACAGTTTGAAAATAAAACAACCTTGACACTGAGACTGCGATTAACAAAGAGTATAAGAAATCTGAAAGACTGGAGAAAGAAAACCAGTATAAGAAATATCAAGGTATTGTACGTAATTATACCTCGGGTGACTGCATCGCAGCCTTTACCCAAAATTTTGAAACTTTAATGGAACATTATCAAGTTCCACTGTCTGAATGGAATATTGTGTACATGAGGAGTTTGTCAGGGGAACCTCTTAAAGTTATTTGAAACCATCCCCCAAAGACCTCAGAAAAGATTACCATTATCTGAAATCTAAGATTATGGCACATTTTATGTTAGATGAGGCAGGTTACAGAGAACAGTTCAGTAAATTGAGCCCAAAACCGACTCAAACGTTCTCTGACTACCTCTGGCTTAGTCCGAGATATTTTCACCAAATGGACTTCAGCAGCCAAAATTGAGAAAAGTTATGAGAGATTGGAAGATCTAATCATTAGAGACAAAATTGTGTCATCCTATTCCGTCAGCCTTTGCTAAATTTTTGTTAGAGAATGAATGTTCTAGTGTGGATGAGATTGAAAGACGTGGGTCGGCTTACTACACAGCCAACAAACATTGCTTTGCTACTGAAGATACTAACATTAACTTTGTAGCAGCGGCTAATTATGATAAACAAACCTATAGTAGGCAGAAATTTCGTAAGCCTTACCTCTTGAGAAATTTTATCATTGCATCATTGTAATAAGTCTCATCATCCGAATGAGATGTGTGATAAAAACCCTGGTATGAGACGTACTTACAACACAAGGTAGATCAACGAAATCAGGAACGTGAAACCTTTAAGAGTGCGACTAAATGTTTTCTCTGTAAGGCGTTCGGACACCATCGGAATACTTGTAATGGCAGGCAGATGATAAAAAAAGCAGGTGCCGCCTTAGATGACAATTCCACTTCTGAAGAAGAAGAGCCAGAGAAACATCCTGTGAACTCAGCACAGGAGTTTAACATATTCAACCCAAACAAATGCTCTGTTTGTAACACCTTCTATGAAGATGGTACTTTAACATGCGGTCATACCATCCCTACTGCCAATGAAGAAGCTAATTTGGTAGTAGACTCAAAAGGCAAAATAATCATCCATCACGGATATGTAAATGGCGAGCGGGCTACAGTCCTTCGCGATACGGGCAGTTCAATTATTGGCCTGAAAAGAACGTTCATATTGCCTACAGATTACACAGGCAAGCACGTAACATGTAGAACATTCTCAGGCAATATTGAAAGATACCCATTAGCATGGGCATATATTGATACACCTTTCCTCACTGGGAAAGTAAAGTGCGCTGCACTAACCAGTCCAGTTTGTGATATAATTATTGGTAATTTACCTGAGGTAAATGATAAACCTCATGACATAACATCTTCATGTAATGATGATACCATAACATCACCATCAAATGGCATCATTGAAAATGTCACACCACCTATTGATGTTAATGTAGCTAATGTAGCACTAAGTTCTCATGACACCATTGAAACTATTGTTCCATCATCATCATCTGATATCATTGAGTGTGTGAACGCAGTAACAAGAGCTACTGCTAGAGTGCAAGATGAAGTAAATCAAACTGAGGCGATACAATTGATCAGCCCAGTTCACAACCTACTAACACATGAAGGAAGCATTTGTAACAGCCCAAAAAAGCTGATCCTTCATTGTCAAAATACTTTGACCTGATCGGCCGAAAGCCAAAAGTAACCAAAATGCAAAATGGCATTTTGCTTTGAAAAATAACATACTCACTAGGTATTACACCAGAGGTGACAATAGCACAGAGCAAACTGTTTGCCAACTAGTTACCGCAAACAAGCCTTACATCTTGCACACGATATACCTCTTGCAGGACATATGGCATACGTTAAGACCAGATCAAGGTTATTGACACAATTTCACTGGCCAAAATTTTGCAATGACATCAAAGAATATTGCAGAAGTTGTGACACCTGCCAGAAATTGATTAAAAAAAGGTAAACACCCACAGGCAAAGTTGCAAGTCACCGACTTAGCCAGTCGACCTTTTGAAAAAGCTATCGGTTGACATAGTGAGCCCTCTCAGTCATACAACAACTAGAGGGAATACATTTATTCTAACGTTGATTGATCAATGTAGTCGCTGGCCAGAAGCTATTCCGTTAAAGAACATAACTGCCAACGCAATAATGGAAGTGTTCTTCCATATTTTTTCTAGGATAGGGTTTCCAGATACTATCCAATCTGATAGGGGCACTCAATTTATTGCCGCATCACCCAAGCTTTCACCAAAATGCTGGGAGTTAAGCAGTGTTTCAATTCCCCTACCATCCTCACAGTAGCGGAGTAATAGAGAAGTTTAACGGGGATCTTAAGCATATGCTTGCAAAAGTGACGCAAGAACACCCCAACAACTGGGATGTATATCTACCAGCTATTCTTTTTGCTTATCGCGAGGTACCACATGCTAGTACCGGTTTCTCTCCTTTTGAACTTATCTATGGTGCCAAACCACGTGGCCCATTGACCATTTACCACCAAATGTTAACTGACTCTACACCAGTACTTAAACCCATATCATCATACTTATATGTGACATCATTGCGTGAAAGAATCATCAAATCTTGTGGTATTGCAAAGAATGCACTAAAACTATCTGGTGCTACGTATAGACAGTATGCTGACAAAGGTAACAGGACAATAACATTGACACCTGGACAGGACATTCTTCTTCTGCTACCTAGTGACAGACACCTTCTGACTGATTCTTGGCAGGGACCTTTTAAAGTGACAAGACAGATTTCACCTGTAGACTACGAGATCATTATAAAAAACAAACACAAAATATTTCACATAAATATGCTAAGACCTTACTACAACAGAGACGACGCACAAGACGATACAACAGCTTGTACAGTGATAATAGATCACGAAGACGACGATGCTAGTGACGAAATTCCAACACCTGCATTAGACACGACAGGCTGCTTGAAGGAGATCAAAATCAACCCAAATTTAACTCAAGCAGACACAGACAGGTGCAAACAACTTATACAACAGTACAACACCATCTTTTCCAACAACCCAGGACAAACAGAATTAATACAGCATCACATCGCACTCACATCAAACGCACCCATTAGATGCAGACCATACACCATCCCATTGCATTACAAAGAACAGTTACATCAAGAAATCATCAACTTAGAGAAAAATAACATCATAAGACGATCCCAATCAGACTATTCATCTCCCATGGTCATAGTACGCAAAAAGGACAATACCATAAGACTGTGCATCGACTACCGAAAACTGAATAAAATAACTGTTCTAGATCTTGAGCCTATGGCAAACACTGACGATCTTCTGACAGAACTGACAGGACGCTAGGTTCTTCACGACTGTAGACATGGTTAAAGGTTATTGGCAGATTGCTGTAGACGAACAGAGCAGACATCTGACAGCTTTCGCCTCACCTTGGGGACTGTACGAATGGTGCAAACTTCCATTTGGGCTAGTTAACGCCCCAGCCACATTCGTACGTATGACACGACTACTGCTAAGAGACATTCCTAACATAATCTGCTATATTGACGACATATGCATTCACACACAGACAATGACGGAACACATTAAGACATTAGACCAAACATTTGAACGGATCAGACAGCACGGACTGACAGTGAAGCCGGCAAAAGTAGACATAGCCTACCAGGAAATATCATTCTTGGGTTACAAAATAGCCAATGGCTTTGTCACGACAGACGATAAAATTGTGTCCAAGATACTAAAACTCTCACTTCCGACCACTAAGAAACAGGTCAGAAGTTTGCTAGGCCTAATCAATTACTATAGGCAATTTATTCCTGATTTTTCGGAACTGACCGAGGTATTTACTAATTTACTAACAAAGGATAAACCTGAGAAAATTGTACACGATGAATGCCTAAAAATCGCATTTCATAAAGTGCTAGCATGTTTTTCCGATAAGAATAAACATAATCTTATCCTTAAATTGCCCGATATCCGTTTACCTTTCAGATTACGCACAGATGCTAGCTCCGTCGCGATTGGAGCAGTCCTGTTGCAGGAGTATAACAACATCCTCCACCCAGTTTATTTTGTATCCCGGAAGCTGAAAGCCCGAGAGCGGGCATGGTCCATTCCTCAACTAGAAGCCCTAGCTCTGGTAGTAGGGATCATAAAATTGTCTAGGTTTCTTCTAGGACGCCATTTCATCGTAGAATCGGACAGCAGCCCCTTACGATGGATGAATTCAGGTGTGCCATCGAATCATATGATTGCACGCTGGTCTTTGAAACTTCAAGATTATAGCTTTGAGGTACGACATATCCCAGGCAGAACAAATTCAATTGCCGATCTTTTGTCACGTTGTCCGACCGACCCAGTGAGCACCAATGGCTGAGTGCAGTATGTAGAAATACACTCAGACCGACACAGCCATTTAGCAGTGAATAGTGTTGTTTCATTCACAAAAAGCTGTGTAATGTCTACAATATTGTGATAGGGATTACTCCCATTATATATAGTGTTCTTATTTTACTAGTTCGTGTAGTGATTGTCGTGTATAAATGTATAGTATGTGGTAGAAAGCGAACTTTATTAACTGTATATATTACGTACAAGAACAGTGTCACGTTCGCACTTACCTGAAGCGAATTATCCAACTTGACAGTGACAACGTCGGGTTGATTCTTCCAGGAACATTTTAATGACGAGTGTGAAAGTAAAACTGAACAGTGACGACTTTTCTACACCTTTGCAGTGAACCGAAATCTTTAGTGTTCGACTGAAACAGCTAACACATGAACATTCGATCGTAATCCAGAACTGTGTGTACCAAAATCCACCACGAACTTTGAGAACATTGTTCCTTCTTTAAACTACATCAAACCGGAACAGGTGTGTTCTACAATCTTTACCATCAGCTGATTGTACAGCGCGTGTGTACTTCCGGATTAATTATAAATTTAGAACAAAAATAGCAGACAACATTGAAAATGTTAAAAAGTTTTGACGATTTTAAAATATTTAGGATTCTATAAAATTGAATACACGAATTGTGTGTTTATTTATTTCTATAATGTAATCTTAGAATCATATCTTGATTAACGTATTCATATTACCGACTTTTTTCCGTTAATATGAAGAAACGTCAAGCAATGACACTAAGAATTTAAATAGTTATTGTAAATTATTGTGTTTCACTAATGTTAAAATTATTTCCCTTTCATTTTATTGTTATTACATTTTCACACAAAGGGCCATAATTTGAAATGTATATGCTAATGTGTTGTGTGTAATATAACATGTTGTTGTTAAAGTGTTGACACCACAGGCAGGCATCTACTGGGCATGGCAAAGGGTTGCCAACATTGTATACCAACACAATAACTCCTGGCCAAGTAGGGGCAGGGTTTGAGTGTTTTATACGACTTATATAAAGTCGTATTTCAGTCTCGCGAGATGGTTTTTGTTTCAAGAACCATATTATTATTTTTTTTCAAATTGCGTTGACGTAGATGCGTGAAGCTGGTGCTACTGATCCGACTGGGTGATAATACGATTGAGGTAACCAGCCATCGAGATGGTGAAGCCTGATATGTGTTAAACATGAAGCACCACATGTCTTTGTACCCAACTCCCAGTTCTTATATATTTCTATGGCATGTGTGTAATTTTGATAACGTTTTGTATAACAATGGAAAGGTAGACTCTGACAAGGGTATACTATTAACCCAACAGGTACAGACATAGCATGAAAGACGACATCTTTCATGGAGTTACCGGGGGAGCGTGTCAGAGTCCGACAGTGGACAGCGATGCAGGGACATCGTTACGACCGCCAGGCGACTTAGCTCCCAGTAAGGGATGCAACCACTTAGTTGCGCCGCCAGGCGAATGAGTTACCGGCCTGCGAGATCGCTGGCTGACCAGCGGTCAGGCCGCCAACGCAAGACGCACGACTGCCACGTGACGCCACGTCAGGCAGGAGGCAAGTTGCCTACCAGGTCCAGACAGCTCTGGGGACACGGAACAGGACGGACGTGTGAGAAAGGCATTGTGTGGTTTATGTATTGAAAGGCGAGTGTCTGGACATCTTGCGAGTCAGACTTGTGACTGTATTGTGGATGTAAGTTGTAAAGTATTCATTATATGTATTTGTGATCATCGTTCTGTATTTGATATGTTAATAAATCCACCAAACGATGTATCGTTGAGTCTTACGTCAAATCACGTTGTATTTGTACTGTCTCACACTAGTTAGGAAAGCGAGCCAAGTTTAAGACCCTGACACATCTGGTGTATTACATAAAGTAGGACAAACACTTGGATCATTGCACAGAGTTCCTTGAGCAACGTAAACATTTGCATAAAGATCTGCTCCAGCAGAAAGGTTGAAAAACACTAGCCTAGCGACCAGCTCGATTACCAGCTTGACCGGGGAATTCTTCTGAGCTGGGGGTAATATTTTCGTAATAACACGAGTCTTCAGTGGCATTTTTATGCTATGTTTGCTACTTTATTGCCTCTATCCATATTTGTAGTTCACTTACATACCACACAAAGAAATCCTTGTTACATGCCATATGACGGCACACGCCACCAGAAGATGAATGGGGTTTTCAAGTTATGCACGGAAATGGACAAACAGAAAAAGGAGAAACCATTGGGAACGTAAAGAACGTTACAAGACAACAAAGGACAGTCTGTGTGTGATTCTGAGAAGGAGAGGACGCATCTTCGAAGGAGCCGTGTTGGTGAAGCGCTGTAGGCGATTATTCCGAGCTTCGGCAAATAGATAACAACAGGAACGATCGATTTGGCAAGGATATACAATGCAGGACCCCAGCCTAGACATGTCTGAACTCAGAACAGCGAAATAGCGGGTTTACGCCTCAAGGTGAACATTTGAAATATAATAGGGAGTTTCGTAAAAATGTTAGATGATAAATGCTGCTCCTACATTCAGGGGGCAGTTTATAGCATGCGATAATATCCACTATTGTTTTCACTCAACACGATAATAAAGTGTGAGTTAGTTCATCGAAGTGGCGTCAGTCTGTTTGTCACACTTGTGACTGTTCAAGGTGAGTTCTTAACGAGTTATAATGTTGATGTTCATTCCACCTTTAAATGGAGGAAGTAACCTCATGCCATTATATACCTATAAAATGGATGACTGGCAAAAAAGGTAAATATTTCTGGAGCATCGGACCTGTGTTGATAGCCGGAAGCATGGGGGGAGGGAAAGATGCGTGTGTGTGTGTGTGTGTGTGTGTGTGTGTGTGTGTGTGTGTGTGTGTGTGTGTGCGCGTTGCCATGGAAACCATGGTAACGTCAGAGCATAGGCGGCGCTACCACGAGCCAGGGAAGGACTTGGGGTAGCGCGAAATAAGCAAACATTATAATAAAAAAGAAAATCTAGATATAATAATTTATAACTTAAAATAGTAAATTTAAGACACATAGCAGCCACGAGGTCTCCGCGCGTGTGAAGATCTCCTATTATTCTAAACATAATGTTTAAATTTAAATTGTATCACAACGTCTCGTGTTTCATACATTATATCAAGCAAGTCAGAGTACCGTTGGCCGGCCGGATGAAATGACGTCGCGCGCCGTATCCGGCCAACTGGCCGTAGTTTGGTGACCCCTGCCTTAGAAGAGTGTGGAATAGACCAGGTCATCAGACTGCTGAACACAATATATGAAATGGAGATATACCTCCCGAATTATGTAATTCTATATTTATTTCAATCTTGAAGACATCAGGAGCCTTGGAATGCGATCAACATCGAAAAATTAGTATAACCAGCGACATCATGGAGATTTTGCTAAGACCTATCCTGCAGAAGAAAATACAGCTTGAAATAAGGGAAGAACAATTTGGTTTCGTAGGCGGCAAGTGTTCAGTAAACGCTGTGTATATGCTGAGAACATTAACTGAGCATTCAGTAAACAACTAGGGTTAGTATAAATTGTAAGAAGATACAAATTATGGTCATCACTAGGAAGAAAAAAATGTCACAAAGTAATATACCGGTAAATGGGAAAATTCTTAAACAAGTGAATCGGTACAACTATCTCGGAACAGTCTTAACATATGATGGAAGGTGCACTGAAGAGATTAGAGCAAGAATCGCAATGGCAAAGGTAGTCTTTTCCAAAATGGAAAACATACTGACCAATAATAAGATGCCAATTGCAATGAGAAACAGAGTGTTTAAATTGTGTGTATATATATATATATATATATATATATATATATATATATATATATATATATATATATATATATATATATATATATATATATATATATCCTGCACGTTTGTATGGATGTGAAACATGGACAATGAGCAAACAAGGCAAAAAAAAACATTTAATGGCAATGGAAATGTGGTTTCTGAGGAAAATGCAAAGAATACCAAGGTCAGACAGAAAAGCCAATGAGCAAGCACTACAAGTAACACAGGAAATTCGTAAACTGGTTACATAAATTAGACGTAGACAGTCAAACATTTTTTGACATGTTATAAGAACAAATAAATTAGAGAACTTGGCGATAACAGGTGCTATTGGGGGGAAAATAATATCGGCTATCTTATATGTATCTCTGAATTAAACAACGAGCGGATCCCTGTAGACAAGCTGGCAATGGGAGATTAAATGATAACTGTGGCATACTATAATTGGGTATTTCAGCTGCTGCACCGGTCTTGAAACTTCCTGATCATTGCATTCCATTGTGTCTCTCTTTAATTCCACGTGTGTCTGTATTGATAGATCAGTGCAACCCTGCTGGATAAATATTGCCCTTGGTCAGCCCCTTCCTCCTGTACTATTATATTCCCCAGTACTCTCTTTAAGCCGGTCTCTCTGGCCGAGGGGTTACACCACTTTCTCCGTAATCCCGTTTATCACGCAGTCTCGTAGCGGGCGAGAACTGGGAGCGGTTCGTCCCCCGCTGGTGACTTGCGGGATAACTGAGCCGGCCGCTCAGAAAGCAATGGCAAACTACTGAGCGTAATCTTGCCAAGAAATCAACAGACAGCTGAAAGATGCTGCTGTTGACAGCGATGTCCTGTAAAAAGGATATGCGAATTTATTTTTTTTTAAACTCTCTTTAAAGTTTCTTCCTGTGTTAGGATGTTACCAAGTCATGGGAGTCTTCGCTATCTGACTACTTTCAGAGATCTTATTTATTCTGCTTTATATTTTACTTGTTTATT
Source organism: Cepaea nemoralis (assembly GCA_014155875.1). NCBI lineage: Eukaryota > Metazoa > Mollusca > Gastropoda > Stylommatophora > Helicidae > Cepaea > Cepaea nemoralis. Next base: position 46,190 of record JACEFZ010010512.1, on the reverse strand, counting down.
ATCCATTTTTTAATACATCAGTTTCTTGTCATTTTTCAGTAACACTAAATCTTGAATACCCCCTTGTCTTTCATCACATTTATTCACTGCCCAAATTTCTGAACCTCATAAAGTGACTGCTCAGATGCAGATAATTGCTTTGTTTTCTATAGATCAAGTTGTATATTCTTAGAGATTTTAATTTGCTCTCTATTTGGTCTCTTCGCATTAAACATTCTGATTCTAATTTCTGTATCACATTGGGCCTCTACCGTAACAGATTGACCTAGATAAAAGGTAAAAATAGTCTACGCATCCTACTGACACCTTGCTATATGATTGCTAATTTGTGCTACATAAATGGCATAAAAACTAAAAACCAGCGGTTGTGACTGATCAGACCAATTCACCCGAACACACACAATAGATGCATTGAACACATCGTCATTTTCACTATCATGCACCATCTGACATCTCACACGCTCGGTGTGTGATCTTTCTGCAATCATTTTCTCCTTTGTCTTTATTCATTCCTGATCGGTTTCCTACATGCAACGCTATCAGTCTCGATTTACTCCCAAAATGAAATATCAATGCATGTATCAATCATGTCTCACATATTCTAAGCCATGACAAATAAGGTTGGCTCATTTCCTCCTCACCTTTCCTTATCAGGAAATCCTTAAAAAATTCTGAACATTTAACACATGCTGGCGGGGGTGAGGAATCGAAACCAGAGATGTACTGGTTGGAAATAATAATTCTGCCTCTGTGGGGGAGTTGAACTTGGATCACCATCTTGGCGGGATAGTGCACTAACCACTGTGCCTTTTGTTTACCCAGACAAGTATTTTATATTACCAGACATGAGAGGCACATCTGGAGAATGCGGAGCCTCGTCAACCAACACAGAACTGACACTATTGGCTGCCGGACGCTGATGTATATGTTGAGGGGGATGATCTGAACACCTATGGACATGCCCGGAGTGCAAGGATGATACCCCAAAAGATAACTAACTAGCATACAAGGTCATTTTATTAACTTGACTGCTTTATTGTTCTAATTATCCGAGATGTAGACCTTGAGGGATCTTAGCTACGGCCAATGTCATTTACTTCTGGGCATTTATTTTCATGTCTTATATTTGCTATTTTACTTATTCTATTGAATAATTTCTGAAACGATCGTTTTGTTTCTCCTTATTAAATGGCTTGATCATCTGCAAATTGCATCTCCTTCTGTGAGCATTTTCTGATGTCAACCTGAGTATATTTAAAGAAAGCAAACATGAGCTTGTTGTCATCTCCACAGAGTTTGTCCACAAATAGAGCGAGTTTAGGCCAAGATAATTTTCTGTTTTGCATACGTTGGACCATCTGACAGCAAAATTGCTGCTAATTTACTAATCCTGCAATTACATTCTTCAGTATCGCTATCTTTAGTTTATTGGACAAGTCTGTTATGTACTTTGCAGTCTAATGATTGCTACTACTTGTTCACTTCGGTCAAGCTGACATAATATGCATCATCTTTCTAGTGGCCTGGATGTTCCGATTTGGACTTGGTTGTGTAAGTGCGTCTTAGTAACCTCTAAAAAGATTATGTCAATATCAGGCCGAGATAGTCAGATGTTATTGCACCAATTCCTTTTCCATTATGTACAGCAGAGGCAGTATTTGGAGTGACCATTATAAAGATGCTCATTTCATCTTGGTTGGCTGAGGTATTCCTCTTTCCATGTATTTAGACTTGTTCATGATTGATTGGTTAGTGCAGCTAGAGTTTTTTGTTTTTTTTTAATGGAATGGGGTAGCCAATGTAACACCAACTTCTCTTAGTCGACTCTTCTGACATGCATGGTAGTTTAGAGTGTTACTATTATTTGCGTCCCATAAAATCCTCCGTAACAACTGGTGACTGACAACCGATTTAAGGAAGTCGGCAAAACTAAGTAATAAAATGAGTGCCGGTAGTTCGGAAACCAATGGCAAACTACTGAACCTTAAACGTGCCAAGAAATCACAAACAGTGAAAAATGCTGGGGTTTACTGCGACGTCCTGTAAAAGGATATGCCTGAAAGACTGGCACCCACATACATTAAATGTTGTTGTATTTGCGTTCGTTGGCTTTGACTTCGAGCGTAGTGCACACACACATGAGTGGTTGCTACTAGTAGTGAGTGCACTGGACTGACTTTACGTGACGGCTTGCTTTCCCTATTACTAGTGTCCCCTGCTATCAGGCGAACCCACTCCGACTTGTGAGGTACATGTAATTTACGTCCCGACATCCAGGGCTAGGAGTCAACATTTAAGCCCAGTTATTGGTTTGTGGGACGAATCCACTATGTCGCGGTCAGAAGAGGCAGTTTAAGTTCACTTAGCCTCTTAGCCACGCTGACCCCAGTATTTCCTTTAAATATCACACCTAGAGATTAGTACAATATAATGTGTTATTTACGCCAAGTTAATGGTCAATAGTGGATATTGCAAAAGTGTTCATCTCCAGCTCAGAAAGCAATAGCAAACTGCTGAACATAATCTTGGTTAGAATATCAGCCAGGCGTTGAGGTTGATCACAACGTTCTTAAAAGACATGCAACAATTATGAAAGAAAGTAATTAAGTAGCAGTAATTTTATTATAAAGTGCATTGAAGATTACAGACAACGGAAAGTCTTATTTCAGGACACAAACTGGCTCTTAAGCAACACTCCATGAACGGGTCGTGAGGATCGAGCAATTTGCTTATGCGCAATGGCTGCCCAAATGTGTTGTACAGCGGAAGACACAGCGAGGCGTTATTCGTTATTGTGCTTGTCAGAGTATGTGAAACCTTGTTAAATCTAAAGAAGAAAGGTGATCCTTATAGAGAAAGTTTCTTTTAATTGGGGAGAGTGTGATGGGTAGAAAGATTTCAACATGGAAGACAAACCGTCACTTCTTCTTCTTCTTCTTCTTCTTCTTCTTCTTCTTCTTCTTCTTCTTCTTCTTCTTCTTCTTCTTCTTCTTCTTCTTCTTCTTCTTCTTCTTCTTCTTCTTCGTTCATCTGGAGGTTTTTTTTCCAGATGTAATTGCGTTGTGCCTGTTTACTTGCGCCTTTAGGCCGAAACATCTGATTTCTGCAGTCATTTATTGACCGGGTTAACCTTCCCGGGTACACCATTACTGGTTAACCGCGTAGTGGCAAACATGCAAGTGTGGAAACTGCCACAACGAAACGTCAGATCCATCAGCTTGTCCATGACAACAGGCGAATCACTACTAGTGAAATAGCAGAGGATGACTATTAGCTGTCTTTATATGAGCACAATTAGACTAGAATGTAGAATATGTATTTCTTGGGTGACTATTGGACTATTAATATTGATGTTGTACTGCTTGGAGAACTATTGGTGTAGAATCTATATTGATAGGAGGACTATTGGACTAATTGTATTGATTCTGTATTGCTAGGAGAATTATTGGACTATTAGTATTGACTCTAGACCACTGGAACACATTACGGATTCAAAGAATATGCTTAGCAAGGTGGAGAAAGGAATGTTTCGTGTAGAATGGCTCTCGTCGCTTCAGAGGTCACAGATTGTGAGAATTGTATGGATATTTTGCCCTTGCCATGAGGGGGTACGGGAGAATGAACAGGCTGATAGGCTACCAGGGAATGCACCTCTTGGTGGAATTTTGCCTATGGACAAGGAGGGGGGGGTGTGGTCGTGCGCTTGTGGGAACATGTGGAGAAGGCGGAGGAACAGATTGAGAACGCGTATGTGGAAAGGATGAGATTGCAAGGGATCGGCAGGGGTTCTGGAAGAATCTCAAAATTGAGAGTGAAGACCAGGAAAACTTTTAATCAGATAGCGGTGGGAACGATTAGTAGTATGACTCTTCGCTGGCTGTTGAACGAGGGGACTGAGTATGGGAGTGTCCTGAGTGCAGTGATACCGGTTCTTAACTCAACTCAACTCAACTCAACGAGTGTAGAGTCTTTATTGTTAGGAGAACTTTTGAGCTATTAGTATTGATCCTGTACTGCTAGAACTATCATACTATTAGTCTTAAAATGACACAATAAATGAAGTGAAACGACACAAGTAAAGTGAAATCACACAACAAATAAAGTGAAATGACGCAACAAATAAATTGAAGTGACAACTGAAGGACACCGTGAATTTGAAATTACTCTGTATTGTGAAATAATAATCATCATGTGCCATGCCGATAAGCGCGGGCGGTCATGTTTTGTCATCTCACACGATCATCAGAGTCGTGGATCAGCTCTGTTTTCGTGTCTTGACTATACCACCTGGCCAAGCCATCCAGACATTTACTTCCCTGCCTTCCTCTTGCTCTTTTCCCCTCAATCACGCCAATTGTCACCAGTTCTCTAGTTCTTTTGTTGTTTTTTTTCTCATCACGCGTCCAAAATGTGTTGAATGCCTACATCTAATTTATCTAATCAACTTACTGTTTTCATTTCCTTCATGTAGGACTTGCTAATTGGAGTTTCTGCCTGTCCATGGTATTCTTTGCATTTGCCTTAGAAACTACATTTCCAATGCTATTTGATTGTGAAATACCCGGGCACTATTAATATTTTAATGTCAATATTACCACATCATATGTCTCTAACGCTTTTACCAGTGAATCTTCTTATTCTTCTTTTGCGTTCATCCGGAGTGTTTTTTTTCTTCCGGACATTCGACTCTCCAGAAAACTTCTTAAAATGTATTATTTGTATTTCGAAACATGACCAACTAGACACCCTTAGGTTCGAACCTCAAGATTCGATTCCCAGTTGATAACTATAGTTTTCACTGCTTATGTTGTCAATTGCTTCCTCTAGTCTCTGCTTCGTTCTTCTACTTCTTTGTCTGCCAAACAATACATGTGTGTTTATTTGATTGATTGATTGATTCATTGATTGTGATTGATTGATTGATTGTGATTGATTGATTGATTGTGATTGATTGTGATTGATTGATTGTGATTGATTGATTGTGATTGATTGATTGATTGATTGATTTAGCAACCGACATCACAGCATTCGGGGCATTCCCATAAGCGCTCCGTCCCCATCCTCAGCAGCCAGCGAAGAGTTCCAACACTAATAGTACCAGTAGCAATCTGATTATATGTACGTCTCGCCTTTCCTCTGAGCGTCGAGCGTCGGCCAGATCCCCTCGTCGCCCCTCGTTGTCGCATTCTTGCCAGACCATGGTGATCCCTTTGCTCCTCCGAGGTGTACACGTGCTCCCACAAGGCCGCAACCATCCATCCATCCATCATGTGCCATGCCGGTAAGCATGGACGGTCATGTTATGCCATCTCACTCGATCACCAGAGTCGTGGATAAGCTCTGTGTTTCTGTCTTGACCATGCCATGTGGCCAATCCATCCAGGTGTTTACTTCTCGGACTTCCCCTTGGTCTCTTCCCTTCGATCTTGCCAATTGTCACCAAATTCTCCAAGTCAACCACATCTTCCTTATCATGCATCAATACTCCACCAAGTTTTGCAGAGCCAGCGTGTGTTTATTTATGAACTTCCAAACATGTAGTCCCATAGCGGGTATTGACTTTAGGGTGTGAGACAATAGGACGTCCATATTCTAGGTCATCACTTTTTTAATTTTCTTTTTGCTCTCACTCGCTTTGAACTCAAGCGTAGTCCATATACACTATTTATAGTAGTGATAGACTGAATTTTGCGTGTGGATTAGCTTTCCCTATCAACAGTGTCTCCCGCCATCAGGCTAACGCACTCCGACTTTAGAGGTGCTTGTAATTTACGTCCCCAAGTCAAGGACGACAAGTCAATATTTTAGTCCAGCTGTCTGGTGTAGGGGTTGAACCCCTTATCTCGGATGTTTAAGAACATGCATTCTTATCCATTCAACCATGCTGACCTGCGATCACCACATATGAAATGTGTGGACAGTTCCCTTCCTTACCATCTCACCTTCCCAGACAATTTTGAAAAATTTTCTGATGCACATACCTCGCTACATTGGTGTGACGTCAGTTGTCTTAAAAGTGAAGCGCAAGGGCAGCGACGAACAAGTAAACTTAATAGTATCACTCCAAGGATTATGTCAGAAATCCAAAGAAATTGCAATGCAATGGATCCTGTCAACTTGCAACATACCCGGAACTGAAGAGGCTGACAAACTGACCATCACAGCCTAATATAGACATAATCTGTGATGAGACCACGAGGTTTATCAGAAGCACCTATAGAACCAAGAAGGAATATGAACATCCAAGCCACTAGAAAGACAATGCATGTAACGGTCTCGACCGAAGTTAACAAGTAGCAATATTCACGACTCCGCACAGGTCCTAACAAGCTGAAATACATGTTTAGTAACTAAATATTGGAGATACAGATGAATGTAACAGTGGAAGTGCTGCACTGGTTATGAAGTTTCCTGAGCTGTTGCAGAGGCGGCGCTTGGCTGATGGACATCTTGTCCAGGGCCCCTTTCCCAGTACGAGGTCACCACTAGTTTGACTGTGTATGAACCCTCACTTAGACTACATATAATATGGTATTAAACCTCCTTTTTAAGAATCATCGCTGGAGCTACGGAGTATGGTTAGGAACTCCCAAACGAGGGGTATGAGTGATGGAGAATTTATGGAGATTGCTGATTGCTTTAACCTGAGCATCACGACGTCATCAGTACACCAGGATTGTGAGCACAGATGTTTAACACCACTTCCTATACCAGGCAAATATTCAAAGCTAAATGGGTTCAGGATTATCACCCTATAGAATACTGTTGGCAAGGTGCTGGAGAATAACCTTGCTATTCATCATCATCAATAATATTTAGAAAGGGGAAAAGCTTTGAGAAGTTTAGTTTGAGACGTCACCGACCAGGGGAAGATATTTGGTCAAATGCAGCCACTCTTGCTTATGATGTTTATGAAAGATTCCAAAAGAGACAGGAGACGGCGGTGGCAGCACTCGATCTCGAGGACGCTCACAGATATGAAATGATGTATGCTCTTTTGGAGAATAGAGTCTGTCCTTGGTTGGTGAACAGGAGTGCAGGTGTTCTGTATTCTTGTAGAGTGGTTCTCCGCTGGTTACATGGACCTCTTAGCCATGTATCATAGCCCCGGATTACCATAAGAGTCAACAATTTCACCTGTGCTTTTAAAATGTGTATACGAGCAAGATTGCAATCCTCGAAGCACCAGTGCCTGGAAGGGTACTAACATTTGCAGATGATGTTCTCGCACACAGGCAGGGGAGAGACAGAAATCAAACAGCTCAGGAGCTGCAGGCGACACTGGAAAAAGCGATGGATTCGTGTCCGGAGATTAATGCTGTGATTAACCCAGAAAATGCATCTATCTTGTGGTGCTCTCTGGACAGTAGGATAGTTAAAGCTGACCTCCTTAACCTCACAATATTAGGCAGAACCGTGAATAGAGAAAAGAGACTGAAATACCTGGGAATCACTTTTGGTAGAAGTCTGTCCTTTAGGGATCATGTTGAAGTGGTGTTTACAAAATGTCAAAAGGGGCTCATTGCACTGAAGAGTTTGATTTGATTTGATTTATTTTTATTTTAAAAGGGACACATTCTTACATTCGGCCTTTCCAATTACTCATCTTGCATTCATCAATAGTGCATGATACATAGGAAAATAACATTGTCACATGCATATTGTTAACAATAAACAATGCATATTACCATGTTATGAGACACATCCCCCACCCACCCACACATCCAACCACCCACCCACACCCCAACCAAACACACATCCCCAGGCACACATACATTCCCCTATCCACCCACTCATCCCCACATACATATTCACCCACCCACACACACACACATCCCCCACACAAACACATCCCCCACAAACACACACACACACACTTCCCCCATACCACATACACCCCACCCACACTCACATCCCCCACCCTTTCCCATTCCCCATCCCCAACCCCCACACACATCCCCAACACACTTACACACATTCCCAGACTCCCACACTCACATATCTACCACTTACACACACATCCCCCACCCACCCATCCACACACCCATCCACCTACACAATCCCCACCTACCAACACCAACACACACCCACCCACACACCAAAACATCCCTCACCCACAAACACATTCCTCCCCCACCCACACACACCCTCTCATACACACACACGCCCAGGCACACATACATACCCCAGACCACCCACCCACCCCCACCCACACACATCCCTCCACCCACGCACCATCCCCCACCCCACAAACACATACACCACACATCCTCCACCCAACCACACCCACACTGTTCTGAAGAATATGCGGCAAGGGACATAAAGCAGAAAATGCTATTCACACTTTTTCAGCACTTGATAATTTCAATGGTAGAGTGTGGACTGGGAATGCTCACTGTCTCAAAGAGTCAGCTAGTGAAACTATGTGGCTCAAACAAAATGAAGTCATGGGGGGGAAGGTGATTCTTGGATGTAAAAGGGACACCCCAATAGCGTGTACGCGATACATTTTGGTTTTGCCAATCTGTGCCGACAGACGCAAGGTGTTGTAGGCAAGGTCATACCTCAAGGTAGCTACAGACAAGGAACACCTCCTGCATGATTCCTTGGATGCCGTCACAAGGGCCACAGGATCCTAAGAGGAAGATCATTGGTGGCTCAGGCAGAAGATATCATAAGAGAAGTGTGTACACTTGAGAAGATTGGCAGAGGCAAGGAATGGGTTAGAGTGCCGAAGAGAAAGTCAGATTTGTGTGAGGTTATAATCAGATTGGGCCGTGAGTGTAGTGAATGGCCAGCAAGCGCTACGGAAACTGTAGTTCAGCAATTAATTCATTACTACTCTCGTCCTGGCGATGTGATTATCTAGTATATCGATGGCTCTGCACACACACACAAAAACTGCCTGGGTATTCTTGCTTGCTTGCTTGTGTTCGCTGGCTGTGAACTCCAGCGCGAAGTCCTGTATGCCGGATGAAGACATCCTGCTGTCCAACATCAGTGTGATGTCAAACAGGACCTGAGGTTTGCGTGAGTATCCGCTGTCCCATGTCTGGCTTATTGGTGTGCAGACTGGTGGTTCCTCGCCGTGCAGGCAGACACTCTCAGACTTTGGAGGATGTCTGGGTATTCATAGCAAAAGAACATGGCTGATGTTTAGTAAAGGAGAGCTTGGCATATCACCCCACAACCTCAAGTCAGGGAATGGAAATGTAGGCGGTTACTGCAGCTTGCCGCTGGTTGGAGAATAAACTGTATACGCATGTTGTGATTGTCACAAAGGTGAAGACTGGCATACTTCGTGATGAATGGCTTGCATCGATTCAGAGGTCGCAGGTTGTGAGCATTCGCTGGATCTTTTCTCAAGGACACTCTAGTGTGGTTGGAAATAAACAGGCAGACAGATTGGCTGGTGCCACATCATTAAGGGGTGATTTCTTCTTCTTCTTCGTTCATCCGGAGTTTTTTTTCGGATGTGATTGCGTTGTGCCTGTTTACAGCAGAGCTGCGTTCTTGCGCCGTTAGGCCGACACATCCGACTTCTGCGGGCATTTGTTGACCGGGTTAACCTTCCCGGGGGTTTCTTAGGACGTTTGACTCTCACTGTTGTGGTGTTATCCCCCATCTCAGCTGGTCCATATAGAACAGCCAAAGATCCTGGTCAGCCCTCAAGGGAAGGCAGGGGCAGACCATGGGCATTCCCCGCCATCCAAGGAGGCTTCCATACTTGCAGAGCCATCACACACCGCTCTGGTACTGGGCTCACCCAAGGAATCGTCACGTCCTGCACATGGCTGCTTAGCCTCACTTCCGTATATTGGGCCTTCCGTTCACCATAGGCTGTTCTTCCGGAAACCAGAAGTATGCAGTCTGCAGATGACATCCACACAGTGAGCTTTCGATTCGGACTTTCCGTGTAATGGATTTGCTATCCAAGCAATATTCCATTTCGTGCCACTAGGACACTTTTCCACCTTTTATGAAGTCCACACAGTGGGCTTTAGATTCGGACTTTCCACGTAATGGATTTGCTATCCAAGCAATATTCCATTTCATGCCACTAGGACACTTTTCCACCTTTTATGAGGCCCACACAATGGGCTTTTGATTCGGACTCTCCACGTAATGGATTTGCTATCCAAGCAATATTCCATTTCGTGCCACTAGGACACTTTTCCACCTTTTATGAAGCCCACACAGCGAGCTTTCGATTTGGACTTTCCACATAATGGATTTGCTATCCAAGCAATATTCCATTTCATGCCTCTGGGTCTTCATGCACCTTTAAATGTCAACCTGTATGTAGTTAAAGTAAGCTGCGGTCAACTTGAGCTTGTTGATATCTCCATAGAGCTTGTCCTCAAATGAAGCAGGTGTGGGCCAAAATATCTTTCTCTGTTCTGCATACGTTGGGCAATCCTGCAGCAAATGTTTTGCTGTCATTTTTCCAGTTCTACAATTACATTCATCGGTATCTCCTATCTTTAGTTTATTGAACAAGTGGTATTTCAGCCTGTTATGTCCTGTGCGGAGTCTGAAGATTGCTACTTGTTCTCTTCGGTCGAGTTTGTAATATGCATCATCCTTCTGATGGCCTGGATGCTCAGATTCCCATTTGGTTCTATAAGTGCTTTTTATCAACCTCTTTGCCTCATTATAGGTTATGTCTATGTCAGGCTGTGGTAGTCGTCCGCTCTCTTTTGCCAGTCTGTCAGCCTCTTCGTTTCCAGGTATACTGCAATGTGATGGGATCCACTGTATTACAACTTTTTTGGATTTCTGGCATAGACCATGGAGTGCTGCTCTTAGGTCAGTTAGTTCTGTGCTGTTATTGCTCTTGAGTATTGAGACAGCTGACTTTGCATCTGTGAAGATAGCTATTTGCTTCTCTTTATTTTCCTCCATCAGGAGCATTTCTGCTGCAGTTTTCAAAGCCTCTACCTCCGCTTTGAAGTTACTTGAAAATTTTCCAGTTGCCATTGAATGTGTTTTTTCACTCCATTTTTTAAATTTAGGAGAATTCCTCCTCCTCCATTCTCTATTGAATTTTTGGCTGATCCATCTGTATATGCATGGGTCCAATTCCTGCTTGGGTAATGTTCTTTTATGTAGTTTAGGGTTATTTCTCTTCTTTCGGTTTCATGCTGAGTGTTCTTTTTCTCAATACCAGGAATGTTTTCTATCATCTCAGGCAGTTGCTGCTGTCTCCAAGCTGGGAACTTGTGTGCATTGTGTATGGGCTTGACTGTTGATATGTTAAGTATAGGATCTGCCCTAATCCTTCGTTTTGCAGTTTCTACAAAGTTGCTACGCTTCAGTCTTCCCTTTCCAAAACCATTAAATCTGTTGTACATAGGGTGGTCTGTCAATCTTCTAAATTTTTCTGCTTGTTGCTGGGCTCTGCTATCTCTTCTATCCTGCATTGGTTGTAAACAAGTGATCTTTTCTAGTTCATTAATAGGCGTTGTCTTCAGGCTTCCAGTTATGATTCGCATTCCTTGGTTTTGGACTCTACTTATTTTGTTAAAGTTTGACTTAGCTGCTGTTGCCCAAGCTGCAATGCCATATTCCAGTACTGGCCTCACCCGTCCAGTATATAACTTCTTGAGAACTTTCTCATCTGCTCCCCACGTTGTACCAGCAAGCTTTTTCATGATTGCCATTCTCTGCCTTGCTCTTGTTCGATTTTTCTCAACCTGTGTCTTCCATGTCAGGCGACGATCAAAGGTGACTCCTAGATAGTTTGGATTTTCTTCATGGCGCAATATTTTTCCATTCAATACCAGCTTAGGTTGCTGAGTTTTATTTGAGAGGGAGAACACTGTGCATGTTGTTTTCTCCTCACTTATCTTCACTAGCCATGATTTTGACCAGTCCTCTAGCGCTAATAAGGCTTGCTGTATTCTGCTGTTAGCTGTACTAATATATTCTTCAGATGTCCATATGGCTAGGTCATCTGCAAAGGAGGATGTGTGTACTCTGGCCGGAAAATTTTCTGTGATGTCATTTATATATGCTAGGAATAATGTTGGTGAAAGAACTCCTCCTTGGGGGACACCTTGCTCCAGCAGCATCATTTTGCTTGTTTGTCCTTGTACTTTTGTCCTGGCAGTTCTGTTCTCAAGGTAGTGGCTGATCCATTTATACATTTTTCCACAAACATGCATGTTTTGCAGTTTTACTTTCAGTCCTTCCTTCCATACTTTATCAAATGCTTTTTCTAAATCTATCCAGACTGCTAGTGTGTGCTTTTTCTCTTGGAAGGCATCCTCTATTTCCTGAGCTATATAGGTTATTTGATCTTCAGTGGATCTGTATTTTCTGAATCCTGCTTGGTGTGGTGTTAAGAGTTTGTTTTCTTCCAGATGCCATGTTAGCCTGCCATTGATAATGCGTTCCATTAATTTTCCTACACAGCTAAGTAGACTGATAGGTCGATAGCCATTTGGTTCTTCCAGGTCTTTTCCTTTCTTTGGGACTGGTATTAGTATAGCTTCCTTCCATGCCTGTGGGACTATTCCTCTCTTCCAGCTGTTATTTAGGACTGCTAGTAGTTTCTTCTTTGCCTTGGTGCCTAGTCCTATTAGCATTTCATTTGTGATTCCATCCTTTCCTGGTGATTTCTTCTTTTTTAGGGTATTCATTGCCTGTTCCATTTCTTCCATTGTTAGATTTGTCATCATATATTCTGCTGCTGTCTCTGTATTTCTATGATGTATCTGTTTGTCTTTGATTGCTTTCTTCTGTTCGGTTGTAATATCAATGTGGTTTGCATTTGCATAGTGTTCCATTAGTGCATTTGCAGCCTTTTTGCCTGTAAGCAAGGCATTTCCTTGTTTAATTGTTATTTGTTTGTTTCTAGGTCCTTCATTGTTCATGGCTTTCACTAGTTTCCATAGTTTGTTTCCATCCCTGTCAAAATTCAGGTTTTCTGTTTTTTCCCTCCAACAATCTCTTGTTGTTTGATTTACTGTTCTTTTATATTTTGCTGAGATGGCTTTGAGAGAGATGTTTGCTTCAATTGTTTGTTCTCTCTCTGCTGTCTTCCTGGCATCTTCAACTTTGTCCTCCAAACTTTGTAGTTCTTCAGTCCAGTATGGTTTGTAATTTTTCCTCGCTCCTCTTGGAATGGACTCAGTGGCTGCCTGTATTATCGCTCTGTTTAGACTTTCCACCATTTTCTTTATGTTGCCATATCGTGTATTTATGTTGTCACAATATTTGTCTGTTAGTATGGCAAATCTGTCCCAATCTGCTCGTTTGTAATTCCAGCGGGGCAAGGGCTTTTGCTCCTGTGGAACATACTCCATATTCATTTCAAGCTTGATTGGTCTGTGGTCACTACCTGCTAATTGGTCCAGCACATGGCGATCGATTTTGTGAAGGATGTCTCCTGTGCAGAAAGCTAAGTCTGGAGTAGAAGTGGTAAGCCATCTTCTGGAGTAGAAGCTCGGTGTGTCATCCGCTTTGTTGAGTAGATGGAGATTTGAGTCTATTTCCCAGTCCTCCAATTCATCTCCTCTTTTGTCAGTATCTGGGTATCCCCATCTTTCTGAACGGCTATTAAAGTCTCCGACAATAATGCAGTTTGTATCAGTTATTTTCATGTTTGAGAGTGTAAGGTCCTTATCTGCTGGGCTATACAGATTGTAGATTCTTATTTTCACGTCCTTTATCATTATATCAACACCTATAATTTCCGTTTGGTTGTCAGAGATCACAGATACTTCGCTGCAAGGTATTGTATTTCGTGTAAGTATTAGAACTCCTCCTTTGTGTCCTTCGCGGTCGAAACGTGTGGCCTGATATCCTCTGACTGAGAATTTGTGATTGGCGTTGAGGTGTGTCTCTTGAATGCATGCCACATCTATTCTATCTTTATGAAGACGCTGTGTTAGGGAGTCTTTCTTCTTGTAAACTCCTTCGGCATTCCACTGTAGTATGTTGAGTGTCCGGGGTATTTGGTCAATAGCTCTTAACCTACTCCTCTGTGCCTTGACTCCACAGCACAGGGGAAGGTGACCACCAGTAGTCATGGGTGGACCCCCTCGAGGCAGGGGGCCCGGCACTATCACCGCCTGATGGGACTTCACGGGATTAGCACCATATCGATTAATTTTGATTTGTGACATCATGAATTAAGTTACGTTGCACTGCTTTGTCAAGCCTGTGGCTCAGTACATCCGATTTCGACAAGCATTTATTCGGGATGCTTTCCCTAGCCTTTGACTGTCCCCAGTCTACCTACAAGGCAGCAGGTTTCACGTTGCACTGCTTTGTCAAGCCTGTGGCTCAGTACATCCGATTTCGACAAGCATTTATTCGGGATGCTTTCCCTAGCCTTTGACTGTCCCCAGTCTACCTACAAGGCAGCAGGTTTGTGTCTCTTCGTCTGGTCCCTCTCCCTTGACCTGTCCGACATGGGTGGCCCTACCAGTAGCTGTGCTACCGTCGGCATAGCTCTTGGGGTCATTGGGACGCACAAGCCCCTCTACCTCGTCACGGTGGACACACAGCAGAGGGGAAGGGGTGATTTGATGCATAATAAGGCAGATGTGGTGAAGGCTGGGAGAATGCGATTAATGCAGAAGAACAGATAAATTATCATGGTCTAGAGAGAATGCAGCAGCAAGGGATGGTCAGAGGATTAGATCGACAGTCGTCACTCAGAGGTAATGCAAGTCAGACATATAATCAGATTAAAACTGGCAGCATTAGTATTGGAACTCTTCGCTGGGTATTGAAGATGACGACTGGGCGTTTATGAGGATGTCCTGGATGCAGTGATGTCAGTTCTAGACTCAACTCAGCTCAGCTCAGCTTCTCCATTATTGACATTTGACTCCCGATTTGTATTCAACATGATTTCTGAATCTGAGTATGCCTTTAAATTTAAAATGTTCTGTGGACAACAAACACTCCTCTTCAAATTGATACAGTAAACAACACACCGCTACATCAGTGTCTGTTGTCTTAAGCTTAAAACGTGTGTATCTGGTCACGTTAAGTAGTGCTTGAGCTGTTTCGTATATGACAAGCTGTTCATTCGTACAATTTCTTGTGGGAGAGCCGCCTGAGGGTTCTTGGCGGGGGATGATGGTCGACGTTTGGTGCGGGGGAGCCTGGTGTGTGATACTGCGGCATCCGGCTTGGGGGTGGAGGTGGAGGCGGTCAGTGCAGCTTTCCGCTGGATGGACAGTGAGGTGCACACGCGCATCGTGGTTGTTGCTGACTCAGGTGGCGCGCTGGGGAGGGTGGGGACAGGCGTGCTTCGTGCAGAGTGGCTTGCTTAGCTTCGGATGTCGCGGATGGCAGGCATCGCCTGGATCTTTTCTCCTGGGCATGGCGGTGTGCTGGGGAGTGGGCAGACGGACGGATTGGCTGGCTCTGCAGGACTTGGTGGAGTGTTGGTGCATGACCAGGCAGACGTGGTTGCGGCCTTGTGGGAGCACGTGTACACCTCAGAGGAGCAAATGGATCACCGTGGTCTGGCGGTAATGAGGCAGCGACGAGTGGCGAGGGGATCTGGCCGACGCTCCACACCCAGAGGAAAAGCGAGACGGACATATAATCAGAGTGCTACTGGAACTATTGGTGTTGGAACTCTTCGCTGGCTGCTGACGATGGAGACGGAGCGTTTGAGAAATGCCTCGAATTCTGTGATGTCGGTTCCTAAATCAATCAATCAATCAATCATTCAATCAATCATTCATTTCAGAGTTTCAGTAATTAAATTTTCACAAGTTGATTGACACCGTGACTTACTCAAAGTCATTGATTAAATGTGCGCCTAAAACTGTAAAGAAAATAAATTTCAGTTTAAAATCAAGTTATTACTGCGTTACTGAATTTGATTGTTAAATCGGAACTTTGAAGTCTAGTCAAACGTGGCCCGCAAATAACGTTTTCGGTATTTGTACATACGTACCAAAATCCTGCTCTATAGCGAAGGAGTTACCAATGCAGTTTGTAATTCCATACACTGCGTTCGTACTGACGATTTGAAAGCAGGCAGATTTGCACTCATTTTCTTACAATGGTATGAATGCCGGTCGCAAAGAAAGCCATGGCAAACTACTGAACGTAAACTTGCCAAGAAATCACAAACAGCCAAACAATAAGGGGGGGGGGGGGGGTTTGACTATGACATCCTGTAAAGGATATGCATCTAACCAAAACTCAGGAAATGAATCAAACAATATTGATTATTATTAGATTAACTGTTTTGAATGTTTATATTAATGATAATGAATATATCTTACCTGTAGCTAGCAAAGTGTAAAAAAAGCAGAAAGACGAAAGGTAATAGTGTCATTTTCATGTCTTCTATGTTGTACATTCCTAGCAGGAGAATTAAGGCCTTGTATTTCAGATAAGCGTGCACAAATATGCCGTGTTGTAATGGCGGTATTGAATAATACTTCAGGTTACAATTTACGTCCTGGTCTTTTCCTAGAACTAGCGTGACCTACTTTCATTAAGGTTTGTCACCTGTGTATATATACGCCAGGTGAAATGCTGCAGTGATACCTGCTGAAGAACTCATCTGGGTTATACATGGTATATTTTTTAATGACTGTGAGGTGTTTGAAAATATTTCCGTTCCATATTGACATATGCCTGGGTCATTGACATTGAGGTGAGTGACCTTTGTAGCAAGACTACGAGAAAAACAACCAGCCCTGAGAAATAATGGTGAGGGTGGATGGAGACCCCAGGGTGGATGGGGCGAGAGACAGTTTATTTTGTGTGAAGTCAGGGTACTTGAGGGTGAGTTGGAGCGGAGACCGACTGCGCGTCGGATCGTGAGGAGAGTTGAAGTTTTGACTCCGAACTGGTCGGGAGTCGAAGGATAGGAGCGGATGAGAAAGAGTGCTCTGTCCGGTGTTGTGTTGTTTTCCGAGTTGTGAATGCAGGCCTAAAAACCCAGTGGGGGGTTGGATAGATAATGGAGGCCTGAACCCAAAGTGGGTTGGATAGTTAATGGAGGCCTGAACCCAAAGTGGGTTGGATAGTTAATGGAGGCCTGAACCCAAAGTGGGTTGGATAGTTATTGGAGGTTAGACCGAGTGTGTGGGTTGTATTGTGTGAGGTCCAGCCGTGGATAGGAGCTGGATAATTGTCCTGTGAATTTGAGATTAAGCGGGCCTTGAGAAGGCAGTGATGTGTGCGTGTTAAGTTGTGAGGAGGATATGTATATTCTATAGATTATATTGTTTCTGGATATAGAGTTATGTTCCGTTTTGCACGTGTTCTTTCTACATTAAAGGATTATGTGCGCCAACTCAATCTTGTTTAATGACTGATGGATGTGTACTACTGGGGTGAGTTGCATTGTGAGACAGGTGGCTAGCTCTACTTACACTCCAAAGTGACATACAAGGAACATTGAAACCTAGACAACGACCATGTCACTCAGTTATTATAAAGAACATTGTGACATTATCTGGGATGCTCGTCAGGTCAAGAAACCTATTGCCATATAGACATTGTTGTCAGTCTGTTTATCTGTGAACTCGTCGATTAGAGAGGATACTAAGATCAGAGACATTAGTCGGATGCCCAATTACAACGACAATTATGGCACAAGGAATAAACACCATTTTCAGTAGACGGTCAATGCCAAAAGTGTCCGAGAAATAATACATAGTTCCTCCCCCGATGTGTCTCCACCTTGCCGTGGTGGGGGAGCTTGCGTGTCCCATCGACCCCATTTGCTTGCCGATGGATGAAAAACTACATATCGGACAGCTTATGGGATAGGGACCAGACTAAGAGAGACACAACCTGCTGCTCTGCAGGTAAGACAGGATAGCAGTCAAAAATTTAAATCAGGTGCACGAAGGCAGACGTTCTTGGTCCGGACAAAACTCTTAAGGCTCCCTGTCGAGGGCTGTGGCTGAACGCCGCTAAGCCACAAACCCTCGGATCTGAGAGCTGGGCCGATACCCGCCTACCGAAAAATAGAGGCGTGATACTGAGCAAGCTACATGCTCAGGTCTGATACATGTTCGAAGGCTCTCAGCTGGGGGATATGAGGGATTCCCGGATGAGAGGGCCTGGCCGTTTCTCGTTCACTGCTGCACGAAGGTAAGGTGCTGAGCCGGCAGCACAATGTAGCCTACCTCGTGAGCGAGTACAAAAAGTCAGAAAAGTTCCCCAGTCGAAGGAAATGGTTACGAAAACTGTCTGTATCTAACTCATAGAGAGTGTAGACAACAGTGGAAGAAAGTCTCAATGACGCGAAATGGAACGCACGGCGAGCGAACCTATTGCGTGGTCTGAAAGCAAAAGCTTACCGAGTGGATGTCGCCCGCAGTCTGACCGCTCCTGGTGTGTGCTTGAGCGATCAGTGGCAAGCGAGATGCCCAACGCACGGGAGTGAGGAACTAAAGCAGCCATGAGCAGGACGTGGCAACTCCTCGGGTGAGCCCAGTCTCAGAGCAATATGTGCCGGCTCTGCAATTATGGAAGCCGCCTTGGATAGCGAGGGAATGCCCATGGTCTGCCCCTGCCTTCCCTTGAGGGCCGATCGCGATGTCGTTGATCGTTCTATCTTGACCAGCTGAGATGTTGGCGACATCACAACAGTCTAACGTGCCTCGAAACCAGAGGAAGGCTAACCTCATTAAAAAATGCCCGCCGGAAGTCGGAAGTGTCGTCCTACGGGTGGCAAACTAAAAATTGACACTACGCAATTACGTCCGAGTGAAATGTCTCGTCCGAATGTCTCTCGTGCTAGGAACAGCTCTGACTACCTAGTTTCCGAATGCCGCTCTTGTTCGGAACAGCTCTGACTAGGTAGTTTTCCGAATGTCCGTCGTGCTTGGACCAGCTCTGACGGGCGCAACAACAAGCACATGTCCGTGTCGAAAACTCGCTGAGTGGATACCGTCTGCAGACCTGTCTGGTTTGTGCGGGAACGGCCCGGGGTTAACGAGGTACCCAATATATTGAAGTGAGGAATTAAACAGCTATGAGCAGGACGTGACGATTCCCTCGGTTAGCCCAGCACCAGAGCATTATGTGTCGGCTCTGCAATTATGAAAGCCACCCAGGATGGCGGAAAATGCTATGGACTGTCCCTGCCTTCCTTTTGAGGGATGACTGCGTTCCAACTCGACCAGCTGGGAGGTGGACGGTACCACAAAAGTGAGAGTCTCCCAGGAATGCTAACCTGGTCAAAAATGCACGCAGAAGCCGGATGTGTTGACCTAAGGGTTTCGACCCAAGGGTGGCTAATGCACACCGCAATCGCATCTGAAAAAAAAACACTCCGGATGAACGAAAAGAAGAAGATACATAGTTCACGAGAAACCAGGTAAAAATAACATTTCTCACTCAGAGAGAGAGAGAGAGAGAGAGAGAGAGAGAGAGAGAGAGAGAGAGAGAGAGAGAGAGAGAGAGAGAGAGAGAGAGAGAGAGAGAGAGAGAGAGAGGGTGGACAGCGGAGCGTATCCACGGTATAAAGACAAGATTTGCGCCTGGGTGAGAATTGGTGAGCAGACAAAAAAAAACAGCGGCACAGAAAAGTCGGCACTACGATAGTAGCCGGACTATATCCTGACAGGTGTGTGTGGGTGTGACGAAGACAGGATTGAACACCAAAAATAACAGACAGTTCGCGAGAAGGTCACTACATGTTAATTTGATACCGGACAGTCAGCACACGTAAACAGACGAGACGGGGCGCTAATAGACAGTACAGGTAAAGTACTGAGGACAGTGAACTCTCGGGAAGGGGAGATGTACATGGATGTGTAGAATATACAGAATTTTATAGTTGCGGTTTCGCCAGAGGGGTGACCGACAGGGGTAGGAGCAGTACCCCTACCGCAGCCAGAGTGGTGCGGATTAATGGTTAAAAATAAAAATAAAACCTCAGCAGTGGACAGCGGGGTGAGGTCGGTGTAAAGTGTGATTTTCCACGGAGTTAACAGAGTCAGCCGTGTTGGGGCAGAAGTCAAGGCTGTTTACCAGTACGAAGTTACTGAGGATTTTTTTTTCACTGATGGTGATAATAAAAAATTGAGGTCACAGTATGAGTCGGGGGTAGATGGAGTGAAAGTACTCAGGAAATTTCCACGGCCTATGGTGGTCAAGATGACTCATAAGTCGAGAAGGTGAATCCTGAATGAACAAAACAAGTTGTTAGAACGAAAACCAGACTTTATGTTCGTCTTTGGTGAATCCCTTTGTTATCATTACTCGGTCATGAGCAAACATTTTTACAGCGAAGGATTACATGTCATCACCGCAGGCAGGGTTGCATACAGTTGCCAAAAAGAACTGACTGTACAGAGTTAAAGCGTTGGACATTTGCTGTCATTTTTTGTGTTGAACTTTGTCTTTAAACGTGACCATCTCCGCAACCAATGTATAATAGCGTTACGGACTGGGTTGAGACAAGACGTTTGGATTATTACTTTGTTGTCACCATGTCCAGGGAAAGTAACAACATATCAAAAGAACATTTTCTGTTGTGATTTAGCGGCGTAGACATTTCGGAACATTTACAAACAGACATTTTCCAGGCGATTATTGGAAACTATTTCAAACAAACTGAAGACTTCATTGTGTCGGCCAATCATTTGGACATTTTGTTTGCTCTCAGTGTCTTATATATATTTGTTTTCGGGTGGTACGTAATTATTTGTATGTGGTCCAGTGTTTGTCAGGAGTAGGAGATTTTTGTGTTGTTTCGCGAAGGTCGCGAGACAGGGCAAAAAGTTATTTTCTGAGGTGCAACATATATTTTCTGGGAAGTAAATCGAATTTGTTTTGTTCTGCAGTGACGCAGGGGTGGTCCTGGATTATATACCGTGCCATTTTGTGTCTAACGTCAGATCTGTGTATATATTTTTTTTCCATTATATTCACATATGACATTTGTTTTCTTCGGATATATGTTATTATTATGATCTTTCGTCATTTCTGTTGTCTAGTGGTCTGTGTCAGTTTATATATATATATATATATATATATATATATATATATATATATATATATATATATATATATATATATATATATATATATTACGCGCACTGTGGTCGTCCCTACACAAGCTTATGGATGTTACTGTGGTTTATTTCTTTGTGATCACCGTCTCTGTATACTCAGCTTGTGCGTCTAGCGTTTTATAGACACCACGTATTGTTATCATTCATTCGTTTGTGTGTGTGTATATATGTGTGTGTGTGTGTGTGTGTGTGTGTGTGTGTGTGTGTGTGTGTGTGTGTGTGTGTGTGTGTTTAACAATATTTCCAGAAATTTTCTACAGCTATTTGCGATATATACGAGGGAGTATAGGTGATATCCCCCCCCCCCTCACTACCTAGTTCTTATAGAGTGACTGTGTGAGGACAGAGTGATATTTATAACAGAGTCTCACTGATAGGGGATATAGATGTGTGTGCAAGGGGAAAGGATCTAGTATTCGAATATGCACGGGTGAGCACCCCAATGAGAGGTAACTAGGGAATGTCACGCAGTGACGTGAGGGTAATAGACAAGTTAGTTACCAACTCACTACCTTGCCGGCAAGACGTGTTGTCAACGTCTGGTCTCTGATTGATAACATTCACGGTATGATAAAATAAAGAGGAACTCACAACTTCTACCAAGACTTAGAGTTGTTCTATTCACACCACAACACATTCGTCTCCAGCACTGTTAGAAGAGGCGAAATGGAGCCCAGGTAACCAGGATTCGTAACACTCTGGACGGCTGGATGGTCGCGGCAAATAACCGAAGTACTGCACCACTATTTTGACGGCGCCGCTGTAAGTTGGACTGAAATAATCGTTATTTCTGGATCTGCCACAGATTTACACAACGCTAATACAACCGGCTGTTTTGGGAATTCGATGCCTCAAGCACGTTATCAAACCCCTATTGAACACTTGACGTTCCTGGAGAGATTGTTTTCAAAAGGCCAACCATGGCCAGTCTTCTCTCAAATCGTTTTTGAGCTTTACTGGTTGTGAAGTCCAGTCTGCTCTCAATTGTTTTTTTGTTTTGTTTTTTAGCTGTACTGGTTGTGAAGTCCAGTCTGCTCTCAATCGTTTTTTGAGCTTTACTGGTTGTGAAGTCCAGTCTGCTCTCAATCGTGTTTTGAGCTTTACTGGTTGTGAAGTCCAGTCTGCTCTCAATCGTTTTTTGAGCTTTACTGGTTGTGAAGTCCAGTCTACTCTCAAATAGTTTTTGAGCTCTACATTGCTGCACAGTCTGTTCGTTATCAAGTGTCGCTGGCTGAATCATTGTTGCACAGTCTGTTTGTTATGAAGTGTCGATGGCTGAATCATTGCTGCACAGTCTGTTTGTTATCAAGTGTCGCTGGCTGAATCATTGCTGCACAGTCTGTTTGTTATCAAGTGTCGCTGGCTGAATCATTACTGCACGGTCTGTTCCTTATCAAGTGTCGCTGGCTGAATCATTGCTGCACAGTCTGTTCGTTATCAAGTGCCGCCTGCTGAATCATTGCTGCACAGTCGTTCAATATCAAGTGCTGCCGGTTAAAACCCTCGGTGTGCAGTCAATCGAGTACCTGTCACCTGACATTCAAGGGCTGTCCTAATCGTTTCGTCGAACCAGAAAGCAAAGGCGTTAATTACAACTAGCACGCACTTGTAACTGAGGAACGAACTGTCACTAAAGTAAAGTATAATTATAAAATTTAATTATTAGAAGTCTGTAGAACTTGATTAGTGATAGTGTTATATTGGTTAATTATTATTGTATATTATATTGTGTTCAATTGGCAATGGAAGCTCAGGACCTCTCATTGGGTCAACATACTGAATAAATATGAACCACCTCCATAGAGAATTGGGACGCGTGACTGCATGGTTAAAAGAGTTAGAAGTGGCAGTCAGCGAGGTGGAATGTTTCGTATACTGGTTGCAAAGTAGAACTAATGTAGAAAATGAGGCGACCAAGGAGACTGAGAATAGTCGATGACAGTCACTGTTTAATGAAAACAGAAGACAACATAACTTTTTATATGGAAGCAGTCACGTTGAGCCAGATATAACTAGGGTCAGGAACTGGTATAATGACCAAAGATATAGAAATGGGCGTGAGATAAACCTTTCAAAGAAATCATGGGGTTGGCCCTCCCACAGTGCAACCGCAAGAAAATGACGTGATGACTGGTTTGAAAACAGACAGAAACAATATTTGAAGTCAAGGTCGAAGGACAGGGTAGAACACATAAATAAGAATTCAACTGCTCCTAAAGTGCTTGCCAATATTAGGGTTGGAAGGAAAAGAACTTGTTATTGATAAAGAAAATAGACCGAGAGACACAGACGCAGACAGGTAATACAATGGATAATAGTACGCAGACACAAATTGATACCGTTGAAAAGAAAGTCCAGGTACAACTAGCCAGCAAGATAACGAAGGGAAGTCAAACCAAGACGGTAGAAATTACCAAACCACCTCAGGCGAAATCAGAAAAGAGAGACACAGTTAAAATTAAGGAAGATAGACAGACAAAGACTAAGAATACCAGGAAGAAGGTTAGAAAAAGTGTTAAGGCTAGGACTGAGACCAGTCTATTAGTAAATTTAGGAGATGACACGACTGGTGTATCAGATTCCTCAGATGGAGACATTGAGTTTATCCCTAAGCGGAGCATGAAAGGTGGTGGTATAAATAAGAATTCTAGAGGTGCTGGTTCGGATTATAGAGACGTTGCTTCCTTCTCTACAGCATATAGTAAACAGGCTGGTGGAACAACTATAGGCAGTGATTATTCGGAGGACGAGATAGGAAGATATATACAATATGGGACAATGACTGATACGGCAAACGAGCAACCACCAAAAAGAAATAAAAGACAGGCTACTGTTAGGAAGAAAGCGATAGCAGGAATTTCTATTAACCCGACTTATACAGAGGATGATGCACGGAAAATCAAAGAATATATGATGTTACGACCACAATATTTTACAGGAAGCTCTAAGTATTAAGAGGTAGATGAAGAGAGACACTATTATCCGAAGATACTTTGCTATGATTAGAGCTGAAAAGTTGAGTGAGAATTAACTGATGGGTGACGGAACGCATTGAGATAATCTGAGTAGTTGATGGTGTAGGATGAGCTGAAGAGGAGGTTGATGAGAAGCTAGTAATTGAGTACCGGAGTGGTCTGTCTGGTCAGGTTGTAGATACGTAGGGGGTGTTCTTGTGTGCGTAAACGTGTAGACAAACCTGTGTTCGGCGCCTTGATTAGAGAATGAAGTGTGGAGTGTTGGAACACCGTCTGGTTAGAATGCATGGATAGAACGATGTCAGGTTCTTGGTTGCCTGTCATGGCGCATGGCAGGGCGGCTGATATACTACAGAGTTGAAGCAGTGTGAAGGGAAATTGTGTAAGAATCACCGAAAGGATGCACTGTCTGAGTGAGCGTGATGTGTGCGGGAGTAGTTGACGTAATGTAAAGCTGACACAGAGAGATGTAGGTTAGTTATGAATGTTGATTGTTAGAGTTAATGTGTTGTTTGAGTTGGGTTAATTCTGAGCTTTTGAAAGGGAGTGAATGATTGAGAAAAAGTTGAAATAAGAAAGTAGTGGGATTGTGAAAGTCCTATGTCAGATATTGAATTAACGTTTTGTTGTCGTTTTATGAAGCAGATCCGGTATCGTTGGCGGAGATATGCCGAAGTGAGAGTGCCTGATGCAGAGATATGAGAGAATATAGAGAGGACCTGATTAGTATGTCTCATCGGAGTGAGGTTTGTTGTAAGGAGCTGTTGATAAATTTTATGATTAGTATGTAAAGGAGATAGACAGTACTGTGTTAGATTGTCCGTGTAGAACCGGTCATTAGCCGTATGCATATTTGGATGCTGTTTCCGAACGTGGTCCGAAAAACGTGAGTTAGAGCGAAAAGACATATGAAAGAACCAATGTGTTAGATGAGGGATGAGAAGTTGATGAGGAGATGTAGATTGAGGAAGAATTGAGTAGCCTGTGTAGAATAGCCAGCTGAGAGTGAGAGAGTATTATGAGTAGAAGAATGTGGAAGGTGATGGTTGAAGATGCGAGTTGTTGGTGATGGGGATGAAGTAATTATGTGGTGATTGCGGAGAAAGAAGAGGTGACTGAGTCTGAGAAAGTTGTTGTGTTGAGAGGGAGGAAGCAGATTGGAATGAAATGTTGCTTATGAGATTAGATTCTTCTTCTTCTTCTTCGTTCATCCGGAGTTTTTTTTCGGATGTGATTGCGTTGTGCCTGTTTACAGCAGAGCTGCGTTCTTGCGCCGTTAGGCCGACACATCCGACTTCTGCGGGCATTTGTTGACCGGGTTAACCTTCCCGGTGAGATTAGATTGAGAACAATAGTAATATAGTGATGCGGGAGAAGGAACCTTGGTTGCGTCGGGTGGACGAGTGAGTTGAATTGAGAGAATGAGATGAAGTGGAAGTTGTAATAGTTGTTGGTACAAATCCAGGGGAAACAACTAGATTAGAGAATAAGTGCGAAAATGGGCTGAGTTACATTTACCCTTGGTAGGTGGATGAGCTTCCAAGAAATCGTTGTACGTTGAAATAGCCACACTAGTTAGTGAAAAATTGAGCAATCTGAGCTGTAGTTAACAGTAATTGCTTTGAATTCTTGGCTGTTAGCTTTCAAATACTGTGGTGTTGCTATGATTTAGTTTTTATAGTGTACTGGGTTTCACATGAATGATGGCGAAATGTCAATGTCTTATGTTACATTATGTTGGGGAATATGTGTTGCCATACAAGTGACAATTATTGGGACAAAGGGGTGTCGTGTTTTGTATTGTAGGCGTGTCCAATTAATTTTGATTGTAGCCTCCATGGCCTTTTAGTTGTTAAATATTAGCATATTATTTTGACCAACTAGTTTGACTCTAGTTTTCAGTTTGGTCTTTATAATTAAGTTGTAAATTTAACTCCGTAATTTTTATGATTTGTTGACCAGCCTTGAATGTTGCTTTGTTTACTTGATTTGCACATTGGGTCATTAAGATATGGTGAAAGGGACATATTAAGTGCGTCCGGGCTTGGTTTTCAGCGCATTATTACGTTCAGGTAGACATCTGGTGGTTTTGGGTTGCGGGGATACCGTGCTTAACGGAACGTATAATGTTTAGGTGCCATTTAATTTTGGTCATGAGTTATTGTGTTTTTTACGTGTAAATTATTAGTCCGTAAAAGCGACTAATAATGTTACATGCCATTATATAATTATGTCTTAGTTAAAATTGATTATTATTTTATTATGTATATTATTTTGAAAAATTTCGGGGATAAAATATTGGTTGAAAATTAAGGGGAGGGGAGGGGGATGATATTGTTCTGTTTTGATTTGTGTTGTCTCCAATTACTCATGAATTGTGGTTTTATTTAGTTTGCCTTGGTTAAATATTAGCATATTACTTTGATCAGTTATTTTCACTTGCAAAAAGTGTTATGATTTTTGGTATTCATACTTGAGTTGTCGTTGACCATATTTACAATTAGTTTTGAGTAAATAGTTTTTTGTGTGTTTAATTACATTGAGTTATAAAACAGAAACGATAGTTGTTCAATAAGACTTGTCCATATTAAGGAGACATGTTAATAGGGTCCTTGGGAGTTCTGGATGCAGAATTACGTTCAGAAGATATGGGACAACTTTAGGACATTGTCTTGATAGGGTCGATTTTTTTAACAAACCTGGAGTGTACATGGATTGAGTGCCATGACGTTATAGATATCCTATAAGTGCCCTGGGGATTGATCAAGTACTGTGGTTAACGGCGTTATAGATACTGTTGCAGGGTTTTAGAAATTAGCTATGACAAAAGGGCTAGACAGGAGGGACATTCACAGACATGAGGTCAGTAGTGGTATTTTTGTTCCTGTAGATAACAGCTTTTAATAGGTAATGCCCATAACAAATGGACATAGTTAGCATTTAAAATCGCTGCGGTTGTCAGCAATGACTAGAATAAACATGGACTGAGCGCCATGTTCAAGATGTGGGGGTTGGATTAAGTTAGGTAAGTTCATAATATATGAACTATGAAGGTTATTATTTGCGTGCTGTGGTTGCAGCATGGGCCGGGATGAGTATAGCTTGAATGCCAAAGGATAGAAGTTATGTTCACAGTAAGTGAACAGTGATATTATTTTTTTTGGAGTGCTGTAGGTACAGCATAATTCAAGATAATTATAGCTTGAATGACAGCTATGTTCATAAAATATGAACAGTAATATTATTTTTTAGG
This sequence comes from Cepaea nemoralis, assembly GCA_014155875.1. NCBI lineage: Eukaryota > Metazoa > Mollusca > Gastropoda > Stylommatophora > Helicidae > Cepaea > Cepaea nemoralis. Next base: position 18,939 of record JACEFZ010010512.1, on the reverse strand, counting down.
GTACTGTGGTTACAGTAAACATGAAGTGAAAGCAGGAAATAGAGGTTGGTAGTAAGGGTCCATGATACGTGGCCTAATAAAGAATAAAGAGGAAGTTACAGACATAAGGTCATTGTTAGTAATTTTACTGGCTGCGGATAGCAGCAGAACTTGTACTGGTCAGAGATTAGGTGAGCTATTTTAGAAGATATTTTTACTTTGGTTATTAATATGCGGATGGATAGGGCTTTCAGATTGTACATACTAATGGATGTTGTAGATAACAATATATGGCATAGGGAGAAACATATCGTTTTTAGATTATAAGATTTGTATAAGGTTTTATTTGAAAAACTTTATTTCATAAAGTTTCGTGTGTGAAAGGGAGGAAAAATGTTACTGTTTTTCTTGCTGTCTTTCCTATTCTTGGTGCGCACCATCTCTGTTTTTCTATCTTGTGTCTAATTGTTTTTGAAGAGTATGATATGTGATATTTTTATGATAGATATACATCTACACATCTACATGATTATGATGCCAGTAGGGAAACATTTTGGATCTAAATTTTTTATAGTAACGAAGAGGAAGTAATTATGTGTACATAGGATGGAATTTTATAATGGCTGAGAAAATAGTTTAATTGAAGTAACGAAGAAGAAGTAATTGTGTTCACTTAAGGGAGTTTTATAGTGGCTAACTATAAGGGGTAAGGTGATTAAGGAATGGGGAATTAGCGGATAGCTATCACGAATTACGAAGCTCCTATAAAGAAGATCACTTTGAGGGTGTTAAATAGGTTTTGGGTTTAAGACTTTTCGGGGAAAGTCTTGGTTGAGGAAGTGTTTTCAGAAGAGTATGGCATTTTTATGATTGAGATCAGATATACATGTACATGATGACAATAGAGGTAAAATTAGAATTTAATGAGGGTTTAAGCGGATTGCTTGTAGAAGAGAAGAAGAAGTTTTTAAGGCTTAAGTAGTGATAGGGAGTGATGACAGATAGTTATAGGACCAACCCATGAGTGGTTGAGTAAAGTTTTGGGTGGTGGTAGCGGATGGCTATGGATCTCAAGAGAAGTTAAGTAATAAGGGGGTAGTGATTAATAATGAAGATAATAAGAGTCAGAAAGACTCCGATGATAAGAAATGGTAAGTGTTTATAAAAAGTCCCAGGTTATATGGTACTTGGATATTTTTGCTGTGGAATTTAGAGTATATTATATAGGTTTTGGGCTTAAGACTTTTCGGGGAAAAGTCTTCGTTGGGTGAATAAGGTAATATAACAGAGTCTCTCTGATAGGGGATATAGATGGGTGTGCAAGGGGAAAGGATCTAGTATTCTAAAATGCACGGGTGAGCACCCCAATGAGAGGTAACTAGGGAATGTCACGCAGTGACGTGAGGGTAATAGACAAGTTAGTTACCAACTCACTACCTTGCCGGCAAGACGTGTTGTCAACATCTGGTCTCTGATTGATAACATTCACGGTATGAGAAAATAAAGAGGAACTCACAACTTCTACCAAGACTTAGAGTTGTTCTATTCACACCACAACACATTCGTCTCCAGCACTGTTAGATATTATTAGTACTACGAATTTACGTACACAGTGAGTGGTGGTGTACTTAGGGAAGGTACACAAAGACTAGCAGCAGAGTCTTTATACTGATAGGTGGCTGACAGACAGCAACGTGTCCACAAGTATAAGATGCCTACTTTAATGGAATATATTGAAGCAGGTGAAAGGTTTGGCCTGAAGGGGACAGAATTACAGGAGTTTGCAGAAGCAAAATTTAAAGAAGTTCAGCACTGGGAAAGAGAGGAGAGACATAATGAACGTGAGGTAAAACGCCTACAGGAAGAGAAAGAGACACAATTGAAACTAGAAATGGAACAACAAAAACACCTACAGGAAGTAAAGGTAGCTTAAATGGAAAACAAGCGTCTACAGGAAGAGAGAGAGGGACACAACTGGAACTTGAAAAGTTAAAAAAAAATAAATGCGGTGGAAATCGAGAAAGAGAAGATTAAGATGGAAGCGGAAATTGCTATAAAAAAGTGAGAATTTGCATCTAAGGGTCAAAGTGAAGAAAGCAGAAGACCTTCCAATTCCTCACAGAGACTAAAACTGCCATACTTTACAGACCGTGATAGTCTTGAAGCTTATCTGGGGAGATTCGGGGCATCGGCGAAAGCGTTAGGCATCCCAGAAGGCGAGTATGCTATTAAACTGGGCGAGTTTCTGACGGGTAAGGCTCTAGATACCATGTTTAATTTACCTTTGGAAGAAAGAAACAATTACACTATTTTGCGTCAACGCCTGCTTACAAAGTTCCAACTAACTGAACATGGATACAGAACAAAGTTTAGACAATTAGTGCCAGAGACAAATCAAGATTTTACAGATTTTGTCAATATAGTAAAGAACACATTTAATAAATGGATGGAGCTGGCAGAGGTTGGAAAAGATTTTAATAGATTAGTGGATTTAATGTTAAGAGACAAAGTATTATCTTCATGCAATACTAATTTAGTGGCTTTCTTTGAAGAATGTAAGCCAAAGGACATAGACACAATGTCTCAGTTAGGGCAAAATTACATGACTGCACATCCTAACAGTTCCATTGGTAGACAACTGAGTGAGGAAATAGTCTGTGCAGCGTATACAAAACAGGACCAGAATTCAGTTATCAGACCAAGGGCGAAGAGTGTGGATTCGGCACAAAAATATGAGCAACAAGGACCTAAAGACAATGGTTTCCGTGGCAACCATTTTGGCAGAGCAGGACGTTATCCATACAAAAGGGGCAATTTTCAGAGACGTCCAAATAGTTATGCCGGATGTTAGAATTGTGGGAGCTGGAGACACAAGGCAGCACAGTGTGATGTACAACCATCCAGTGAGCCAACGAGTAACGTAAGGAAGGAGATCATCTGTTTCAAATGTGGAAAAAAGAACCATTTCAGCTATGAGTGTACGATGGGAGAAACTGAAAACTCTAATGCTGCCCAAGTGATTGAAACATTTAACAAGGAGAGTTGTAGTGGATGCAAACCTCTGTTTGATAAAGACAGTGAGCCAGTCTTAATGTGTGGTCACACAGTTAAGGCAGGATCAGCAGTACATGCAGGAGGATGTATGAAGATGCATCATGGATTTGTTAATGATAGGCCAGCGTTAACAATTAGGGATTCCGGATGTACATCCATCGGATTTGGAAAGAGTTTAGTGCATCCCTCGGATTACACAGGGAAAAAGATTAGGTGCATTACATTAAATGGGACAGTCGAATTCTATCCAGTAGCCGTGATAACAGTAAAAACACCATATATCACAGGAAGAGTGATAGCGTGTGTTTTAGACTCACCGGTGGCAGATTTGATCATCGGAAATGTGCCAGGAGTTAAAGATTGCACAGAAGAAGAAGTAGTTTATTGGGACCAGAAACATAGGTTAAATAGTAAAGAGGTAGTTACCAAAAGAAAACCTAAATTAGAGAGTATAGCTGAAGAAAAAGAAGCACTTGAAATAGACACAGAGGACAAGAATAGAACAGCTGAGCAGGTGAGAATGGATCTCAAATATAGCTGTAGGGAATCCCAGAGACAAGATACTACTCTAGACATATGTTTCCAAGGCTGAAGTAAAGTGAGACATAGACAATCAAAGAAGAGTAGATGGTGCTTCGAAAGGAAGAAAAAGGTTCTCACTCGCCGGGTTTTAGATGGCTGAACTGCATGTGGGCAAGGAGTAGTACCGTTAGCACATAGAGACCGATATACCAGAACAGCTCAGGATAGGACATGGGCAGGGCACATAGGAGTAAGGCGTAAGCAGTAGAGAGCAGGATGCCAGGTATATTGGCCAGGATTTAATAAAGAGGTCAGACTAAACAGAGACTCCAGTGTAACGGTACAATATGCAGATAGCAATGTTAATGCAGTTCAAAAGAGTGTTAACGATATCATTGAACCAGGGTTAGGATTAGCAAACAGATGTTTTAAAGATATAGGAAACATGAGGCATGGGTACATGAAGGGTAGACACAGCATCGACAGGAATCAGAGGGGGGTTGATGCAAGAAAAGAACCACCTGATATATGGTCGACACACAAACTCTCCAGATAGTTGATGGAAGACATAGCAATGCAGCGCTCAACATTTATTCTTCGACCATTATTAGTAAAGTTACATGGTTTGTGTGTTATTGAAGATATGAATAGACCTGCGGGTATAAAAATATAATGCTCCTCTATGTTATGTTGATTATTATGCCATGTATTAGCTCATGCAGTGGTACACAAGATGGAAAGTTGGTGATATTGATGTGTTGATAATATGGTAGTATACTATGACTACATGATGTATTATTTAGTGTGGTAGCTAAAGTAAGATGGAGTCATACTTAGGGCTACCCAGGCAATATGTCGGGGTCACATATTTGATAGGTATTAGGCTCCCAACATTTGAAAACGATGTTTTCTTTTAAGAGGGGAGTAATGACATATGCCTGGGTCATTGACATTGAGGTGAGTGTCCTTTGTAGCAAGACTACGAGAAAAACAACCAGCCCTGAGAAATAATGGTGAGGGTGGATGGAGACCCCAGGGTGGATGGGGCGAGAGACAGTTTATTTTGTGCGAAGTCAGGGGACTTGAGGGTGAGTTGGAGCGGAGACCGACTGCGGGTCGGATCGTGAGGAGAGTTGAGGTTTTGACTCCGAACTGGTCGGGAGTCGAGGGATATAAGCGGATGAGAAAGAGTGCTCCGTCCGGTGTTGTGTTGTTCTCCGAGTTGTGAATGCAGGCCTAAAAACCCAGTGGGGGTTGGATGGATAATGGAGGCCTGAACCCAAAGTGGGTTGGATAGTTAATGGAGACCTGAACCCAAAGTGGGTTGGATAGTTAATGGAGGCCTGAACCCAAAGTGGGTTGGATAGTTATTGGAGGTTAGACCCAGTGTGTGGGTTGTATTGTGTGAGGTCCAGCCGTGGATAGGAGCTGGATAACTGTCCTGTGAATTTGAGATTAAGCAGGCCTTGAGAAGGCTTACTGTTTTCATTTCCTTCATGTAGGACTTGCTCATTGGAGTTTCTGTCTGTCCATGGTATTCTGTGCATTTGCCTTAGAAACTACATTTCCAATGCTATTTGATTGTGAAATACCCGGGCACTATTAATATTTTAATGTCAATATTACCACATCATATGTCTCTAACGCTTTTACCAGTGAATCTTCTTATTCTTCTTTTGCGTTCATCCGGAGTGGGGGTTTTTTCGGACTTAGTTGCGTCGTGCCTGTTTACAGCAGAGCTGCGATACTTGCGCCTTTCGGCCGACACATCCGAGTTCTGTGGGCATGTGTTGACCGGGTTAACCTTCCAGGGTGTTTCGAAGGACCTTCGACTCTCACATAAACTTCTTAAAATGTATTATTTGTATTTCGACACATGACCAACTAGATACCCTTAGGTTCTTCTTCTTCTTCCATCCGGAGTTTTTTTTTCGGATGTGATTGCGTTGTGCCTGTTTACAGCAGAGCTGCGTTCTTGCGCCATTAGGCCGACACATCCGACTTCTGCAGGCATTTGTTGACCGGGTTAACCTTCCCGGGGGTTTCTTAGGACGTTACCCTTAGGTTCGAACCTCAAGATTCGATTCCCAGTTGATAACTATAGTTTTCACTGCTTACGTTGTCAAGTGCGTCCTCTAGTCTCTACTTATTTCTTCTACTTCTTTGTGTGCCAAACAATACGTGTGTGTTTATTTGATTGATTGATTGGTCGATCGATTGATTGGTCGATTGATTGATTGATTGATTTATTGATTGATTGATTGATTGCTCGGTTGGTCGGTTGATCGATCGATTGATTGATTGATTGATTGATTGATTGATTGATTGATTGATTTAGGAACCGACATCACAGCATTCGGGGCATTCCCATAAGCGCTCCGTCCCCATCCTCAGCAGCCAGCGAAGAGTTCCAACACTAATAGTACCAGTAGCAATCTGATTATATGTCCGTCTCGCCTTTCCTCTGAGTGTCGATCGTCGGCCAGATCCCTTCGTCACTCCTCGCTGTCTCATTCTTGCCAGACCATGGTAATCCCTTTGCTCCTCCGAGGTGTACACGTGCTCCCACAAGGCCGCAACCATCCATCCATCCATCATGTGCCATGCCGGTAAGCATGGACAGTCATGTTATGCCATCTCACTCGATCACCAGAGTCGTGGATCAGCTCTGTGTTTCTGTCTCGACCATGCCATGTGGCCAATCCATCCAGGTGTTTACTTCTCGGACTTCCCCTTGGTCTCTTCCCTTCGATCTTACCAATTGTCACCAAGTTCTCCAAGTCAACCACATCTTCCTTATCATGCATCAATACTCCATCAAGTTTTGCAGAGCCAGCGTGTGTTTATTTATGAACTACCACACATGTAGTCCCATAGCGGATATTGACTTTAGGGTGTGAGACAATAGGACTTCCATATTCTAGGTCATCACTTTTTTAATTTTCTTTTTGCTCTCACTCGCTTTGAACTCAAGCGTAGTCCATGTACACTATTTATAGTAGTGATAGACTGAATTTTGCGTGTGCATTAGCTTTCCCTATCAACAGTGTCTCCATGCCATCAGGCGAACGCACTCCTATTTTAGAAGTACTTGTAATTTACGTCCTCATGTCAAGGAGGACGGGTCAATATTTTAGTCCTGCTGTCCGGTGTAGGGGTTGAACCACTTATCTCGGATGTTTAAGAACATGCATTCTTATCCATTCAACCATGCTGACCTGCGGTTACCACATATGAAATCTGTGGACAGTTCCCTTCCTTACCATCTCACCTTCCCAGACAATATTGAAAAATTTTCTGGTGCACATTTTTATGAGGCTAGGTCCATAATGATAAAAAATTAATATTGTGACTTTGCTTAGGATTGAACCTCAACCTTTGTCTTGGCATGCCAAGCACACTAACCACTGTGCCTCCACGACTACTTTAACATGCCACAGAATCTAAATTACACAATGGTGGTGAAGGTCTGAGAATAGCAAAGAGCATGTGTAACACTAGACATCCCTTATAAGTGAGTAGCGTATTGTGAATATTAAATATGTTTTAGAAAGACACGGATAACGAAACAAACACACAAAACAACCATTATTTTAAATAATAATAGATATGCCATAACCCCACATGTAACAACATTAAAATATAAACAGAGAAGTCTTCTTCTGTTTATGTTTTAATGTTATACATTTTCTAATTTCTTGTTTTTCTTTAGATCTGTTTGTATTGTTCCCTTTTTTTTTTTTGGCGTATCCCTTACAGGACGTTGCAGTCAAGACCAGCATTTTTCAGATGCTGTTGATGTACTAGGCAAGATTACGCTCAGTAGTTTGCCATTGATTTCTGAGTGACCATCTCACATACCCCTAAGTTACCAACGCGGCGAGAACCGCTACCGTTTCTCGCGCACATCACGTTACTCACGAGAGTATACGGGATTACGGAGAAAGACGTAAACCCCTAGGTCCAGAATATTATCACAACAATGTTTCCCCGTAGTGAATTTCGAATAACGAAGACACCAATAGTCGATTGCACGATTTATTGCCTTGACATATTTCGCTGCATCTCGTCAGGCAGATACATGCAGAAATCACATAGCATAAAGTAAAATAACTAGATAAGTCCTTCAAGCTGAAATATACACATGTTCGCACGGTAATTTCAATTGTCTACCGCGGTAATTTTAAACTGGCTATCATGTCTTTCTGTTTGCACAAAACTGCCCTAAATAGATTAATCATGGTGGCTTCTGCAAACTTTAACAAGCGACTTGTTCTGTGTGTTAACAACACGCGAAACGCATTGTCTCTATCAATCATATGACCGGTTTCCAAAACGTGCCTGTGCAATCGATGGCGCAGGAGGTTTGAGGTATGTCGGCTTGGCCAGGTTTCCTTCACCTGTGTGTAGTATCTTGTCAATCCAATTGGGTATGTGTTCGATAAGCCTGTTGTTTAACCGCCTCTCTGTTCTGCCGATGTAGGTACCTGCATGTGAATTGGTAAATGCAATTGAATTCTGCGTACAGAGGAATATATTCTTTTACTGCTTGCGTGGAAATAGGTGTGGTTATGTACCTAATAACTGAAGTTGCAGCACAGAATGTTCGGAGATTATTCTAATCGAAATGTCGATTCGTCGTGTCGTTGTATTACTTTTTTTTTTTTCGACATCGTGATTGAATTTTCTATCAGTGATTTACTTTTGCCGCATTGGAGTTCGTTGTAAGGTATGCACAGTGTGTCTGTGTTTATTATCTCTCACTTTTTCGCAGGAGTTACACGTATCTGGTTTTATTTCCTATTGTTATATTCTGCTGCAGCCGTTACTTCCCTGACCACGGAGCCGTTACTGCCTAATTGTGCACGTGACACCCCATCCAGCGGTGCAGACCCAGCCAATATGTCCGCCTGCTTGTTACCCCTCACATCAACATGTCCCGGGGGATAGATCCAACGGATGCTCCCTGTCTTTGACTTTGTAATTGAAGCATGCAACTCTGCCCAAAGCATGTCTGTCTTCGCATTTATCAGCATGTTCAGTGAGTCGGTTAAAATTACAAAACGTGTGTTGTTGTTTGTCCTCCAGCCAGCGGAGAGCAGCTGTGACTGTCTTCACCTCTATTCTCAGTCTAGATGTTGTGGTATCATATACCAGGCTCTCCTGTGTAATCCATTAACATTCACTATGAACCGCCAGACACTTCTTTTGTCTGATAGCTAAGGAGAAGAAAGAAGGTGAAAACTGGTTAAGGAGATTTTTTTAGGATGCTGGGGGTGCAAACATTGCCATAGTTATTGTTATTACCAAATACACAAGAGACGTCTTTAAAGTTAATGTTTATTAATGTTAAGGCGCCGAGAAATAACCAGAACGCTCTAGGTGTGTATGCACGTACATGTATGCGCATACACGTGTGTGCGTGCCTACACACCTAAACTCGAGTAAGACCACAGTCTGCTCTAGCAAAGGAAAGGTGCTGAAGACGGAGGCAACCAGCCAGGAGGCGCATCACATACATCAGGATGCCACTCAACCACGCTATGACATATGTCGACTACTGCTAAATATTATGGTGCTCGCCCTGTTTTGAACCCCCAGGCAGGTGCAGTGCCGGGCCCTATGCCTCGAAAAGGTCCAACCACAGCTACTGGAGGGTCCTTCTCAGATGTCCTGTGGAGCCAGGGGACTTGAGAATAGACCGTCTGGCCATAATAAACAAGGACTAAAAATAATGCACTAGAATGCGGAGGGAATCAGCAACAACAACAACAACAACAACAACAACAACAACAACAAAAGAAAGAAAGAAAGAAAGAAAGAATTAGAAAATATCTGGGACCAAGAAAAAGTAAGCGTGTGTGGCTTGCAAGAAACTCACCTCCACGAAAGTATAGCCTTCAAAATCAGAGGCTACCAGTGTTACCGATCTGACCGAAAGGTGGGATACTGACCCTTGTAAAAAAATAACTGCTTATCAAATTGAAATTTACGTTGAAGGGGCTGAGTATCAGACACTTAAACTTAAAACAGGCAATACAGACCTTCATCTTATCAATTACTACTGTCCAAGTGACCGCCCACAGGCACTGGCCATACTACCATTAAAAGAAAAAAATGATTGTGTGTGGCGACTTCAACAGCGACTCGCAGAGCTGGGGTTATGATCCCATGGGCCAGAAAGGAGAGAGACTGGAAGACTGGCAGGATGAGAATAGATTCATCTTGATAACAAGCCGTCCGACCCACATACTTTCTACTCGAGATCATGGCACACTATAACTACACCTGACCTGGCTTTTCATTCACCAGACCTGGAGTGGAACGTTACACGAATTGTTGGGAAACGACTTGGTGGCAGTCGTCATCGGCCAGCATTTTTACCTGTATAAAATTAGCTTGTAAGTGAAAACAGCTCCCTCTCGAGGTGGAACTACAAGAAAGCAGACTGGGCTTTGTACTAGCATCGCACCAGCATACTGGTTAGAAACCTGAACGCTGAGGACGTATATAAAGTAGTTGAAGAGTTTGGGAAATGTATACTACAGGCAGCACAAGAAACAGTACCAAGAGGAGCCCGTAAACATTATAAACCCTACTGGAGTAGTGAACTGGAACAGTTGTATAATGATGTGGAAGTGTATAGAAAGCAAGCAGAGGCCAAACCCAGCCAAGAGCGCCACAATAAATACCAGTACGCAAAAGCCAAACTTCAAAGGGCCACGCTGCAGGCTAGACGGAAAAGCTGGCAGGAGTAAATAGAGTCTCTGAACTTTGAAAGAGTCACAAGGAAATTGTGTAAGCTAATAAAACAACTTAACGATGAGGGCACAGGTAGAAACTCAAAAAATTCACTACAACAAGACGGAAACATCTTAATAGGAAAGGAAGCAGCTGACCATTTTGGGGACTCATTCGCACAAGATAACAATATTGACATTAGTCCAGAGAAACAACAAGAGATTCGAGAGAAATGGCAACATCCAGGACAGAATGAAACAGTACATGAGGTTCTGGAGGCACCTATCACAATCAGCGAACTGGGGCTAGCCATATCAAAACTGAAAATGAGAAAGTCACCAGAAGCTGATGGTATCTCCAATGAAATGATCAGGAACCTAGGAACAGAGGCCAAAGCAAAGCTGTTGCAGATCTTCAATAACAGTTGGACCTTAGGCAGTGTTCCACAAGCCTGGAGAGAAGCAATCATGATACCCCTCATAAAATCAGGGAAAGATAGTTCAACTACCTCTAGATACAGACCAACTAGCCTCACCAGCTGCCTCTGCAAAACACTGGAGCGCATCATCAATCACAGACTGCAGTGGTACATTGAAAGTAAAAACATCCTTGTGCCACAGCAAGCTGGCTTTATGCAGTGCTACTCTACGGAAGATCAGACAACCTACCTCTATCAAGAAATTGAGGACGCATTCCAAGAGAAGAAGCTGGTGCTTGCGGCATGGATAGATCTGAAGAAAGCCTTTGACAAAGTCTGGAAAGAAGGTCTGATGAAAAACTAAAAAACTGTCTGTAAAGTCGATGGAAGAATGTAAAATTGGGTAAAAGCATACTTGCACAACAGAAGAGTTCGAGTACAGATAGACGGACTCAAGAGCAAGAAAGTACTACTGCGTTATGGTGTTACACAGGGCGGAGTCTTGTCCCCCACACATTTTCTAATCTTCATTAATGATCTTGTTGCTAATCTACCGCATGGAATTAAAGCGGCAATGTACGCTGATGACTTTGTTCTATAGAGCACAAATGAACATGCATCAGTGGCCACCCGATCGCTACAAAGAGCTGTAGATGCATTTGTTGCATGGGCAAACAGATGGTGTGTCGGCATAAACACTGACAAGTGCAGCATCACTTTATTTACCCTCTCTCCAAAACAAAAGGCAGGGATCATCCAGATAAATGGAAAACCCCTAAGAAAAGATAAAGAACCAACATACCCTGGAGTAACATTTGATGACAGGCTCACATGGAGAAAGCATATCAACAAAGCAGTAGCAAAAGCCAGAAGGAAAATAGTCATCCTGATAAAACTAAGTGGAACCACATAGGGAGAAGTAATCTTTTCACTTCATATGATATATGTTGTTTGTCCATCAAGAATGATGATGACCATTCATTTCATCCAGTGGTGTCGAAAGTATGGAGTCGTTAGCTCTAAAATGGCTGATAAGGCTTATTTTGGCTCGAAATGTTCTTTGACAATGTGGGCAAAGAATGCTTGACGTTCCAGGTGGAGGATCTCCTGCAGTGGTTTTTCTGTCCAGCTTTTTCTTCACAGCTCTTGCAGTCCTGGTTGCTTAACAGGTGACTGCACCCTTGCGTAATGATGTACGCCACGAATTTCGGTCTTTGGCAGCAGTCTCCCAGGTGTCATGATGAATTCCAAAAGCTTTCAGTGAGATTTTCAATGTCTTTAAAGCGTTTCCTCTGGCCACCTTGGGAGCGCTTACCACAACGCAGCTCGCCGTAAAAAAATTCGTTTAGGGAGCCTGTGATCCGGCATGCGAGTTAAGTAACCAACCCAGCGAATCTGATTCTTCATATCATATATAACTCTGCAGTAAACACATTCCAATCCTTTTCTTCATTACCCAAATGCCGTTCAGTCTCAAAAAGTTATAATTAGGGCCCATCCCAGCCTCAGATTAATAATCATGTGACTCAATCTGCCAGAGTTCGGATATTAATCTGAAAGGGGTTGTCGTTCATATGGATGAGGAGGATATACTAAAGGGCGTTTGTAAAGTATCACTACGCTTTTAATGTAGAACAAATTTGAAAAATGAAGTAGTGATGTCATGAAACATTGTGCTCCACAGACCATCGTGAAGCAGTATGCAGCGAATGGCTGTCGTCTGCTGGAGTAATTCTTTGCACTCCAAACAGAATGGTGTTATCAACGGAAGAAATATTTTTTTTTTATTTTCTACAAAAGTGCACTGAGACTTTACAAACACCCCGTATAATCCCGTATGCATCTTATAAGATGCAGAGAAATATGCCAGGCAATAAATAATATAACTAATTGTTTATGTTTTTTTCATTTTTTATTATTTTATTTTAATGCTCGCGGTTCTCTATAGGTCAGAGCCACCCCATGAGGTTCCACGTCCCTTTGTGTCATTGGGACGACCGCCTCTTCTGGGGTCATAGCAATAGCAAGTGCAGATACTACACTGTGATCTTAGCCACAAGGCCGAGAAGCGACAACCAATTGTTTATAGCTACCATGTTTACACTTCATATTTCACCTGTATCGTTCTCAAGAAAACAAATAGTGAACATAATAAACTGTAAATTTCAATTACATGTGAATTCTCAAAGATACAGAAATAGATATAGAAAAAACTTCCGGTTTCAAGATGGCGACGGACGGTCGTGTTGTTTTGTGTTCGTTAACTTTTTCGCGTAGGGGATGGATTTATTCATCTCTTGCGTGTAATTGGTGTGCCAGGATGTAAAACCAGGAGTTTCTACTCAAGATCTGCGCGGGTGCTACGGAGTTCGTGCATCGAGCGAAGCCATCCTTGAGTTAATTTTCAGCAGCGTGTGTGGTGTTCTCAGTCTGTGTTTACGTTTTTTCAACATGGCGGAACAACGTGTTTTCTTCGTGCGGTCAGCAGTCAACATACGAAAGCGGCGTGGTAGCCGCGCAGGGAAAAAGAAGCAAGGTAAGCGTGGAGGTTTGAGGCGTTTTAGACTCAAGTGTCACCGACTAGGACTCAGGAATATCCGTATTCTATATTGGAACTGTGCCAGTGTAAAACAACGGGGCTCTATTTTAGAAACCCTAGTTTACAGGAACGACATTGTAGCACTCCAGGAGACGAGACTGGGCGATCAGCTACTCCAAATTGCCGGCTTCAAATGTTTCTACAACAGACGACATCTGGGAATGGCGATTCTCGTTCGCGACAGCATGGTGGCGTCAGAGCTAGACATGTCCAGTTGGGACAGTGACGATATACAAATACAGGCGTTGAGAGTTCATTCCAGTATACCATTCGTGGTGGTTAATGTTTATGCCCGCAATGCCAGTGTGGACGCCCAGAAGTGGCAGTGCTTAAGTGGCATATTAGGCCACGAGAGAAATGTTATTTTCTGTGGTGACTTCAACGCTAAAGGCAGATCATGGGGAAACACTTCCTCCAATACACAGGGGGAGGAGCTCGAGACTGCACTGGAAACCATCGACCTGGTTTGTATCAACAGTGGCTGTGTCACCAGGACAGCAAGCCGTCCGGGCGATGAGGACAGTGCTATTGATCTGGCGCTAGTTTCACCTTCACTCACTACAGTGTGTAGATGGGGTGTCCTAGGACACCATGGCAGCGACCACCACCCGTGCAGCATACTGGTGGAGAAAGGCAGAACCAGGCAGCACAAGCTAAAGGTAAAGACGTTCCAGTATGACAGTACAGGGCAAGATGTGGTGAGTAAAATAAGACGTGACAAGCGCAGAACGTTTCAGGGCAGGAAAAAAAGCTGGGAGCAGCCACCGTGGTGGAGTTTCGAGGTGGAGAAGGCTTGGGTGGATAAGCGTAGTGCTGTAAGGAGATGGCAAAATGCCAAGAAGAACAGAGCTGGTCATCCTAGTCCCTGCTTGCACTTAGAAAGAGAGATGCACACAAAAGTAAGCTACTTCAAAAAACTGGTCAAGGTTGTTAAAAGCGAAAAATGGGCAGAGGTGTGTCAAAGAGTAAGCACAGACAAGTCACTGAAATTGTTCTGGCGACTACATAAAAGCATGAGTGGTGTAGTCAAGAATAAGAGCATTTCTGACTTCCAAGGTGCTGACCTCATCTGGCAGAGGACTGACGAGGACAAGGGCAAAGCCCTCTTTGAACGCTACCTTGAGCAAAGCAACCAGACAGACATGGGAGGCCGAAATCTGGCCAAGGAGGTCACCTCAGACAGATGCAAGGCCCAGAACACTTCGGATGAAGACACAGTGACAGTGAAAGAAATCAAGGCTGTGCTTCGACGATCAAAAAACAGTGCTCCAGGTCCTGATGGCATAAGATACGACGACATAAATAGGTGTACCGACAATGAGCTAGAGAAACTAGCAGACATGTACAACAACAGTATAGGGAGTGCTAGCATCAAGGAGGAATGGTTACACAGCTATCTGATTCCCTTGCCGAAGCCTGACAAAGACCACAAAAAAATTCAGGGATATCGAATTATAACCATGCAGAATACAATAGGCAAGCTGCTGGAGAAGGTAATTGCCAGGAAAATATCAAGCCAACTAGAGAGGCAAGGTGTTTTCCCACCCACCCTGGGTGGGTACCGTCCAAAGAGAGAAACCTGGACCAATGCAGCAGTCTTTGCCCAGGATGTCTATGAAGGTTTCCACTCAGGCACTGAAACCGTTGCTGCAGCGATTGATCTTGAGGACGCATACAACAGAGTACCACTGGATTTTTTAATGTTTCAGCTTCTCGAACTAAACGTAAGTCCATTCCTCCTTAGTTGGATCGCTGCAGCCCTCTTCCAACGGAAAGTAGTTTTTAGATGTGGCAGTTGGACTTCGGAACCAACAACAATATATCCTGGCCTACCACAGGGATCACCATTATCTCCGGTACTGTTCAACGCCTACACAGTGAGAATCACCAGTGAGCAGATCACTGGACCTGGCAGGACATTGTCATATGCCGATGATGTTTTAGTGTATCGTCAGGGGAAGGATAGAGAGGAGGTTGCTGTGGAACTACAAACCGAACTCAATCGCATAAGTACTTGGTGTGATGAAGCTGGGGCAATGGTCAACCCAACAAAGGCAACAGTGACTTGGTTCTCGTTGAATAATCATATTGTCAACACTCCAACACCAACTGTAATGCTGTGTTCAGAGACGGTGGAAAGAACGCAGGCAATGAATTACCTGGGGATACGGTTTGATCGAAGCCTTGCTTATAATGTGCACATAGACCAGGTGATAACAAAGGCCAAGCGGGGTTTGGCAGCGATGCGGGTGATGGCGGCAGCAAACTGTGAGCAGCGCCATCTATGTCTTCTGTACGAGGGGTTGGTCATGTCTGTTTTGGAGTATGCAATGGCAATCCTGACTCTCAGCCATAAGCAGATAGAAAGGATGGAAAGGATACAGAATGAAGCTATGCGCATTATTCTTGGATGTACAAGAGATACAGCATGCAGGGCGATGCGCTACCTTCTTGGTTTTCCAACCATTGAAGAGAGAATACAAGGTTGCAGGGCACGCGCCTACCTCAGAATTAACGCAAACACACAACATCCACTGCATAGTGAAATTAGGAAGGTGAAGGGCAGCAGGTTAAAAAGAGGACGGTCGTGGATGGGTCAAGCCGAAGACATTCTTCAACAGGTGTGTTCACTTGAGGACTTAGAACCTGGCGAGGAGTGGGTGCAAGTGCCAACAGACTTCTGCACATCCTTTTCAGTTTGCATCCAACTAGATAGAAAATGCAGACAAGAAAATCCGGCTGCTGTTGAGGCTGAAGTACAAGCGTTGATTTTCGAGAATTCGCTAGACGGTGACGCGGTCATCTACACAGATGGGTCGGTCGTCCGACATGTGAGAAGCTCATGGGCCTTTACAGCTCGGGCCGGAGGGAGAATTGTGAAGGAGGACTCTGGTGCTTTCACTGAAACCACAAGTAGCCTGACCATGGAAGTCATGGCAGTAAGTAAAGCAATAACATGGCTCGAGACACAGACATTCACTAGGGCTTGTTTCCTTAGCGACTCAATGAACATGATCAAGAGGATAGAGGAGGGGTCGATCCGAAGAGAATGGTTGCTGCCTCTGGAGCGGTCTCGACTGGCAAAGATTAGTTTCATCTTCGTGCCAGGGCATGCGGGAGTACAAGGAAATGAGCGGGCTGACAAGCTCGCAGGTGAGGCTACTGTGGAGGGCGGACGCGCCATGGACCAGGCCGACATTCTGAATGCTCTACGAGAAGTAAGACTTTTGCGAGAACCAAGTGATGACTGTGAATCTACAACAATGGCCAGACTGCGAGAGCAGCAAATTAAAAGAGGGGTGGCCAAACAAGAACACTACGCAGGAAGCCAAAGAAGATTTATAAACCAACACAGAACTGGCGTCGTTAGCCGCTACACGTTGCGGGATTTGCTGAGGAGGGGATCCGAGCACTTATGGACTGAATGGTTCGATGTGCAATTAGGATGATCTGTCGACTAACTAACTAGATACAGAAACATCCTGTACCAAACTTTGGGAAAATAGCGTGTGCTTTAAGAGTTAAGTGACAAGATGAAGGTTCCTCAAGTTGTGAAAATTCACGTATCTCCCTTTGCATAGTCACCTGCCTAAAATTCCTAAGGTCTGTTATTTCTAAGTTTGTTTTTTTTTTTCAAAAAAAGATTAAGTTCCCTCCCTTTGAGTATTAGGTTCGTAACCTCACAGGGCCCGCTATTTCGAAACTATTGTTTTTCATAAAGATTAAGTTCTTTCCCTTTGAGTTAACATTACGTTAAACTTTTCAGCGCCCATTAATTCCACCTTGTATTTCTCATAAGAGCAAGTTCACCCCCTTAAAGAATTGTGTACGGCGGTGGTCACACCACAGGCAACAGTCTTGGCTGACTGGCTAAACTACATGAATGAAGTAGAGGTAATATCGCACTAAAGTGGTGTATAGTAAAGCGAGAGGGATAGTACCTCACGGTGGCAGCCATATCCCAAGGGATAGTACCCCACTGTGACAACCATATCCCACGGGATAGTACCCCACTGTGACAACCATATCCCAAGGGATAGACCAGGATCTTGTTTGGTTCCCATCTCTTTACCTAACTCGTGTATGGCTCCACCAATACCATTTGTGTACTGCGGTGACCACACCCCGGACAACAGTCTGGGCTGAGGTTAAACTACGTGAGTGAAGTATCGGTAATGTAATACCCTAATAAACGGTCCAAAATGTCCTTCCTTAGTACATAAAAGACTGGGGAGGTGAACAAGGCGGATGAATCTACATAGATCAACGGCTTCGAAAGCGTAACAGCAGAGTGTGTGGCACGCATGAGGCGTGTTCAGGACACAATAGTGAACATGGTTGGCCATCTTGGAAGAGATTGGGACCTCACCACGTAATATTCCAAAGACAGTAGTAGTGGAAATACAACGACATAATTAGATACCATTGGTTAATAGACAAACTCCCGGCTTATTCTGGGATCAAACCCAGTGCCCTCCTAGCCTGAGACGGACATCGTAACTCTCTTAGCCACGGATCTCCCTTATTCACATAGAAAGAATGTGAATACAGGAAATAACAACATCAAAACCGGGTACCTGGGATTGACAAGCCAGTGGTGGTTACTAATCACAGGAACGTGTTCTTAGTCATTCAGTTCAGCCTAGGTGTGTTATTGTGGGTAATGACCTATTTCAGTCCCCCGCTGTTGCTAACGCCCAGACAGAAACCCCGTGCACCTCATTGACAGGGCTATAAAGGTTTATTGTCCTTTAAAATATTGCTTTACTACAGGCAGTGTTGTCACCGTCTGAGGCTTGAGAGGTTATGGAAGCACATTTTCCCATTTTCCGTGACATACCGAGTCAAGCGGGGTAAATTTGCCGCCCTTCGCTTCGCGTTGATTTCAATGGTATAAAGCTCCGGTAGTTGAGAAATCAAGATGTAATAAATCAAAAATAGCCAATAAATGCTGGTGTTGTATG
This sequence comes from Cepaea nemoralis, assembly GCA_014155875.1. Lineage (NCBI taxonomy): Eukaryota > Metazoa > Mollusca > Gastropoda > Stylommatophora > Helicidae > Cepaea > Cepaea nemoralis. The sequence goes on along the minus strand of JACEFZ010010512.1, from coordinate 662 downwards.
AAACGTCCTGCAATAGGCATGTGAATAACGTTTCTTTAACATGCAATGCCACCTGTGGTCGTGTATTTTAATCTCAAGCGAGGCGGGTTTATATTTTTAATTGATATTAATCAATATTAGTAATGGTGGTCAGCAATGCAAAATGGGTAAGAACGCTCGTTCTTAAACTTCCTGTGAGCTGATGCCAAGATAGTGGTTCCAACCCCTACACCGGTCAGTTGGACTAAAATGTTGACTTCTCGTCCTTGACATGGGGACGTAAATGCTGTCGGAGTGGGTTCGCCTGATGACGAGGGAACTGGTAATATGGAAAGCTAATCCCCACGCAAAACTCAGTCAAGTGCACTAGGAGTAGTGGTATTAGTAATGATTTTTGCACATTTCCAATACCTTTATAATGCATTTATTGAAATTGTTGTTCTTGGTTGGCCTCATAAGTGATATATGGATGAAATAATTAATGAAAGAGAGAGAGCGAGAGAGAGAGAGAGAGAGAGAGAGAGAGAGAGAGAGAGAGATGAGAGAGAGAGAGAGAAGAAGAAGAAGAAGAAGAAGAAGAAGAAGAAGAAGAAGAAGAAGAAGAAGAAGAAGAAGAAGAAGAAGAAGAAGAAGAAGAAGAAGAGAAGAAGAAAGGGAAAAGCGAAATTAGTGGGGGCCCCCCC
>JACEFZ010010511.1:0-180865 GCA_014155875.1 Cepaea nemoralis | reverse complement strand
TTTTTGGGGGCAGCTAACATCAAGGCTATATATCAAAACAATACGTTGTAACTGGGCAGCTAACATCAAGGCTATATATCAAAACAATACGTTGTAACTGGGCAGCTAACATCAAGGCTATATATCAAAACAATACGTTGTAACTGGGCAGCTAACATCAAGGCTATATATCAAAACAATACGTTGTAACTGGGCAGCTAACATCAAGGCTATATATCAAAACAATACGTTGTAACTGGGCAGCTAACATCAAGGCTATATATCAAAACAATACGTTGTAACTGGGCAGCTAACATCAAGGCTATATATCAAAACAATACGTTGTAACTGGGCAGCTAACATCAAGGCTATATATCAAAACAATACGTTGTAACTGGGCAGCTAACATCAAGGCTATATATCAAAACAATACGTTGTAACTGGGCAGCTAACATCAAGGCTATATATCAAAACAATACGTTGTAACTGGGCAGCTAACATCAAGGCTATATATCAAAACAATACGTTGTAACTGGGCAGCTAACATCAAGGCTATATATCAAAACAATACGTTGTAACTGGGCAGCTAACATCAAGGCTATATATCAAAACAATACGTTGTAACTGGGCAGCTAACATCAAGGCTATATATCAAAACAATACGTTGTAACTGGGCAGCTAACATCAAGGCTATATATCAAAACAATACGTTGTAACTGGGCAGCTAACATCAAGGCTATATATCAAAACAATACGTTGTAACTGGGCAGCTAACATCAAGGCTATATATCAAAACAATACGTTGTAACTGGGCAGCTAACATCAAGGCTATATATCAAAACAATACGTTGTAACTGGGCAGCTAACATCAAGGCTATATATCAAAACAATACGTTGTAACTGGGCAGCTAACATCAAGGCTATATATCAAAACAATACGTTGTAACTGGGCAGCTAACATCAAGGCTATATATCAAAACAATACGTTGTAACTGGGCAGCTAACATCAAGCTATATATCAAAACAATACGTTGTAACTGGGCAGCTAACATCAAGGCTATATATCAAAACAATACGTTGTAACTGGGCAGCTAACATCAAGGCTATATATCAAAACAATACGTTGTAACTGGGCAGCTAACATCAAGGCTATATATCAAAACAATACAAGGCTATATATCAAAACAATACGTTGTAACTGGGCAGCTAACATCAAGGCTATATATCAAAACAATACGTTGTAACTGGGCAGCTAACATCAAGGCTATATATCAAAACAATACGTTGTAACTGGGCAGCTAACATCAAGGCTATATATCAAAACAATACATTGTAACTGGGCAGCTAACATCAAGGCTATATATCAAAACAATACGTTGTAACTGGGCAGCTAACATCAAGGCTATATATCAAAACAATACGTTGTAACTGGGCAGCTAACATCAAGGCTATATATCAAAACAATGTGCAGTAAGTACAAATGTCGGTATGATAAACTGGTTCCAAGTAACATCAGGTGTCAGACAAGGGTGTTTTATCGTAAGATATAGAGCAGCTGTTGGATCTTTTCCCCAGGACATCCTGGTGTTGGGGAGTGAGCAGGGGGACAGATTGGCTGGGTCTGCACCGCTGGGTGGGATATTGGTGCACCGCTAGGTGGGGTATTGGTGCACCGCTAGGTGGGGTATTGGTGCACCGCTAGGTGGGGTATTGGTGCATTGCTGGGTGGGGTATTGGTGCACTGCTAGGTGGGGTATTGGTGCACCACTAGGTGGGGTATTGGTGCACCGCTAGGTGGGGTATTGGTGCACCACTAGGTGGGGTATTGGTGCATTGCTGGGTGGGGTATTGGTGCACTGCTCGGTGGGGTATTGGTGCACCGCTAGGTGGGGTATTGGTGCACTGCTAGGTGGGGTACTGGTGCACTGCTAGGTGGGGTATTGGTGCACTTCTAGGTGGGGTATTGGTGCACAATAAGGTAGATTTGGTCAGGACCCTTTGATCATGTGTATGGTGTGGGGTCATAACCTGGACAGGTTGGTGCAGCAGCCAGTGACTATATCTTTCTGACAATCAGTACTTCGAGGAAAGGCCTGAAACAAACATTGCCTGTGACTGGTACCATTAGTACTGGGACTTTGTGCTGGCTTTTTATGTTTGGGAAAACAAAAATATAAAAAATTACACAAATAAGTACCTGTTCACAGGTAGCTAGACTAACTAAAAAAGCTGGCAATGAAAGTCATGTTTGTTTGGACTACCAAAGCTTTCAATGAAAGTCATGTTTGTTTGGACTACCAAAGCTTTCAATGAAAGTCATGTTTGTTTGGACTACCAAAGCTTTCAATGAAAGTCATGTTTGTTTGGACTACCAAAGCTTTCAATGAAAGTCATGTTTGTTTGGACTACCAAAGCTTTCAATGAAAGTCATGTTGTTTGGACTACCAAAGCTTTCAATGAAAGTCATGTTTTGTTTGGACTACCAAAGCCTTCAATGAAAGTCATGTTTTGTTTGGACTACCAAAGCTTTCAATGAAAGTCATTGTTTGTTTGGACTACAAAGCTTTCAATGAAAGTCATGTTTGTTTGGACTACCAAAGCTTTCAATGAAAGTCATGTTTGTTTGGACTACCAAAGCTTTCAATGAAAGTCATGTTTGTTTGGACTACCAAAGCTTTCAATGAAAGTCATGTTTGTTTGGACTACCAAAGCTTTCAATGAAAGTCATGTTTGTTTGGACTACCAAAGCTTTCAATGAAAGTCATGTTTTGTTTGGACTACCAAAGCTTTCAATGAAAGTCATGTTTGTTTGGACTACCAAAGCTTTCAATGAAAGTCATGTTTGTTTGGACTACCAAAGCTTTCAATGAAAGTCATGTTTGTTTGGACTACCAAAGCTTTCAATGAAAGTCATGTTTGTTGGGAACTACCAAAGCTTTCAATGAAAGTCATGTTTGTTGGGACTACCAAAGCTTTCAATGAAAGTCATGTTTGTTGGGACTACCAAAGCTTTCAATGAAAGTCATGTTTGTTTGGACTACCAAAGCTTTCAATGAAAGTCATGTTTGTTTGGACTACCAAAGCTTTCAATGAAAGTCATGTTTGTTTGGACTACCAAAGCTTTCAATGAAAGTCATGTTTGTTTGGACTACCAAAGCTTTCAATGAAAGTCATGTTTGTTTGGACTACCAAAGCTTTCAATGAAAGTCATGTTTGTTTGGACTACCAAAGCTTTCAATGAAAGTCATGTTTGTTTGGACTACCAAAGCTTTCAATGAAAGTCATGTTTGTTTGGACTACCAAAGCTTTCAATGAAAGTCATGTTTGTTTGGACTACCAAAGCTTTCAATGAAAGTCATGTTTGTTTGGACTACCAAAGCTTTCAATGAAAGTCATGTTTGTTTGGACTACCAAAGCTTTCAATGAAAGTCATGTTTGTTTGGACTACCAAAGCTTTCAATGAAAGTCATGTTTGTTTGGACTACCAAAGCTTTCAATGAAAGTCATGTTTGTTTGGACTACCAAAGCTTTCAATGAAAGTCATGTTTGTTTGGACTACCAAAGCTTTCAATGAAAGTCATGTTTGTTTGGACTACCAAAGCTTTCAATGAAAGTCATGTTTGTTTGGACTACCAAAGCTTTCAATGAAAGTCATGTTTGTTTGGACTACCAAAGCTTTCAATGAAAGTCATGTTTGTTTGGACTACCAAAGCTTTCAATGAAAGTCATGTTTGTTTGGACTACCAAAGCTTTCAATGAAAGTCATGTTTGTTTGGACTACCAAAGCTGGCAATGAAAGTCATGTTTGTTTGGACTACCAAAGCTTTCAATGAAAGTTGTTCAGACTCCAATAGCAACTTGGCAGCTGCCAACTCCATTTTTGGAGCAAGAATATGTCTGTTTACACCTCAATGTCCACATGCTATATCAGAATTGTGTGAGCATCAAACAATGTGGTTCATATTGTCGGTATAGAGATCTATGTGCACATTCTATGTTGGAATTGTCACACCACAAGAATGTGGTTCATATTGTCGGTATAGAGATCTATGTCCACATTCTATGTTGGAATTGTCACACCACAAGAATGTGGTTCATATTGTCGTTATAGAGATCTATGTCCATTCTATGTTGGAATGTTCACACCACAAGAATGTAGCTCAGATATGTCTGTTTAGGTCTGTGTCTGCATTGTAAAGTGAAATTGTCACACCACAAGAATGTGGCTCAGATATGTCTGTTTAGGTCTGTGTCTGCATTGTAAAGTGAAATTGTCACACCACAAGAATGTGGCTCAGATATGTCTGTTTAGGTCTGTGTCTACATTGTAAAGTGAAATTGTCAGACTACAAGAATGTGACTTATGCCTCTTTAGGTCTGTCCACATTCTATATTGGAATTGTGTGAACGTCAGACTGCAAGACCAGTCTGCTCAAGATTGTAGATCAATTCATTCATTGAATAGACATTCAGTATATCACCGCAAGTTGAATAGGCATTCAGTATATCATCCCGAGTTGAATAGGCATTCAGTATATCATCCCAAGTTGAATAGGCATTCAGGATATCATCCCAAGTTAAATAGGCATTCAGTATATCATCCCGAGTTTAATAGGCATTCAGTATATCATCCCAAGTTGAATAGGCATTCATTATATCATCCCAAGTTGAATAGGCATTCAGTATATCACCCCGAGTTGAATAGGCATTCAGTATATCATCCCAAGTTGAATAAGCATTCAGTATATCATCCCGAGTTGAATAGGCATTCAGTATATCATCCCGAGTTGTAATAGCATAGTATATCATCCCGAGTTGAAAGGCATTCAGTATATCACCCAGTTTAATAGGCATTCATATATCATCCCGAGTTGAATAGGTATTCAGTATATCATCCCGAGTTGAATAGGCATTCAGTATATCATCCCGAGTTGAATACATTCAGTATATCATCCCAATAATAGGCATTCAGTTTCATTAAAACCAGGCATTCATTTATTATCATTTTGTTTTCAGTATATCTCCCGATTTTAACCGGCATTGGTTATATGATTTAAATTGTATAGGAACATATATCTTCAATTGAAAAAATTTCAGTATATCATCCCGGTCTAATAGGCATTCAGTATATACCGAGTTGAATATGGTTTCCGTTTATTATACGGTAATTGGCTTTAGTATATCATCCGATTGAATAGGCTTTTGTTATGATGTTTTAAATAGGCATTCGGTTCTCAATTGAATAGGCATTCATAAAATCATCCCGGTTTGATTGGATTCATTATATCTCCCAAGTTGATAGGCATTCATATATCATCCCAAGTTGAATAGGCATTCAGTATATCATCCCGAGTTGAATAGGCATTCAGTATATCATCCCGAGTTGAATAGGCATTCAGTATATCATCCCAAGTTGAATAGGCATTCAGTATATCATCCGAGTTGAATAGGCATTCAGTATATCATCCCAAATAATTTCTGACCGCTTTCCACAATAAACCAGGCAACTTGTTCATTTGATTATAATTTACCTAAGTCTTAAACTGCATGATTTGTATACTGGAACATTTGGTCTGATGGATGATTTCATTGTATACTGGAACATTTGGTCTGATTGATGATTTCATTGTATACTGGAACATTTGGTCTGATTGATGATTTCATTGTATACTGGAACATTTGGTCTGATGGATGATTTCATTGTATACCTGGAACATTTGGTCTGATGGATGATTTCATTGTATACTGGAACATTTGGTCTGATGGATGATTTCATTACTGACATTTGGTCTTTTGGATGATTATTGATCTGGAACATTTGGGCCTCTGAGGGATGATTTCATTTTTATACCGGAACATTTGGTCGATGGATGATTTCATTGTATACCGGAACTTTTGGTTTTTGATGGATGATTTCTTTGTATACCGGAACATTTGGTCTGATTGATGATTTCATTGCCTTGTCTTCCAATAGCTTCCGGCTGGTGTTTTGCAGAACACTGCTTTTATCATGGACAGACAAGCAATTTCTCCATTCTTGGCCAGTTTTGCAGAACTCTGCTTTCATCATGGAGAGACAAGCAATTTCTCCAGTCTTGCCCAGTTATTCAGAACAATGTTCATCATGGACAGCAAGCAATTTCTCCAGTCTTAGCAAGTTTTGCCGAACAATTTTCATCATGGACAGACAAGCAATTTCTCTATTCCTGTCCATTTTTTTCCGAACAAATTTTCATAAAGGACAGACAAGCAATTTCTCCATCTTGCCCAGTTTTCCCAGAACACTGTTTTCATCATGGATAGAAAACCCAATTTCACCATTCTTGGCCAGATTTCCAAGACAGTTTTCATCATGGACAGACAAGCAATTTCTCCATTCTTGCCCAGTTTTGCCGAACAATTCTCATCATGGACAGACAAGCAATTTCTCCATTCTTAGCAAATTTTGCAGAACTATTTTCATCATGGACAGACAAGCAATTTCTCTATTCTTGTCCAGTTTTGCAGAACACTGTTTTCATCATGGACAGACAAGCAATTTCTCCATTCTTGGCCAGATTTCCAGGACAGTTTTCATCATGGACAGACAAGCAATTTCTCCATTCTTGCCCAGTTTTGCCGAACAATTTTCATCGTGGACGGACAAGCAATTTCTCCATTCTTACCCAGTTTTGCAGAACACTGTTTTCATCATGGTCAGACAAGCAATTTCTCCATTCTTGCCCTGTTTTGCAGAACACTGCTTTCATCATGGACAGACAAGCAATTTCTTCTGCCGAGTTTTGCAGAACACTGTTTTCATCATGGACAGACAAGCAATTTCTCGTCTTGCCCAGTTATTCAGAACAATGTTCATCATGGACAGACAAGCAATTTCTCCATTCTTGCCCAGTTTTGCAGAACGCTGCTTTCATCATGGACAGACAAGCAATTTCTCCATTCTTGCCCAGTTTTGCAGAACACTGTTTTCATCATGGACAGACAAGCAATTTCTCCATTCTTGCCCAGTTTTGCAGAACACTGTTTTCATCATGGACAGACAAGCAATTTCTCCATTCTTGCCCAGTTTTGCAGAACACTTTCATCATGGACAGACAAGCAATTTCTCCATTCTTGCCCAGTTTTGCAGAACGTTTTCATCATGGACAGACAAGCAATTTCTCCATTCTTGCCCAGTTTTGCAGAACACTGTTTCATCATGGACAGACAAGCAATTTCTCCATTCTTGCCCAGTTTTGCAGAACACTGTTTTCATCATGGACAGACAAGCAATTTCTCCATTCTTGCCAGTTTTGCAGAACACTGTTTTCATCATGGACAGACAAGCAATTTCTCCATTCTTGCCCAGTTTTGGAATAGTCTAAACGAAATGTGTAGGGAACATAACATGAAAATTAGCACAAGCAAAACAGAGGTAATGACTATAACTAAAGAAGAACAAACAGCAACAATTCACCTAAACGAACATCCCTTGAAACAAGTAAAGAGCTTCAAGTACCTAGGAAGTATAATATCATCAAATGGCAGATCAGAAGACGAGATCGAAAATAGGTGCAATAAGGCAAATCAACTCATTGGACAAATGGCACCAATACTAAAGAACAAACATGTATCAATAACTACTAAGAAAGCACTTTACAACACAATCTTCCTACCAACTCTGTGCTACCAATGCCAAACCTGGACAATGACAGAAAAAGAGAAAAGAAAAATCACAACAACAGAAATGAGGTTCCTGAGAAGAATACTCAACGTATCAAGAAGAGATAAGATCAGAAATGAAGAAATCAGGACTAAAGTGGGGGTTAAAGCTGCTCTAGATTTTATTAGAAAGCAGCAAGTCAAATGGTTTGGCCATGCAAGTAGGCTACCAGTCAACAGCATGCCACAACAAGCAATGATGTACAGACCAGATGGAAACAGAGGAAGAGGCCGACCACGTAAACGTTGGACGGAGGGAATAACAGAATCCATGGGAATGTCGATATACGAAGCCCATAACCGGGCACTCTCACGAAGTTTATACTTCACCTCGACACCGCAAGGTACAAGAGGAACATGATGAGATGAGATGAGATGCCCAGTTTTGATTTCATTGTATACTGGAACATTTGGTCTGATTGATGATTTCATTGTATACTGGAACATTTGGTCTGATTGATGATTTCATTGTATACTGGAACATTTGGTCTGATTGATGATTTCATTGTATACTGGAACATTTGGTCTGATTGATGATTTCATTGTATACTGGAACATTTGGTCTGATTGATGATTTCATTGTATACTGGAACATTTGGTCTGATTGATTTCATTGTATACTGGAACATTTGGTCTGATTGATGATTTCATTGTATACTGGAACATTTGGTCTGATTGATGATTTCATTGTATACTGGAACATTTGGTCTGATTGATGATTCATTGTATACTGGAACATTTGGTCTGATTGATGATTTCATTGTATACTGGAACATTTGGTCTGATTGATGATTTCATTGTATACTGGAACATTTGGTCTGATTGATGATTCATTGTATACCGGAACATTTGGTCTGATTGATGATTTCATTGTATACCGGAACATTTGGTCTGATTGATGATTTCATTGTATACTGGAACATTTGGTCTGATTGATGATTTCATTGTATACTGGAACATTTGGTCTGATTGATGATTTCATTGTATACTGGAACATTTGGTCTGATTGATGATTTCATTGTATACTGGAACATTTGGTCTGATTGATGATTTCATTGTATACTGGAACATTTGGTCTGATTGATGATTTCATTGTATACTGGAACATTTGGTCTGATTGATGATTTCATTGTATACTGGAACATTTGGTCTGATTGATGATTTCATTGCCTTGTCTTCCAATAGCTTCCGCTGGTCTTTGCAGAACACTGCTTTCACATGGCGATAGCAATTTCATTAGTCTGCCCAGTCTATTAGAACAATTTCATCTGAACAGAACAATTTCTCATGGATTATTTCCCAGTTTTACGAACAATTTGTCATCATGGACAGACAAGAATTTCTCTTTTACTGGACAGTTTTGGTCGAACTGTTTCATCATAGGACAGGCAGCAATTTCATCTATTCTGGAACAGTTTTGCATGATTGATGATTTCATTGTAACCAACATTTTCTCCATTGTGCCATTTCATTGAACTGGAACAATTTGTCTATTGAGATTTCATGCAATTTCTTCCATTAGCTTCCAGCTGGCTTTTGCAGAACACTGTTTTCATCATGGACAGACAAGCAATTTCTCCATTCTTGCCCAGTTTTGCAGATAACACTTTTCATCATGACGACAAGCAATTTCTCCATTCTTGCCAGTTGTGCCAAACAGTTTTCATCATGGATAGACAAGCAATTACTCCATTCTTTCCCAGTTTTGCTGAACAGTTTTCATCATGGATAGACAAGCAATTATTCCATTCTTGCCCAGTTTTGCTGAACAGTTTTCATCATGGATAGACAAGCAATTATTCATTCTTGCCCAGTTTTGCCGAACAGTTTTCATCATGGATAGACAAGCAATTACTCCATTCTTGCCCAGTTTTGCCGAACAGTTTTCATCATGGATAGACAAGCAATTACTCCATTCTTGCCCAGTTTTGCCGAACAGTTTTCATCATGGATAGACAAGCAATTACTCCATTCTTGCCCAGTTTTGCCGAACAGTTTTCATCATGGTAGAAAGCCTAGATTATCATTCTGCCAGTCAACATTTTCATCATGGATAGACAAGCAATACTCATTTTTGCCAGTGCCAGAAGCATTTTCTCATGGATGCAGAATTACTCATTTTCCAGTTTGTTGCCGAAAGTTTTCATCATGGTTTGACAGATACTCTTCTTGCCCAGGTTTTGCCGAACAGTTTTCATCATGGTTTCAAGCAATACTCTTCTTGCCCAGTTTTCCATACGTTGTTTATGGTAACATACTTTCTTGCCCAGTTTTCCAACGTTTTTCATATGGATAGACAGCAATTATACATTCTTGCATGGTTTTGCCGAACAGTTGTTGATATGGATAAAAGCAATACTCATTTTGCACAGTTTTAACGTTTTATCATGGTAAAGTACTCCATTTTGCCCAGGGTTTTATATTTCATCATGGATAAAAACAATTACTCATTGTTGCCAGGTTTTCAACGTTTTCACATGGATAACAAGCAATTATCCATTCTTGCCAGTTTTCAACAGTTTTCTCATGGTATACAAGCAATTACTCCATTTTGCCAGGTTTTGAAACAGTTGTTATATGGATAACAACAATTACTGATTCTTGCCAGTTTTAACGTTGTTGTATCATGGATATAAGAATTACTCATTTTGCCAGGGTTTTCAAACGTTTTTTCATGGATAGACAGCAATACTTTTTGCCCATGGTTTTGCAAACAGTTTTCATCATGGTTAACAAGCAATTGTCATGCCCAGTTTTGCAGAAACTGTTTTCATATGGATTAAGCAATTACTGATTTTGCCCATGGGTTTTAATACTTGTTCTCATGGATGACAAGCATTACTCCATTCTTGCCAGTTTTCCGAACGTTTTTTCATGGTAACAAGAATTATCATGTTATGCCCAGTTTTGCAGACAGGTTTCATCATGGATATTGTACAACATTGTCTCTGCCAGTTTTTCAAACACTGTTTTCATCATGGCAGAAGCAATTTTCATTCTGTGCCCAGTTTTTACAGTTTTTTCATGGTTTTAACTACTGTTCTTGCCCAGGTTTTCCATACGTTGTTTCATGGGTTAAGATTACTCCATTCTTGCCAGGTTTTTAGAACGTTGTTTCATGGTATAAGCAATGTTTCATGCCCAGTTTTCAGACAGCTGTTTTCATCTGGCGTCAAGATTTTATACTTCGTAGTTCTGTAGGGTTTAAGTTTAAAAGCCTAGATTATCTGCCAGATTATCTGGAGTAATTGTACAATGGTAAACAGACGTCCATGTTTTTGCGGGCCAGACGCATGTTCTCAGACATGTTTCTTTAGTCTGTTTGCTGGTCTTGTCATGGGTTTTTAATACTGTTGTCATGGGTTTTTAATACTGTTGTTGTCATGGGTTTTTAATACTGTTGTTATGGGTTTTTAATACTGTTGTTATGGGTTTTTAACTACTGTCATGAATTTGAATGATTACACTAGGACTCGCCACCCTCACTCGGAGGAAAGGCTATAGTCGACACGAAACGTTGCAAGTCCGTGGTCTTAATTGAGAGATTGTTAGGCGTTCTACAGTGACCGCTTCAATCACTAGTTTGGAGGCATGTCCCAAGTCAGGTTTTGACAATTCCACAGCCAGCGCAAAGCCTTTTTGGCTGCTCACAGTTGTTTTTGTGCCAGAGTTCTCGCTTGTGCTTTAATGCCCTTTTGTTTTAGTACGTCATACACGGAGTGGGAGACTAGACCTCTCGCGACTACCTCTATGGCGAATAGCCTGATGATGTACCCTTCCAGCCTAAGACTCGCGACCATGTCATCGTACTTCTCTATCTTGTAGGTGTGCTGCTGCTCAATATTGGACTCATATGGGACGGTCAGCTCAATCAGCGTTAGATGCTTGGCTGACAAGGAGCAAAGTACGATGTCAGGTCCCAAGCCAAACTTTTGGATCACCTCAGGGTATAATTTCAGGTTGCCCGTTTTTTGGTATTAGAATGACGATACTCATTCCAATCTTTGAGCATATATCATATTTCCATATCCTTTTACATAATACGTGATATCTCATCACCATGCCATGTGGAATGGCATGGAAGACAGGAATCATTATTTAAAAATAGCCTGACAGGCACTCAACTGAACAGATCTGCTGGTTTCTGTTCAACTGTTGAAACAAGTGACCGACTGGGCAGAGACATTGTGTTAACATGGGACCACTGCAGGTGGCACAGCTCATCTCACAAGGCAGGCACATCTTGTTGTTCATGTAGAATCCACCAGGACAATCTGCAACACATGCTCTTGTGGGGCCAACTCGAAAATGTTTGCATTCTAGACAATCCCTTGGGGTTGGTCCCGTGCAATTGCCAGCACACTCACTATGACATAACTGTGAGCCTGCTGTTGTCTCCAGAAATGGAAGTTTAACTGTGATGGGTCTTGAGGGTGGTGGTGTTGAGGCAACTGTGGTCTGGTTCTTCAATCTTATTGGCTGCTCCTTGGTTCCATGAAATACAAGTGACCATGATTCCAGGGTGCCACTTCCAAATCTTGCATTCAATATGTCATCGTTCACTACTTCTAAAGTCCACAGACCCCTGGGATTTTCTCCCCAGAAGTGAGCTGACATATAAAAGGCCATTCATCAAACCCTCCAGGGTTAGAATCTTTGGGGCGGCGATGTAACAGCTTGGACTTTGTACCCATGGGTGAGGTCAAATATATGACTATATCGCCACGTCTTTGGGCGAAAAGGCTGATCACTGCCTGGACATGCTCAAGATAGTTCACTTCTGTAGACTGACCCTGGCAGCCACTGGTCTCCACACGGGCAGTGAATTCTGTTTTCCCCTCTAGACTCTCACGGGAACATTATTTGTCCTAAATCATCACTGGATACCCCTGGCACTTGGGTTCTCGTTACCCAGCTGCAGAAGAGCAACCTCTGCTATTTGATGAACCGTAAACCAGGGCTGTCATCAATTGGCCAGCTGCTTCCGTCATCTTCGTTGTGGTATCTGATGTTCCTGGCCAACAGGTCAGTAGATGTCACAGTATCTGATGTTCCTGGCCTACAGGTCAGCAGATGTATGGTATCTGATGTTCCTGACCTACAGGTCAGTAGATAGTCATGGTATCTGATGTTCCTGACCTATAGGTCAGTAGATGTAGCAGTATCTGATGTTCCTGACCTATAGAAGGTCAGTAGATGTAGTGGTATCTGATGTTCCTGACCTATAGGTCAGTAGATGTAGCAGGTATCTGATGTTCCTGACCTATAGGAGGTCAGTAGATGTAGTGGTATCTGATGTTCCTGACCTATAGGTCAGTAGATGTAGTGGTATCTGATGTTCCTGACCTATAGGTGGTCAGTAGATGTAGTGGTATCTGATGTTCCTGACCTATAGAGGTCAGTAGATGTAGTAGTATCTGATGTTCCTGACCTATAGAAGGTCAGTAGATGTAGCTAGTATCTGACTGTTTCCTGACCTATAGGAGGTCAGTAGAATGTAGGGTATCTGATATTTCCTGACCTATAGGAGGTCAGTAGATGTAGTGGTATCTGATGTTCCTGACCTATAGGTGGTCAGTAGATGTAGTGGTATCTGATGTTCCTGACCTATAGAAGGTCAGTAGATGTAGCAGTATCTGACTGTTCCTGACCTATAGAAGGTCAGTAGATGTAGTGGTATCTGATGTTCCTGACCTATAGAAGGTCAGTAGATGTAGTAGTATCTGATGTTCCTGACCTATAGAAGGTCAGTAGATGTAGTGGTATCTGATATTTCTGACCTATAGGAGGTCAGTAGATGTAGTGGTATCTGATGTTCCTGACCTATAGGTCAGTAGATGTAGTGGTATCTGATGTTCCTGACCTATAGGTCAGTAGATGTACTGGTATCTGATGTTCCTGACCTATAGAAGGTCAGTAGATGTAGTGGTATCTGATGTTCCTGACCTATAGAAGGTCAGTAGATGTAGTGGTATCTGATGTTCCTGACCTATAGAAGGTCAGTAGATGTAGCAGTATCTGATGTTCCTGACCTATAGAAGGTCAGTAGATGTAGCGGTATCTGATGTTCCTGACCTATAGAAGGTCAGTAGATGTAGTGGTATCTGATGTTCCTGACCTATAGAAGGTCAGTAGATGTAGTGGTATCTGATGTTCCTGACCTATAGGTCAGTAGATGTAGTGGTATCTGATGTTCCTGACCTATAGGTCAGTAGATGTAGTGGTATCTGATGTTCCTGACCTACAGGTCAGTAGATGTAGCGGAATCTGATGTTACTGACCTATAGGTCAGTAGAAGTCATGGTATATGATGTTCCTGGCCTACAAAGAGATCAGTGGCTATCGCAGAATCTGATGTTCCTGGTCTGTGTTATCTCGCCCATATATAATATATATAATATAATAATAATATAATATAAAATAATAATATAATAACGTAAATAAAAAATATAACATGTGAAACACTTACTCTTTGGTTTGCACCTTGCTGTTTGGCTTCTGCTTGAACTTCGTCAAGGTTAGCGTACTTCTTATTCTTGTACACCTTAGCCATTATATCGGAATTACAAGAAATAAATACACAAGTAATAATTAATACAAAAGTAATACACAAGTTTCACAAATTTAAATGTTCAGTCACTAGCAGTTAACACTGTATCTATCAGGAGCACCACAGAACAGACTCCGCACGGGTAAGCAATCTCTAGACGAGTGACTTAAAGCCAGAACATTCATAGAAACACCCGCGGAAAATAACATGGCGGCCAGTACTGACTGGCCAATCAGATCACGGATAGAGCAGAGCATCACGCAGGTCAGATGTCACAAAATCTGATGTTCCTGGCATCAGACATCTCTTAGACATCTCTTACCTGCAGGAACTTAGTGCAGCTCTGATATGAGAGTTGTTGTTGTTGGAGAGATGGTTCTTCAGGGTGGCTATGTTGCCGGAGAGATGGTTATGTTAGGTGGCCGACATGAGCTGGTCACTTCAGTTGTATATTTTTTGCCATGTAACAATGGTATTGTAATGATCATCAGCCAGTCACTTAGTTGCATATATCTGGCCATATAACAATGGTATTGTAATCGTCATGAGCTGGTCACTTCAGTTGTATATTTTTTGCCATGTAACAATGGTATTGTAATGATCATCAGCCAGTCACTTAGTTGCATATATCTGGCCATATAACAATGGTATTGTAATCGTCATGAGCCGGCCACTTAAATTGTGGTATACTTCTTGCCATGTAACAATATTGTAATAGTCATCAGCCGGTCACTTAGTTGTATATTTCTCAACATGTAACAATATTGTAATGGTCATCATCCAGTCACTTAGTTGTATATTTCTCAAAATGTAACAATATTGTAATGGTCATCAGCCGGTCACTCAGTTGAATATTTCTTGACATGTAAGAATGTTGTAATGGTCATGAGCCGGTCACTTAGTTGTATATTTCTCAACATATAACAATATTGTAATGGTCATGAGCCAGTCACTTAAATCATGGTATACTTCTTGCCATGTAACAATATTGTTCTGGTCATCAACCAGTCACTATTGTGCTGGTCATCAGTCGGTCACTTAGTTGTATATTTCTCAACATGTAACAATATTGTAATGGTCATCAGCCCGTCACTTAGTTGTATATTTCTCAACATGTAACAATATTCTAACGGTCATCAGCCCGTCACTTAGTTGTATATTTCTCAACGTATAACAATATTGTAATGGTCATGAGCCAGTCACTTAAATCGTGGTATACTTCTTGCCATGTAACAATATTGTGCTGGTCATCAAGTCACTATTGTGCTGGTCATCAGTCGGTCACTTAGTTGTATATTTCTCAACATGTAACAATATTGTAATGGTCATCAGCCCGTCACTTAGTTGTATATTTCTCAACATGTAACAATATTGTAATGGTCATCAGCCCGTCACTTAGTTGTATATTTCTCAACGTATAACAATATTGTAATGGTCATGAGCCGGTCACTTAAATCGTGGTATACTTCTTGCCATGTAACAATATTGTGCTGGTCATCAGCCGGTCACTTAGTTGTATATTTCTCAACATGTAACAATATTGTAATGGTCATCAGCCCATCACTTAGTTGTATATTTCTCAACATGTAACAATATTGTAATGGTCATCAGCCCGTCACTTAGTTGTATATTTCTCAACGTATAACAATATTGTAATGGTCATGAGCCGGTCACTTAAATCGTGGTATACTTCTTGCCATGTAACAATATTGTGCTGGTCATCAACAAGTCACTTGCCATGAGTCAGATTACTTAAGACCTGGTTAACAGCAACATAGATTGTTGAAACAGTAATAGTGATAAATAATTACGGAGAGTGATAAGGGAAAAGACACCGGTAACGGACTAAAGATAGTGGCCAATAGAATTGCGAGGAGGAGGCCACGTGATTAGGAGGGTCGAGCAGGGGAACGGACAAAGGGAGTCAGTGGGAGTTGGGAAGCCATGACGGACAGATCACGAAAGCAGAGAAGTGTGTCGGCTGAGAACTGAATATCCCTTGTGGCGATGAAACGCCGAGAATCGTCGACGACAAGTAAATGAGTGTACGCTAGATATTTCAAGCGTGTCCCGATTGATGAGAATAGTGTTGCCGCGACCAGGCGGGTGGACATGTTACAGCACGGAGTCGAGTCGTGTGCCGTGGGCAGAGGTTGCCGGCCTGTGAATGTAGGCGCCATGCGACCATGTGTAACAGGACTGTAAGTAAGGTAGAAGAGTGTATGTGTAGACCATTGTAGTTGATTAGATAGCCTGGATAGCAGGACGTACTACAATCAGTGTGTAAACAAATGGCGTGGGTGTACATGTACTTTTGAATATCCCAGTGATTGTGTCGCATAGAAACAATACATGATGCCATTCTATCACTCGGTGGTGACGAGTTGTGTTCACGGTGTATCAGTGTGTAATTCATAAAGAGTGTCAACGTAGCCGCATCTCAATACCCCTAGTTACGTCAGAAAGGGCTCGTTGGCAACGTGGGGGCTTTCGTCCTTCGAAAGAACTCGGCAAAATTGAGGCAATGGTTAGTATGGTAGTGAACAAGTATGTATGTATTGTCAGCTACAGATTTTTCAATTAACCATAAACAGTTAAGGCTATGTACACCAACAAGATAATAGCACACGCGCATGGATTATAGATAACAGAAAACCATGGCTAGGTGTGGAACATAGGACGCTTGAGCTTATGTACAAGAAAGTAACCCGCAGTAAGCGAGGTTCAACAGCTCAGGAAAGTAATCGGTTGTATTAAACATTGAAGAGCATAAGTAAGAATATGGGGCAACTTGATTCAGGTGATGGTTTCAAAGTGAGGTATCATCATTGAAGTTAGCATTCATGGTGCAAAGTACAATGGAGCAGTCAGCGCCAATTCTGCTAAAGCTAAGAAGATGAGTAGCAGCAATACAAACAACAGAACATACGTCGATACTCAACGTTATAATTTCTGATTAACTTGGCGTTGTGCATGAGCGACAACACTTTAATATTAGGAAATCCCGGAAAATAGAAATACAGAAACATTATGGCATCTTGCCACAAGATTTACAGTGTGAAGCCGTATTCAGGGGGCTGCATGCATTAGAATGCTGACATAGACTAATTATGTCAAAACTAGTATCTGTTCCAGAAATGTGTTCCATGACAGTTATTAGTACACTATGAGATATCTACACCATTGATGTGGAGCTGCACCTGACGACCAAGTTTATCCTTGTCGACCTGTGAGTGAAACGTGGACGGCCACGCTGATTTGGATCAAGCCCGGAAGCAAGCGGAAGTGAACCGAGCATCAGGATCAAGCCACTGGAAACATCGCTGGATATATACAGGGCAAGTTAATTCCAATTAATTTTCTATGTGTACTGCTCAATTACAGAGAGCTATTAGACATCTTTATATGGTATTGTGCAATCAGCCTTATGAATTAGATTGTGCTTCCACAGGGATGATGGTGGTTAGTTAATCTTTTTCTGTTACAGGTTACCAAAACAAGATCAGCAACACTTGAGGGGTCTGCGTGTACAGATAGTAATAGGTATACCACGCAGTAGTGACATCATATAACCATGCCTACATGGTCGGACTTCATAGATTTAGGTGTGAGGTGTGGGTTGACAGTGACAGAGCTCAAGACAGAACTGCAGAAACGGAACAATAACCAAGGTAACGACCAGCAGAGTAGACCCAAGAGTAAAGATCACCGAGCAGATTTCATAGCTTTAGGTGGAAGATGTGGGTTGACAGTGAAAGAGCTTAGGACAGAACTTCAGAAACGTAAGGAGAACCAAGGTAAAGACCAACAGAATAGACCCAAGAGTAGAGATCACCGAACTACTCAATATAGACCGGCTCTACAGAGACCAGCTAAGGTAACTCGATTAGAACCAGTAAGTGAATGGGCATATGGTGGTCGCCAACAAGAGTCTCATAAAATAGACGACAGAAACCCTAAGCACGACTCGGACATCAGAAACCGTCCGTCCAATAGAGTCGATAGGTACACAGACTACATAAGCAGTCGAAAATGTTGGGTCTGTAACAGCTTGGACCACGTAGCCAGAGAGTGGACTGAGACGAGTGACTAAAGAAGAACATGACCAAAAGACAAACTTAGGATACATAGCAACAGACAGACATAAAAGACAACGAATCGGTAACCCTGCGTATAGTCAAATAGTGCCTACACGGAAGTCGAATGCTAGCAGTATTCATAGCGGGACTTTAAAATCCCACAAAGCACTCGTGAACGGGAAGTTGACCACCTGCGTTAGGAATACAGGGTCGTCAATAGCTGGTGTAGATCATAGCCTGGTAAGGAGTAGCGACTACACGGGAGAGAGCGTGACGTGCAGTACCTTTGGTGGTACAAAAGAAAAGTATGCTATAGCATGGGTGCATATATCCTGCCCGTACTATGAAGGGAGAATACGAGTAGCAGTGTTACCTAGTCCACTTGCAGGACTAATGATAGGTAACATACCTGGAGTGACAGAGTGTACAGAAGATGAAGCCCAAAGATGGAATGGTAAAATGACACGGGAGAATACAGACTCCAGACAGCATATTAAGAAAGACAAGAAAGAAGATAACGTGGTCATACCTCGGGCTGACCAGACAGACACTAGACGGGTACCAGACATTCAAACCGAAGACCGTGCAAAGCAACAAAGAGACGACAAGACACTGCGAACTTGTTTTCAGCGGGCAAACTGCCCACCGAAACAATCGAAATTAGGCAAGTGGTCATTTGTAATGAGGAATGAAATTCTCATGAGAGAATACACGAAAGATGCAACAGGTATCTTACAAAGGGTACTGCCAGTGAGAGAGCGCAGTAACGCTCTGGAACGGGCACACATCGCCCCGAGTGCAGACCATATGAGTTTGGCCAAGACTAGAAAGAGATTATTATCTGGGTTCTACTGGCCAGGCTGTGAGAAGGACATCAGAAGCCATGTCCGATCATGTAAATTGTGCAAACGAACAGATGTAAGAGCCTCAGACATACAGATAGAGAAAAGCAACAAACAACAGATAGAAAATACTTGTGAGGAAAACTGTCAACAAGATGACAGACAATCAGTAACTAACCACAGAGAAAAAGTTACTGACAAAGAGACAGATAGACCACTGACACATGAACAGCCAAGAGTCACACCAACAAAGGATGACTTAATAGAAGAGCAATCTTGCGATACATTGGCAAAGTTCATCAGACTGTTGGTAACATTCAACATGTGGATGACTACTATTGTTATAGAAAACCAGACACTGCATCACATGTTGAAAACAGTAACTTCAAGAATAAAACATATACTTGAAAAACAAGATTGTACGTCGGAATACACAGAAAGCTTAATACTAACATCGGACAGTACGCCACCATTCAAGACACATCAGATGCTCGTTACAACATATACTGACTTGTTTCAGCAGACAGTGGAAAAAACAATAACATCAAACAGAAATTTTAGGTTTAAAAATAGTAACACATCATCAGTGCCACTTACAAGATAACATCACATATACCAACGTGAAACACTCTTATCTTGTGATATGTATATTGTAGATACTGTATAGAGTGTATAAAGGATATATGTATATGATTGGTGTAGATATAATTGTTGTAGTAGAATTAATGCATTGATAAGTATAATGTTGATTGCAGTGACATGATGATACGGTAAAGTCATCAGAGGTAAAAACAATAAAGATGTGTAATGGTGCAGTTAAAATATATAGATGAAGTCTGTGAATGCTAGCAATAACATGGCCTAAGAAACGGTACACCGACTATATGACAAAATGATCTAGGCAGATTAGGGACCAAATCCCGATAGTACAATGGGGCATACGGTAAGACTATCATCTAGGAAACCATGCGTTCATACAAGGTGACTGGTCCAGTGGTTAGCACGTTGTGGTACTGACCATGATAACATGTCAATGTAGGAAATGTGATATGATTGCGGTAACATAATATGCAATTGTGAATGTAAATATGCATATGTATGTATGGATATATATACACCCAAGGCTGTTATTGATTTCAGATAGTTAAGTGGTGTAAATAACTGAGCAGAAGAGATAGTGTCAAAGGTACCTCAAAGATGCTACCTCATTAGCTGACTGAAGAGGCTGAGACAGACAGACACAAGTGAAGATTGGGAATCTGATGGGTAGAAGATACAGTCAGCGAAGACAGATACCAGCCAGAACCAACCAATGGAGTAATAGTTAGTAACATTCACTATCATTCAATAAACAAAACTCATAATACACATAGATAGAGATAAATATCATTTTAATGGCTGTAATTACATACATAGACATCAGTACATTCTTATGATCATGATCATCATGCCATGTATATTTGTAATCAATATGCATGTAATGGTAATAGTAATTGTAACAATATTGATTGTACTATTACCTGATTGTAACACAACGTATAAAATGAATGTCGGTAGAAACTGATGAATGATCGCAAAGAAAAAAAAGAAGAATCGACATCTACTAGAGCAGGAAGGTTGACAGTGGTCTAAAACCACGATACATCACAGATGACACCCATAACATAAAAGGAAAAGAAGAAGAAGGTAAATGAGACATTACTACCATTAATACATATTGTCACAGAGATGATAATGATGGGCGAGTGAAAGTTTGAACAGTGCTTGCAATATTACATGTGAGTCCAATTGTATATATTATTCAGGTTTTGTGACAATATTGTATATTGGAAAGACAAACATGTACAATAGGTAGGAGAAATTTAGCTGATGGTGGTAACATATACATAACATAAGAATAGGTTGAGTGACAGTGAAGTGAGAGAAAGGGGACGAGAAGACTGAGAGTAGGAATTTGTGCGAATGAGAATCAATTTGAACACAACTGGGATACTTGCACACCGGTATACAGGAAGCGTACGGGCATAGACGGAACATTTGAGGTTCGAGTATGCGTGTTGTAAGACAGAGTACAGAATAAAAAATTAAACACTATAAAAAAAAAAAAAAAAAAAAAAAAGAGAGAGAGAGAGAAAGACAAACGATGAAAGGATGAAGAGAGGAAATGAGAGAGAGAGAACAGAGTGCAAGTGAAATTGAAGGAAAGGATACAAGGATAGTGTAGTAGGATTATTAGCAGTACCATTGATAATAGTACCAAGTGGTAGTACTTTGTACATATAATATGTTAACATGTAGTACTTTGGCATGGTAGTAGATGTATATCAAGGTATATAAGGGTCATGGTATTAGGAACACGACAAGGAAAAAGTTAGTAGCAAGAACACCAGGGATAAACAGAAGGCAAATAAAGGGAAGAGATAGCCACAGAGCACAAGTAACTAATGGCAGCCAACCACGCACACACGTTGACAAGACATATACAAGAGTCATAGGTACTCGCACCAAAGAGATCCACAGTCGTAGCATAGTCTACTCAGGAGCAAAATAGAGCTTCAACAAAATATGGGTGAAATTGATATGTCTGCAATACACACGTTCCTGCACCCAGGGCTTAAGGGCTGGGGAGGGTGTCAGTTGCTTGTACCGAGGTATAAATGAGGAACCTTATGGGAATGTCCGGGGTGGGACATTGGGACTCATAGTAGGTTGGTCCTCAACTTGCCGAAAACAAAGGGGGTTGAGGCCACACGAGGTCTATTTGGGAATAGACGGATATTCGTGTCCGACATTATAATTTGTGTGAAGGTATGGCAGAATATCAACGTAACACAGAGTGAAGTTAAAGGGAACTGAGAAGCAAGCTCAAAGGCATGAGGCAGTAGACAGATATGTGCGACCAGGGGACAGGCATGTGCGACCAAGCTGACTCATGTCAAGTGTAGAGATAAGGAAGAACCCAAAAATGTAGAACATTTTTGAAATTGCGGGGGGCATATGCCATGAGTCAGATTACTTAAGACCTGGTTAACAGCAACATAGATTGTTGAAACAGTAATAGTGATAAATAATTACGGAGAGTGATAAGGGAAAAGACACCGGTAACGGACTAAAGATAGTGGCCAATAGAATTGCGAGGAGGAGGCCACGTGATTAGGAGGGTCGAGCAGGGGAACGGACAAAGGGAGTCAGTGGGAGTTGGGAAGCCATGACGGACAGATCACGAAAGCAGAGAAGTGTGTCGGCTGAGAACTGAATATCCCTTGTGGCGATGAAACGCCGAGAATCGTCGACGACAAGTAAATGAGTGTACGCTAGATATTTCAAGCGTGTCCCGATTGATGAGAATAGTGTTGCCGCGACCAGGCGGGTGGACATGTTACAGCACGGAGTCGAGTCGTGTGCCGTGGGCAGAGGTTGCCGGCCTGTGAATGTAGGCGCCATGCGACCATGTGTAACAGGACTGTAAGTAAGGTAGAAGAGTGTATGTGTAGACCATTGTAGTTGATTAGATAGCCTGGATAGCAGGACGTACTACAATCAGTGTGTAAACAAATGGCGTGGGTGTACATGTACTTTTGAATATCCCAGTGATTGTGTCGCATAGAAACAATACATGATGCCATTCTATCACTCGGTGGTGACGAGTTGTGTTCACGGTGTATCAGTGTGTAATTCATAAAGAGTGTCAACGTAGCCGCATCTCAATACCCCTAGTTACGTCAGAAAGGGCTCGTTGGCACACTATTGTGCTGGTCATCAGCCGGTCACTTAGTTGTATATTTCTCAACATGTAACAATATTGTAATGGTCATCAGCCGGTCACTTAGTTGTATATTTCTCGACATGTAACAATATTGTAATGGTCATCAGCCCGTCACTTAGTTGTATATTTCTCGACATGTAACAATATTGTGCTGGTCATCAGCCCGTCACTTAGTTGTAAATTTCTCGACATGTAACAATATTGTAATGGTCATCAGCCGTCACTTAGTTGTATATTTCTCAACATGTAACAATATTGTAATGGTCATCAGCCAGTCACTTAGTTGTATATGTCTCAACATATACCAATATTGAAATGGTCATGAGCCGGTCACTTAAATCATTGTATGCTTCTTGCCATGTAACAATATTGTCATCAGCCGGTCACTATTGTGCTGGTCATCAGCTGGTCACTCAGTTGTATATTTCTTGACATGTAACAATATTGTAATGGTCATCAGCCGGTCACTTAGTTGTATATTTCTCGACATGTAACAATATTGTAATGGTCATCAGCCGGTCACTCAGTTGTATATTTCTCGACATGTAACAATATTGTAATGGTCATGAGCCGGTCTGACTAATAGTCCTCGGCAACTGTACCCTCAACTTGAACAAGGGCACTTAACCAGGATCTGCTACCAATCTCTGGGTTGTTCAGCACACGACATAAAGACTGCACAATCCACGCACCAGTCTTTCTTCTCCATGCAAAATAGCCTAGAGGAGTAGCATACATGATCAAGCTGTCCTTGTACATTGGTGTAGGGCAAACATAGACATCACGAACTGGAGCATCAGTTGTATCTATGCCTTCACTTGAAGTGGCATTTAATATTACATCGTGTAAGCCTTCTTCAATCGTTTCTTGACTGATGTCTGGTTTAGCATCGGTGGCTCCTGTCTGTGATGTGGGTGAGTAGCATGAAGAAGATGCTTCAGAGTTAGAATAAGAACTACTGGACCCATCTTGTTCGCTATCATGATCTGTTGCACAAAAGCTTTGTCGACCACTTTCTGAAGCATAAGCTTTCTGCTTTGTATCTGATACTTTCACACCATCATCACGCTTTTGACCTCTGCATGCCTGTGTGAAAAATAAACTAGGTTTTCCTTCCAATTTTTCACAAGCAAAATCATTGAAAAGAGCCATAATATTGCTGGTACACACAGCCTTTCCATCTGTCCCAATAATCAAGTCCTTCCTGACTTTTAACACAAGACTGTCATCTCCCTTCTAGACTGTTTCATTGCCATGTGACAGGATGGCACACACAAAGCAGTCAGCATTTGCATAGTCTAGTGGCCTACTTTATATCCGCTGATAATGTAAGATGTTGCAATATCTAGCTGCCTCTTTTATTTTTTTTCCACTGATAATTGTAAATTGTCACAATATCTAGCTGCCTCCTTTATTTTATTCCGGCTGATAATTGTAAGTTGTCACAATATCTAGCTGTATCCTTTATTTTATATCCACTGATAATTGTAAGATGTCAAATATCTAGTGGCCTCCTTTATATCCGCCGATAATTGTAAGTTGTCACAATATCTAGCTGCCTCATTTATATACGCCGATAATTGTATGTTGTCACAGTATCTAGCGGCCTCCTTTATATCCGCTGATAATTGTAAGTTGTCACAATATCTAGCTGTCTCCTGTCATGATCTTAAATTACATGGACATTTGGCTCGCTCTCTCAGAACAGGGGATGAAACAATCATACACTCTCAATGATTGGACTCTCACATGCAGCCACGTGTAGTAACCTTATTAATCACGGAAAACTATATACATTAAATACATTAGTGAATAGTTGCATGCTTACCTCGGCGCAACGCATACATGATTACAACATGAAGTATATACATGGTACAACTTATATTAATACAACATGTCTCTCACTCTGTGGCAGCTTACACACACTCCACTCTACTAGTCAGCCACGCTATCTCTCATCAGTCAGAGAACACAAGCACAACTCTCTCTGTCCGTCCTGTCTCGCTGTCCTGAACCCGTCTGCCAGACACAGGTATTCTTGGTCAGACCTTGCCTTCTCGCCCTCGTGCGTTCCGTGTATCGCGAAGACCACTGGGCAGCCATTGCATCGTGGCTAGCTGGCACTCAGTGACATCTTGCTGCCGGTAGTGTTGACCTGTCTTGAGTTGTCGTTCCCCTCCAGGCTATGGAGATCCTGACACTCCTTTATATCCGCTGATAATTGTATGTTGTCACAATATCTAGCTGTCCATGTTTGAGTGTGGCGCAGTTCTTCCAAAAGCTTGCTGAATCCAGCGAAATTTGTGTCCAAATTTAGACGGTTGATCTTGAAAGCTGTCAATGTTTTATGAATTGTACTGAAAGTTCTTGTTCACGGTTCACGATGATAATGCAAGCAGCTAGTTTAACATCAATGTGGCGACCCTCCTCACTGGATTGTTTTGACAAACAAACTTTGCTCATGCAACGTGTTGGCGTCTTCCACTGTAAGGGAACATTCTGTCCTAAATCATCACTGGATACCCCTGGTACTTGGGTTCTCATTACCCAGCTGCAGAAGAGCAACCTCAACTATTCGATGAACCGTAAACCTGGGCTGTCATCAATTGGCCGGCGGCTGCCGCCATCTTCGTCGTGGTATCTGATGTTCCTGGCCTACAGGTCAGCAGATGTATGGTATCTGATGTTCCTGGCCTACAGAAGGTCAGTAGATGTATGGTATCTGTTCCTGGCCTACAGAAGGTCAGTAAATGTGGTATCTGATGTTCCTGGCCTACAGAAGGTCAGTAGATGTAGCGGTATGTTTCTGACCCATAGGTCAGTAGAAGTCACGGTATATGATGTTCCTGGCCTACAAAGAGGTCTTTGGCTGTCGCAGAATCTGATGTTCCTGGCCTTTGTGATCTCGCCTATATATAATATAATAATAATATCATATAAAATAATATAATAACGTAAATAAACAATATAACATGTGAAACACTTACTCTTTGGTTTGCAACTTGCTGTTTGGCTTCTGCTTGAACTTCATCAAGGTTAGCGTACTTCTTGTTCTTGTACACCTTAGCCATTATATCGGAATTACAAGAAATAAATACACAAGTAATAATTAATACAAAAGTAATGCACTAGTTTCACAAATTTAAATGTTCAGTCACTAGCAGTTAACACTGTATCTATCAGGAGCACCACAGAACAGACTCCGCGCGGGTAAGCAATCTCTAGACAAATGACTTAAAGCCAGAACATTCATAAAAACACCCGCGGAAAATAACATGGCGACCAAAACTGACTGGCCAATCAGATCACGGATAGAGCAGAGCGTCACGCAGGTCAGATGTCACAAAATCTGATGTTCCTGGCATCAGACACCCCATCTCTTACCTGCAGGAACTTAGTGCAGCTCTGATATGAGAGTTGTTGTTGTTGGAGAGATGGTTCTTCAGGGTGGCATCAGACACCCCATCTCTTACCTGCAGGAACTTAGTGCAGCACTGATGATTTATTGTTGGAGAGATGGTTCTGTAGGATGGCTGACATGTTGCTGTAGTGATGGTTCTGTAGGATGGCTGACATGTTGCTGTAGTGATGGTTCTGTAGGATGGCTGACATGTTGCTGGAGAGATGGTTCTGTAGGATGGCTGACATGTTGCTGTAGTGATGGTTCTGTAGGATGGCTGACATGTTGCTGTAGTGATGGTTCTGTAGGATGGCTGACATGTTGCTGTAGTGATGGTTCTGTAGGATGGCTGACATGTTGCTGTAGTGATGGTTCTGTAGGATGGCCGACATGAGCTGGTCACTTCAGTTGTATACTTTTTGCCATGTAACAATGGT
This sequence comes from Cepaea nemoralis, assembly GCA_014155875.1. Classification (NCBI taxonomy): domain Eukaryota; kingdom Metazoa; phylum Mollusca; class Gastropoda; order Stylommatophora; family Helicidae; genus Cepaea; species Cepaea nemoralis. The sequence continues at coordinate 154,111 of JACEFZ010010511.1, read as the reverse complement.
ATTGTAATGATCGTCAGCCGGTCATTTAGTTGCATATATCTTGCCATATAACAATGGTATTGTAATGGTCATGAGCCAGTCACTTAAATCGTGGTATAATTCTTGACATGTAACAATGGTATTGTAATAGTCATCAGCTGGTCACTTAGATGTACATTTCTCGACATGTAACAATATTGTAATGGTCATCATCCGGTCACTTAGTTGTATATTTCTCAACATATAACAATATTGTAATGGTCATCAGCCGGTCACTTAGTTGTATATTTCTTGACATGTAACAATATTGTGATGGTCATCAGCTGGTCACTTAGTTGTATATTTCTCAACATGTAACAATATTGTAATGGTCATCAGCCGGTCACTTAGTTGTATATTTCTCTACATGTAACAATATTGTAATGGTCATGAGCCGGTCTGACTGATAGGTCGCCGGCAACTGTACCCTCAACTTGAACAAGGGCACTTAACCAGGATCTGCTACCAATCTCCGAGTTGTTTAGCACACGACATAAAGACTGCACAATCCACGCACCAGTCTTTCTTCTCCATGCAAATTAACCTGGAGGAGTAGCATACATGATCAAGCTGTCCTTGTACAGTGGTGTAGGGCAAACATAGACATCACGAACTGGAGCATCAGTTGTATCTATGCCTTCACTTGAAGTGGCATTTAATATTACATCGTGTAAGCCTTCTTCAATCGTTTCTTGACTGATGTCTGGTTAGCATCGGTGGCTCCTGTCTGTGATGTGGGTGAGTAGCATAAAGAAGATGCTTCAGAGTTAGAATAAGAACTACTGGACCCATCTTGTGCGCTACCATGATCTGTTGCACAAAAGCTTTGTCGACCACTTTCTGAAGCATAAGCTTTCTGCTTTGTATCTGATACGGTCACACCATCATTGCGCTTTTGGCAATTTTTCACAGGCAAAATCACTGAAAAGAGCCATAATAGTGCTGGTTGACACAGCCTTTCCATCTGTCCCAAAAATCAAGTCCTTCCTGCCTATTAACCCAAGGCTGTCATCTCCCTTCTGGACTGTTTCATTGCCATGCGACAGGATGGCACACACAAAGCAGTCAGCATTTGCATAGTCTAGTGGCCTACTTTATATCCGCTGTTAATTGTAAATTGTCACAATATCTAGCTGCCTCCTTTATTTTATAGCCGCTGATAATTGTAAATTGTCACAATATCTAGCTGCCTCATTTATATACGCCGATAATTGTATGTTGTCACAGTATCTAGCGGCCTCCTTTATTTCCGCTGATAATTGTAAGTTGTCACAATATCTAGCTGCCTCCTTTATATCCGCTTATAATTGTATGTTGTCAAAATATCTAGCTGTCCATGGTTGAGGTTGGCGGTTCTTCCAAAAGCTCGCTGAATCCAGTGAAGTTTGTATCCAAATGTAGACGGTTGATCTTGAAAGCTGTCAATGTTTTAAGAATTGTACTGAAAGTTCTGTGTTCACGGTTCACGATGGTAATGTAAACGGGTTTATTTTGACAAACAAGGCTCCACAGGACATCTAAGAAGGACCTCCAGTAGTTGGTGTTGGGCGCTTTCGAGACATAGGGCCAGGCACTGCACCTGCCTGGGGGTCCAAAGCAGGGCGAGCACCATAACATTTAGCAGTAGTCGACATATTCCATTACGCGTAATTGCTTGGCATCCTGATTTCTGTGGTGCGCCTCCTGGCTGGTTGCTAGAGCAGACTGTGGTCTCATTCGAGTTTAGATGTGTAGGCACACACACACGTGTCTGCGCATGCATGTACGTGCATACACATCTAGAGTGTACTGGTTATTTTGTGGTGCCAGAAACTCGCTATCGCCCCCTTCTCCTGTTAGTTAAAACAGTTCCGCCAGGAGTTGGACTTTTGCTGCAGAGGTTATGTATTCACGAGCCATTGGGGTATTTAAGCAAGTTTGGGCGCTCACCTAGTATGATTTGTACCATGTCTACCAAGTATGATTTGTACCATGTCTACTTAGTATGATTTGTACAATGTCTACTTAGCATGATTTGTACCATGTCTACCAAGCATGATTTGTACCATGTCTACTTAGTATGATTTGTACCATGTCTACCTAGTATGATTTGTACCATGTCTACTTAGTATGATTTGTGCCATGTCTACCAAGTATGATTTATGCCATATCTACTTAGTATGATTTGTACAGTGTCTACCTAGTATGATTTGTACCATGTCTACTTAGTATGATTTGTACCATGTCTACTTAGTATGATTTGTACCATGTCTACTTAGTATGATTTATGCCATGTCTACCTAGTATGATTTGTACCATGTCTACCTAGTATCATTTATGCCATGGCTACCAAGTATGATTTGTGCCATGTCTACCAAGTATGATTTATGCCATGTCTACTTTGTATGATTTGTACAGTGTCTACCTAGTATGACTTGTACCATGTCTACTTAGTATGATTTGTACCATGTCTACCTAGCATGATTTGTACCATGTCTACCTAGTATGAATTGTACCATGTCTACCAAGTATGATTTGTGCCATGTCTACCAAGTAAGATTTATGCCATGTCTACTTAGCATGATTTGTACCATGTCTACTTAGTATAATTTGTACCATGTCTACCAAGTATGATTTGTACCATGTCTACCAAGTATGATTTATGCCATGTCTACTTAGCATGATTTGTACCATGTCTACTTAGCATGATTTATGCCATGTCTACTTAGCATGATTTGTACCATGTCTACCTAGCATGATTTATGCCATGTCTACCTAGTATGATTTATGCCATGTCTACCTAGCATGATTTATGCCATGTCTACTTAGCATGATTTGTACCATGTCTACCTAGCATGATTTATGCCATGTCTACCTAGTATGATTTATGCCATGTCTACCTAGCATGATTTATGCCATGTCTACTTAGTATGATTTGTACCATGTCTACTTAGTATGATTTGTACCATGTCTACCTAGTATGATTTGTACCATGTCTACCTAGTATGATTTATGCCATGTCTACTTAGCATTATTTGTACCATGTCTACCTAGTATGATTTATGCCATGTCTACTTAGCATGATTTGTACAGTGTCTACCTAGTATGATTTGTGCCATGTCCACCTAGTATGATTTATTCCATGTCTACCTAGCATGATTTGTACCATGTCTACCTAGTATGATTTATTCCATGTCTACCTAGTATGATTTATTCCATGTCTACCTAGTATGATTTGTACCATGTCTACCTAGTATGATTTATTCCATGTCTACCTAGCATGATTTGTACCATGTCTACCTAGTATGATTTATTACCATGTCTACCTAGTATGATTTGTACCATGTCTACCTAGTATGATTTATTCCACGTCTACCTAGTATGATTTATTCCATGTCTACCTAGTATGATTTATTCCATGTCTACCTAGTATGATTTGTACCATGTCTACCTAGTATGATTTGTACCATGTCTACCTAAGTATGATTTGTACCATGTCTACCTAGTATGATTTGTACCATGTCTACCTAGTATGATTTAATTACATGTCTACCTAGTATGATTTATTACCATGTCTACCTAGTATGATGTATCCATGTCTACCTAGTATGATTTATCCATGTCTACCTAGTATGATTTGTACCATGTCTACCTAGTATGATTTATTTCCCTGTCTACCTAGCATGATTTGTACCCATGTTACCTAGTATGATTTTTTCCCTGTCTACCTGTATGATTTTTTTCCATGTCTACCTAGTATGATTTGTACCATGTCTACCTAGTATGATTTATTCCATGTCTACCTAGTATGATTTGTACAGTGTCTACCTAGTATGATTTGTACAGTGTCTACCTAGTATTATTTGTACCATGTCTACTTAGTATGATTTGTACTATGTCTACTTAGCATGATTTGTACCATGTCTACGTAGCATGATTTGTACCATGTCTACCAAGCATGATTTGTACCATGTCTACCAAGTATGATTTGTACCATGTCTACCTAGTATGATTTATGCCATGTCTACCTAGCATGATTTGTACCATGTCTACCTAGCATGATTTGTACCATGTCTACCAAAATATATTTGTGGGCCCTGTCTACCAAGTATGATTTTTTGCCATGTCTACTTAGCATGATTTGTACCATGTCTACTTAGTATAGATTTGTACCCTGTCTACCTAGTATGATTTGTACCCAGTCCACCTAGTATGATTTGTACCGTCTAGTATGATTTGTACCCTGTCTACCTAGTATGATTGGTACCCTGTCTAATATGATTTGTACCATGTCCACCTAGTATGATTTGTACCCTGTCTACCTAGTATGATTTGTACCCTGTCTACCTAGTATGATTTGTACCCTGTCTAATATGATTTGTACCATGTCCACTTAGCATGATTTGTACCCTGTCTACCTAGTATGATTTGTACCCTGTCTACCTAGTATGATTTCTACCATGTCTAGTATGATTTCTACTATGTCCACTTAGCATGATTTGTACCCTGTCCACCTAGTATGATTTGTACTCTGTCTAGTATGATTTCTACCATGTCCACTTAGCATGATTTGTACCCTGTCTAGTATGATTTCTACCATGTCCACTTAGCATGATTTGTACCCTGTCTACCTAGTATGATTTGTACCCTGTCTACCTAGTATGATTTGTACCCTGTCTACCTAGTATGATTTCTACCATGTCTAGTATGATTTCTACCATGTCCACTTAGCATGATTTGTACCCTGTCTACCTAGTATGATTTGTACCCTGTCTACCTAGTATGATTTGTACCCTGTCTACCTAGTATGATTTCTACCATGTCTAGTATGATTTCTACTCTGTCCACTTAGCATGATTTGTACCCTGTCTACTTAGCATGATTTGTACCCTGTCTACCTAGTATGATTTGTACCCTGTCTACCTAGTATGATTTGTACCATGTCTACTTAGTGTGATTTGTACCGTGTCTACTTTGCGTGATTTGTACCATGTCTACTTAGCATGATTTGTACCATGTCTACTTAGCGTGATTTGTACCGTGTCTACTTAGCATGATTTGTACCGTGTCTACTTAGCGTGATTTGTATCCTGTCCACCTAGTATGATTTGTAGCATGTCTAGTATGATTTCTACCAGGCCCACTTAGTTTGCTTTGTACCATATCTACCCTGTACAAATCAAACTAGGTAGACATGGTATAAAGCATACCGTGCAGACTTGGTACAAATCACACTAAACAGACATCTCATCTCATCTCATCATGTTCCTCTTGTACCTTGCGGTGTCGAGGTGAAGTATAAACTTCGTGAGAGTGCCCGGTTATGGGCTTCGTATATCGACATTCCCATGGATTCTGTTATTCCCTCCGTCCAACGTTTACGTGGTCGGCCTCTTCCTCTGTTTCCATCTGGTCTGTACATCATTGCTTGTTGTGGCATGCTGTTGACTGGTAACCTACTTGCATGGCCAAACCATTTGACTTGCTGCTTTCTAATAAAATCTAGAGCAGCTTTAACCCCCACTTTAGTCCTGATTTCTTCATTTCTGATCTTATCTCTTCTTGATCGTTGAGTATTCTTCTCAGGAACCTCATTTCTGTTGTTGTGATTTTTCTTTTCTCTTTTTCTGTCATTGTCCAGGTTTGGCATTGGTAGCACAGAGTTGGTAGGAAGATTGTGTTGTAAAGTGCTTTCTTAGTAGTTATTGATACATGTTTGTTCTTTAGTATTGGTGCCATTTGTCCAATGAGTTGATTTGCCTTATTGCACCTATTTTCGATCTCATCTTCTGATCTGCCATTTGATGATATTATACTTCCTAGGTACTTGAAGCTCTTTACTTGTTTCAAGGGATGTTCGTTTAGGTGAATTGTTGCTGTTTGTTCTTCTTTAGTTATAGTCATTACCTCTGTTTTGCTTGTGCTAATTTTCATGTTATGTTCCCTACACATTTCGTTTAGACTATTCATGTGGTCTTGTAATTCAGCTTCTGATTTTGCTATTAGTGCTTGGTCGTCCGCAAACAGGAGTTCTCTAATGGTTAGATTTGCAGATGGTTCTTCTTCTGTGTTCTCGTCATGCGGTATTCTTGCTGTCTCTGCTTGGCTGGTTTCTTTACATATGTTGTCTATATATGTTATGAACAAGAGAGGGGACAGGACACAACCTTGTCGTACTCCAGATCTTATGGTGAAGGGTTCTGAGTGTCCTCCAGTTGCTCTCACTATGCATTCACTGTTGTTGTATAAACTTCTACATAGGTTTGTTAGATGTGTACTCACTCCATATTGTTTAAGGATTTCCCACAGCTTGTTTCTATCTACCCTATCAAATGCCTTTTCTTGGTCGACAAAGGCTAAGTAGAGTGTTTCATTGAATTCAATTGATTTTTCTATAAGTTGTCTAAGAGCAAAAATGGCGTCTGTGCATCCTTTGTTTTTCCTAAATCCAAGCTGCGTTTCGCTTAGCTGGGGTTCTAAAGTAGTTCGTAATCTGTTTTCAAGAATTTTGCAAAATATTTTCCCAGTATGACTCAACAGTGAAATGCCTCTGTATTGTGTGCAATCTCTTTTGCTGCCTTTGTTTTTCCAAATTGGGATAATTATGGCGTTTCCCCAGTCTCGTGGTGTCTGTTGTTCTACCCAAACATGGTTGAATAGTCTATTCACTAAACAGACATGAATCTTGCAATTAAAATGGCATGTCACCAGTTGTTCTGTAGCATTTATTTTCTCCATTATAGAAACTATCATAAAGATCATACTACGTAGACATGGTACAAATCCCTCCCTCTAGCACATCAAGGTAGATACACAGCAGAGGAGATACATACGTACATGTATTTACATGCACGCACAGTCGCATACATTAACCGTACCTCTTGGTCAAATCCTATTTCCCTGAAACTGATGTACAAGTTCTGTCTCTGGCAGTTGTTGTTTGCTCTATACCCAGGGTATCCGGCCCTGGAGTGTTCTGAGTAAGGGTTATCAGAGTCAGATTTCCCATCATTCTCTGCCCATCTTTTATTTCGAAAAGATCGCGTTCTTGTCTGAAGTTCCCTAGACATACCGATGTATCTATCCGACAAGGAAAGATTGCTTGTCTGCAGGACCCCTTCTCCGAATAATCCCAATATCTTGTGGGTCAGTACAATTTACCATGCTCATCTAACACTCTGAGGAAAAGTCCCATGTTTACGAATGATCTCCTCCCCCCCCCAACACCCCCCCCCCCCCGGTCCAATTGCCTGCAGTCTTGGAGGCATCTAGTATTGGCCAGCCTTTGGTGTCTCACTTCACATGGTTTGATTCCAGCTCAAGGATCTTGTCTTCCAATCTTGACCCTGTTTGATGACATCAAGTTGATGGCCAATGTTCCACTCTTGTATGTTGACCCTGTTTGATGACATCAAGTTGATGGCCAATGTTCCACTCTTGTATGTTGACCCTGTTTGATGACATCAAGTTGATGGCCAATGTTCCACTCTTGTATGTTGACCCTGTTTGATGACATCAAGTTGATGGCCAATGTTCCACTCTTGTATGTTGACCCTGTTTGATGACATCAAGTTGATGGCCAATGTTCCACTCTTGTATGTTGTCCCTGTTTGATGACATCAAGTTGATGGCCAATGTTCCACTCTTGTATGTTGACCCTGTGTGATGACATCAAGTTGATGGCCAATTTTCCACTCTTGTATGTTGACCCTGTGTGATGACATCAAGTTGATGGCCAATGTTCCACTCTTGTATGTTGATCCTGTTTGATGACATCAAGTTGATGGCCAATGTTCCACTCTTGTATGTTGACCCTGTTTAATGACATCAAGTTGATGGCCAATGTTCCACTCTTGTATGTTGACCCTGTTTGATGACATCAAGTTGATGGCCAATGTTCCACTCTTGTATGTTGACCCTGTTTGATGACATCAAGTTGATGGCCAATGTTCCACTCTTGTATGTTGACCCTGTGTGATGACATCAAGTTGATGGCCAATGTTCCACTCTTGTATGTTGACCCTGTTTGATGACATCAAGTTGATGGCCAATGTTCCACTCTTGTATGTTGACCCTGTTTGATGACATCAAGTTGATGGCCAATGTTCCACTCTTGTATGTTGACCCTGTTTGATGACATCAAGTTGATGGCCAATGTTCCACTCTTGTATGTTGACCCTGTGTGATGACTATTAAGTTGATGGCCAATGTTCCACTCTTGTATGTTGACCCTGTGTGATGACATCAAGTTGATGGCCAATGTTCCACTCTTGTATGTTGACCCTGTTTAATGACATCAAGTTGATGGCCAATGTTCCACTCTTGTATGTTGACCCTGTGTGATGACATCAAGTTGATGGCCAATGTTCTACTCTTGTATGTTGACCCTGTTTGATGACATCAAGTTGATGGCCAATGTTCCACTCTTGTATGTTGACCCTGTTTGATGACATCAAGTTGATGGCCAATGTTCCACTCTTGTATGTTGACCCTGTTTGATGACATCAAGTTGATGGCCAATGTTCCACTCTTGTATGTTGACCCTGTTTGATGACATCAAGTTGATGGCCAATGTTCCACTCTTGTATGTTGACCCTGTTTGATGACATCAAGTTGATGGCCAATGTTCCACTCTTGTATGTTGACCCTGTTTGATGACATCAAGTTGATGGCCAATGTTCCACTCTTGTATGTTGACCCTGTTTGATGACATCAAGTTGATGGCCAATGTTCCACTCTTGTATGTTGACCCTGTTTGATGACATCAAGTTGATGGCCAATGTTCCACTCTTGTATGTTGACCCTGTTTGATGACATCAAGTTGATGGCCAATGTTCCACTCTTGTATGTTGACCCTGTTTGATGACATCAAGTTGATGGCCAATGTTCCTACTCTTGTATGTTGACCCTGTTTGATGACATCAAGTTGATGGCCAATGTTCCACTCTTGTATGTTGACCCTGTTTGATGACATCAAGTTGATGGCCAATGTTCCACTCTTGTATGTTGACCCTGTTTGATGACATCAAGTTGATGGCCAATGTTCCACTCTTGTATGTTGACCCTGTTTGATGACATCAAGTTGATGGCCAATGTTCCACTCTTGTATGTTGACCCTGTTTGATGACATCAAGTTGATGGCCAATGTTCCACTCTTGTATGTTGACCCTGTTTGATGACATCAAGTTGATGGCCAATGTTCCACTCTTGTATGTTGACCCTGTTTGATGACATCAAGTTGATGGCCAATGTTCCACTCTTGTATGTTGACCCTGTTTGATGACATCAAGTTGATGGCCAATGTTCCACTCTTGTATGTTGACCCTGTTTGATGACATCAAGTTGATGGCCAATGTTCCACTCTTGTATGTTGACCCTGTTTGATGACATCAAGTTGATGGCCAATGTTCCACTCTTGTATGTTTAGGAAACTTCCTTGAAAAGGCACAGCTCTGCCCTTTTATTTCCTCGCCAAAAGGCACTTCAAAATAGAATGTGCTATCCCGCTCATGTCATAAGAGTTGAGACCTTTCGAACGTTATTGACATAGCTAACAATGATATCAGCTCCCTCCACTTTGACCGGGTCCAGGCCCAGAGCTGAGGCGTTGATGCTGCTGCTGATATGAATGCCAGTGTCATCACTTGGATACTCCGATGAGTCCACATCTTTGATGCTTTCATAGAGATTCCTCTTGAATTTCGAAGCCGACTGGATAATTTTCTCATTGGATTTGGGTTTGGGTTTACTGTATAAACCCATCAGTTCAAGAAGTTCCTGCTGAACTTCTCTTGGTGTCTTCGGTGAACTTTTCCTACAGGAACTGATTGTCCCAGGTCATTGTCAGTGTAGAAGGATGAGGATGCTCTTGAGCTTGAGCAAACAAGGGTCAGCACACACAGGAAACTAAACAGGACACCCACAGCCAGTTTATAAATTATTCCAAACATGAACGGTCGGTGTGGTAACGTTCAAGTCAAGTTGGATAAACTCCAAAATTCGAGTCTGAAGGATGAAAGCTAGCAGAAGTCTACAAAGTGCCTGCTGGGCTTCTACAAGGGAGATCATTTTATTGTCATGATTTAATCTTTGACATCACAAGGGAGATCATTTTATTGTCATGATTTAATCTTTGACATCACAAGGGAGATCATTTTATTGTCATGATTTAATCTTTGACATCACAAGGGAGATCATTTTATTGTCATGATTTAATCTTTGACATCACAAGGGAGATCATTTTATTGTCATGATATAATCTTTGACATTACAAGGGAGATCATTTTATTGTCATGATTTAATCTTTGACATCACAAGGGAGATCATGTTATTGTCATGATTTAATCTTTGACATCACAAGGGAGATCATGTTATTGTTGTGATTTAATATTTGACTTCTGTCAGAGTTTTACTTATACATACTTCTGGCTCGCATTTCAAGACAGAGGTGAAACGAATACAAGCGTTCAAGAATGACACTCTCACACATGGCAACAGTTTAACCGTTTATTTACAAACGATACACATGAGCAAACTCACAGAAGTTGCGCTTTTGGCAACCCGCAACTTATACAACATTATTATCACCGTGTCCTAATTATTCATGAGAAGTAATACAATGTAATAGCCTAACATAGCTCTCACACTGTCTCTGCTCAAACACAGCTCGCTTCGCAACTCAACCATGCCATCAATATTAGTCACTTCACAACGCTCACAACCACTGCCTTATGTCTGTCCATCTCGATGTCCTAAACCCATCTGACCAACACAGGTACGTTTGACAAGTTCACGGCTGCTCACAGTTCGTGAGACCCGTGCAGTGTGGTGTGGTGCGGTGACCACAGGCCTAAACCTGGTTGTTTGTTAACTCACACTCGGCGACCGTACTGCAGGATGCCTGCCGTGACCTGTCTCCTGTTTATCCCTGTCGTACAGGGTATTGGGTCCCTGACATCACAAGGGAGATGATTTTATTATTGTCATGATTTAATCTTTGACATCACAAGGGAGATGATTTTATTATTGTCATGATTTAATCTTTGACATTACAAGGGAGATCATTTTATGTTGTCATGATTTAATCTTTGACATCACAAGGGAGATAATTTTATCATAATTTAATCTTTGACATTACAAGGGAGATCATTTTATTGTTGTCATGATTTAATCTTTGACATTACAAGGGAGATCATTTTACTGTTGTCATGATTTAATCTTTGACATTACAAGGGAGATAATTTTACTGTTGTCATGATTTAATCTTTGACATTACAAGGATAATTTCATTATTGTCATGATTTAATCTTTGACATTACAAAGGAGATCATTTTATTATTGTCATGATTTAATTTTTGACATTACAAGGGAGATTATTTTATGTTGTCATGATTTAATCTTTGAAATTACAAGGGAGATCATTTTACTGTTGTCATGATTTAATCTTTGACATTACAAGGGAGATCATTTTACTGTTGTCATGATTTAATCTTTGACATTACAAGGATCATTTTATTATTGTCATGATTTAATTTTTGACATTACAAGGGAGATCATTTTATTGTTGTCATGATTTAATCTTTGACATTACAAGGGAGTTCATTTTATTGTTGTCATGATTTAATCTGTGACATTACAAGGGAGTTCATTTTATTGTTCATGATTTAATCTTTGACATTACAAGGGAGATCATTTTATTATTGTCATGATTTAATCTTTGACATTACAAGGGAGATTATTTTATGTTGTCATGATTTAATCTTTGAAATTACAAGGGAGATCATTTTACTGTTGTCATGATTTAATCTTTGACATTACGAGGATAATTTCATTATTGTCATGATTTAATCTTTGACATCACAAGGGAGATCATTTGTATTGATATTTTGTTAGTCAAACATGAATCACATGTATCCTTGTAGAGTGATGTTCAATAATGGTAAGAGATCATGTATGCATGTGAGGGTGTGTAGGGGGGAGGGGGGTGCATTGCTTTGTATGAATGAGCATATATGGACGGGAGAGAATGTGTGTGAGTAATGGTCTATGTATGTTAGTGGACTTGTGTGGGAGAGAGAGAGAGAGACGAGGACACGTGTGCGTGCGCACACGCGAGTGCCTCTCTTTCTCTCTCTCTCTCTCTCTCTCTCTCTCTCTCTCTCTCTCTCTCTCTCTCTCTCTCTCTCTCTCTCTCTCTCTCTCTCTCTCTCTCTCTCTCTCTCTCTCTCTCTCTCTCACAAATATCTGATGTTGGATGTATGTAATGCTGCACATATGTGATATTGGTTGTATGTGGTGGTGCACAGATATTTGATGCTGTACAGATATTTGATGCTGTACAGAGATGTTGGATGTATGTGGTGTTGCACAGATATTTGATGCTTTTCAGATATGATGTTGGATGTATGTGATGCTGTACAGATATGATGTTGGATGTATGGTGTTGCACAGATATTTGATGCTGTACAGATATGATGTTGGATGTATGTGGTGTTGCACAGATATTTGATGCTGTACAGATATGATGTTGGATGTATGGTGTTGCTACAGATATTTGATGCTGTACAGATATGATGTTGGATGTATGTGGTGTTGCACAGATATTTGATGCTGTACAGATATGAATGTTGGATGTATGTGTGTTGCACAGATATTTGATGCTGTACAGATATGATGTTGGATGTATGTGTGTTGCACAGATATTTGATGCTGTACAGATATGTTGGATGTATGTGGTGTTGCACAGATATTTGATGCTGTACAGATATGATGTTGGATGTATGGTGTTGCACAGATATTTGATGCTGTACAGATATGATGTTGGATGTATGGTGTTGCACAGATATTTGATGCTGTACAGATATGTTGGATGTATGGTGTTGCACAGATATTTGATGCTGTACAGATATGATATTGGATGTATGTGGTGTTGCACAGATATTTGATGCTGTACAGATATGATGTTGGATGTATGGTGTTGCACAGATATTTGATGCTGTACAGATATGATGTTGGATGTATGGTGTTGCACAGATATTTGATGCTGTACAGATATGATGTTGGATGTATGGTGTTGCACAGATATTTGATGCTGTACAGATATGATGTTGGATGTATGGTGTTGCACAGATATTTGATGCTGTACAGATATGATGTTGGATGTATGTGGTGTTGCACAGATATTTGATGCTGTACAGATATGATGTTGGATGTATGTGTGTTGCACAGATATTTGATGCTGTACAGATATGATGTTGGATGTATGGTGTTGCACAGATATTTGATGCTGTACAGATATGATGTTGGATGTATGTGTGTTGCACAGATATTTGATGCTGTACAGATATGTTGGATGTATGTGGTGTTGCACAGATATTTGATGCTGTACAGATATGATGTTGGATGTATGTGGTGTTGCACAGATATTTGATGCTGTACAGATATGATGTTGGATGTATGTGGTGTTGCACAGATATTTGATGCTGTACAGATATGATGTTGGATGTATGTGATGTTGCACAGATATTTGATGCTGTACAGATATGATGTTGGATGTATGTGGTGTTGCACAGATATTTGATGCTGTACAGATATGATGTTGGATGTATGGTGTTGCACAGATATTTGATGCTGTACAGATATGATGTTGGATGTATGTGTGTTGCACAGATATTTGATGCTGTACAGATATGTTGGATGTATGTGGTGTTGCACAGATATGTGATGCTGCACAGATATGATGTTGGATGTATGGTGTCGAACAGATATTTGATGCTGTACAGATATGATGTTGGATGTATGGTGTTGCACAGATATTTGATAGCTCTACAGATATGATGTTGGATGTATGTGGTGTTGCACAGATATTTGATGCTGTACAGATATGATGTTGGATGCATGTGGTGTTGCACAGATATGATGTTGGATGTATGGTGTTGCACAGATATTTGATGCTGCACAGATATGATGTTGGATGTATGTGGTGTTGCACAGATATTTGATGCTGTACAGGTATGATGTTGGATGTATGTGGTGTTGCACAGATATTTGATGCTGTACAGATATGATGTTGGATGTATGGTGTTGCACAGATATTTGATGCTGTACAGATATGATGTTGGATGTATGTGGTGTTGCACAGATATTTGATGCTGTACAGATATGATGTTGGATGTATGTGGTGTTGCACAGATATTTGATGCTGTACAGATATGATGTTGGATGTATGTGGTGTTGCACAGATATTTGATGCTGTACAGATATGATGTTGGATGTATGTGGTGTTGCACAGATATGTGATGCTGTACAGATATGTTGGATGTATGTTGTGTCGCACAGATATTGATGCTGTACAGATATGTTGGATGTATGTTGTGTTGCACAGATATTTGATGCTGTACAGATTTGATGTTGGATGTATGGTGTTGCACAGATATTTGATGCTGTACAGATATAATGTTGAATGTATGGTGTTGCACAGATATTTGATGCTGTACAGATATGATGTTGGATGTATGTGGTGTTGCACAGATATTTGATGCTGTACAGGTATGATGTTAGATGTATGTGGTGTTGCACAGATATTTGATGCTGTACAGATATGATGTTGGATGTATGTGGTGTTGCACAGATATTTGATGCAATTTAAAAACAAACAAATGAAAGTGTTTTATGTTGGTGCTGTAAGAGACTGTGTGAAGCGTTGATTATAGCAATATGTTTGTGTACACGAATGAGACAGGTTCTAGCCTTGTAAAGTTGGGATGTTCACAGCACAGCCGTGTGTGTATCTTGTGTATCAATACATGGCTAGTGTATGGGCTGGGGATGTTCACAGCACAGCCGTGTGTGTATCTTGTGTATCAATACATGGCTAGTGTATGGGCTGGGGATGTTCACAGCACAGCCGTGTGTGTATCTTGTGTATCAATACATGGCTAGTATATGGGCTCGTGTGATGGCTAGTATATTCACTTGTGTGGGTGTGTGTTAGTAGTTAATGGTACAGCATATACTTGAACCAGACACATTACACTGCAGTATCTAGTCTATACTGTATACATTGGTATAGCATCAAAGTGAAATTAGATCATGCAATAAAATGTTGTTTTTTGTTGTTGAACGATTTATTTACATATAGTGTAAGTGCTGTCTGTAGATGACTAAAATCACGGAGCTGTTTTTTGCCTATGATGTGACCACTGGAAAAGAAATAGCTTTGCAGAAGCAAAGACCACCGATGTTGCCTCTGATTGTTAGTGGGTCTATCTGTCAGCACAGCTCTTGGGACAGTGCCATACGTGCTCCGTCCTCACCCGTAACAGCCAGTGAAGAGTCCCACTACTAATGGCACCAGGAGCCGCTTGTGTCTGTCTGACCCTTCCTCGGAGTTGGAGTGTCGACCAGAGCCTCTGGTCACTCCTTGCAGCACCACTCTCTTAAAGCTGTGATCTGCCAGTTCTTCTGCACACACGATTCCAAAGGGCCTCGACCACATCTGCCTCATGTACCAATGTCCCATGTCCTCATTTCTAAAAATAAACACCAGTACGTCCTTGGGGGATTTAAAAGATGCTGTCTATTTTTGATTGTGGAATGGAAGCCTGCCATTATGCCCGAAGCATGCGTATCTTCACCTTTCACATCATACCTTGTGAGTCCGTTACAATCACGACATGCGTATCTTCACCTTTCTCATCATACCTTGTGAGTCCATTACAATCACGACATGCATGTGCTGTTTGTCCTCCAGTGTCCAGCCAGCAGAACACCACCGTGACTGCCTCCACCTCCATTCTCAGATTAGATGTTGTGATATCATATGCCAGGCTCTCCTGCACCCCAAACACCGTCCACCAACCTTTGCCACGAACCTGAAGGTACATTTATTGTTTTTATTAACTCTTACTAGTCACATCCACTCATGCAGATGACCACGTTGCGAACTCTCGTGGATCAATTGTTGCACCTCCAATTCGGTGTGACCTGCCGGACAATCCTTGCATTCCCGATCCAATGTTATGACCCTGTTCAGGTGTGACTTTTCCACTGACATCTGCAAATGTCGGTATCCTTCCAATCCCTGGTGCTTCAGTACTTGGAATCTTGCTGGTGTACGCATTGAATAGCATGGGTGAGGTTGCAGAGCCGTGTGGTAATCTCTGGGTAATAATGCACGCATCCAAGGTCCATGAACCTAGCACTACAGCAGATCCAATAGCCTCCCCTTACTTGTTCCAGTACCTCTCTCCCTGGCTCTATGACCCCTCCAATAGCCTCCCCTTACATGTTCCAGTACCTCTCTGCCTGACACTACTCCAATAGCCTCCCCTTACATGTTCCAGTACCTCTCTGCCTGGCACTATGACAGTTCCAATAGCCTCCCCTTACATGTTCCAGTACCTCTCTGCCTGGCACTATGACAGTTCCAATAGCCTCCCCTTACATGTTCCAGTACCTCTCTGCCTGGCACTATGACAGTTCCAATAGCCTCCCCTTACATGTTCCAGTACCTCTCTGCCTGGCACTATGACAGTTCCAATAGCCTCACCCTTACATGTTCCAGTACCTCTCTGCCTGGCACTATGACAGTTCCAATAGCCTCCCCTTACATGTTCCAGTACCTCTCTGCCTGGCACTATGACAGTTCCAATAGCCTCCCCTTACATGTTCCAGTACCTCTCTGCCTGGCACTATGACAGTTCCAATAGCCCACCCTTACATGTTCCAGTACCTCTCTGCCTGGCACTATGACAGTTCCAATAGCCTCCCCTTACATGTTCCAGTACCTCTCTGCCTGGCACTATGACAGTTCCAATAGCCTCCCCTTACATGTTCCAGTACCTCTCTGCCTGGCACTATGACAGTTCCAATAGCCTCCCCTTACATGTTCCAGTACCTCTCTGCCTGGCACTATGACAGTTCCAATAGCCTCTCCTTACATGTTCCAGTACCTCTCTGCCTGGCACTATGACAGTTCCAATAGCCTCCCCTTACATGTTCCAGTACCTCTCTGCCTGGCACTATGACAGTTCCAATAGCCTCCCCTTACATGTTCCAGTACCTCTCTGCCTGGCACTATGACAGTTCCAATAGCCTCACCTTACATGTTCCAGTACCTCTCTGCCTGGCACTATGACAGTTCCAATAGCCTCCCCTTACATGTTCCAGTACCTCTCTGCCTGGCACTATGACAGTTCCAATAGCCTCCCCTTACATGTTCCAGTACCTCTCTGCCTGGCACTATGACAGTTCCAATAGCCTCCCCTTACATGTTCCAGTACCTCTCTGCCTGGCACTATGACAGTTCCAATAGCCTCTCCTTACATGTTCCAGTACCTCTCTGCCTGGCACTATGACAGTTCCAATAGCCTCCCCTTACATGTTCCAGTACCTCTCTGCCTGGCACTATGACAGTTCCAATAGCCTCCCTTACATGTTCCAGTACCTCTCTGCCTGGCACTATGACAGTTCCAATAGCCTCTCCTTACATGTTCCAGTACCTCTCTGCCTGGCACTATGACAGTTCCAATAGCCTCTCCTTACATGTTCCAGTACCTCTCTGCCTGGCACTATGACAGTTCCAATAGCCTCCCCTTACATGTTCCAGTACCTCTCTGCCTGGCACTATGACAGTTCCAATAGCCTCCCCTTACATGTTCCAGTACCTCTCTGCCTGGCACTATGACAGTTCCAATAGCCTCCCCTTACATGTTCCAGTACCTCTCTGCCTGGCACTATGACAGTTCCAATAGCCTCCCCTTACATGTTCCAGTACCTCTCTGCCTGGCACTATGACAGTTCCAATAGCCTCCCCTTACATGTTCCAGTACCTCTCTGCCTGGCACTACTGACAGTTCCAATAGCCTCCCCTTACATGTTCCAGTACCTCTCTGCCTGGCACTATGACAGTTCCAATAGCCTCCCCTTACATGTTCCAGTACCTCTCTGCCTGGCACTATGACAGTTCCAATAGCCCAGCCTTACATGTTCCAGTACCTCTCTGCCTGGCACTATGACAGTTCCAATAGCCCTCCCTTACATGTTCCAGTACCTCTCTGCCTGGCACTATGACAGTTCCAATAGCCTCCCTTACATGTTCCAGTACCTCTCTGCCTGGCACTATGACAGTTCCAATAGCCTCCCCTTACATGTTCCAGTACCTCTCTGCCTGGCACTATGACAGTTCCAATAGCCTCCCTTACATGTTCCAGTACCTCTCTGCCTGGCACTATGACAGTTCCAATAGCCTCCCCTTACATGTTCCAGTACCTCTCTGCCTGGCACTATGACAGTTCCAATAGCCTCCCCTTACATGTTCCAGTACCTCTCTGCCTGGCACTATGACAGTTCCAATAGCCTCTCCTTACATGTTCCAGTACCTCTCTGCCTGGCACTATGACAGTTCCAATAGCCTCCCCTTACATGTTCCAGTACCTCTCTGCCTGGCACTATGACAGTTCCAATAGCCTCCCCTTACATGTTCCAGTACCTCTCTGCCTGGCACTATGACAGTTCCAATAGCCAACCCTTACATGTTCCAGTACCTCTCTGCCTGGCACTATGACAGTTCCAATAGCCTCCCCTTACATGTTCCAGTACCTCTCTGCCTGGCACTATGACAGTTCCAATAGCCTCCCCTTACATGTTCCAGTACCTCTCTGCCTGGCACTATGACAGTTCCAATAGCCTCCCCTTACATGTTCCAGTACCTCTCTGCCTGGCACTATGACAGTTCCAATAGCCTCCCTTACATGTTCCAGTACCTCTCTGCCTGGCACTATGACAGTTCCAATAGCCCACCCTTACATGTTCCAGTACCTCTCTGCCTGGCACTATGACAGTTCCAATAGCCCACCCTTACATGTTCCAGTACCTCTCTGCCTGGCACTATGACAGTTCCAATAGCCCAGCCCTTACATGTTCCAGTACCTCTCTGCCTGGCACTACGACAGTTCCAATAGCCTCCCCTTACATGTTCCAGTACCTCTCTGCCTGGCACTATGACAGTTCCAATAGCCCACCCTTACATGTTCCAGTACCTCTCTGCCTGGCACTATGACAGTTCCAATAGCCCAGCCTTACATGTTCCAGTACCTCTCTGCCTGGCACTACTGACAGTTCCAATAGCCTCCCCTTACATGTTCCAGTACCTCTCTGCCTGGCACTATGACAGTTCCAATAGCCCACCCTTACATGTTCCAGTACCTCTCTGCCTGGCACTATGACAGTTCCAATAGCCTACCCTTACATGTTCCAGTACCTCTCTGCCTGGCACTATGACAGTTCCAATAACCCTACCCTTACATGTTCCAGTACCTCTCTGCCTGGCACTATGACAGTTCCAATAGCCTCCCCTTACATGTTCCAGTACCTCTCTGCCTGGCACTATGACAGTTCCAATAGCCTCCCCTTACATGTTCCAGTACCTCTCTGCCTGGCACTATGGCAGTTTCATGAAGTTTTATAGTGTTAAAATAACTACATAGAACCTGTTCTTTTGTATGAATGTAAAACGTGACAGTGAGCAAACAAGCTGAAAAACATCTAACGCCGGTGGAAATGTGGTTTGTGTGGATAATACAAATATCATGGGCAGACAGAAAAACCAATAAGCCAGTCCTACAAGAGGAAAATGAAAATCCGTAAACTGATTAGAGAAATTAGACCCAGTCCATTAATTTGAACACGTTATGAGAATAAATAAACTAGAGAACTTGGTGACAACTGGCAAGATTGAGGGGAAGAGAACAAGGGGGAGGCAGAGAAGTAAATATCTGGATGGCTTGGCCAGATGGCATGGTCGAGACAGAAACACGATGCTGATACACGACTCTGGTGATCGTGTGAGATGGCGAAACTTGACTGCCCACGCTGCCCGGCGTGGCACATGAATGAATTAGTGACACGACTATTTCCAGCTATTCTTTGTTTGTACAAGGAGTGTTCTCAACAATAAGTGAACTGCCTATATCCAGCTATATTTAGATAACACGTGTGCTGAACTCGGCAACGACGCTCAAGGTGGGCACGAAGCGGGAAACTGGTTATCAGGGATTTGATGGACGCCTGGCTGGACACAATAGATCAAAGACTTCACCATTTCTGACACGGGCAACATTTCTTGGCAGTTGCTTCACAGACCTAAAACTGATAATGTGAGGTCGTTGGAAACTGAAAACGGGTTTTTTTTATCTTCTTCAATAAACAGGAATATTACTAGTCAGTTACTTTACAAGTCAAATCGCAAGGAAATACAATAGGCAACATGATAGGTTAATAATTGCTGACATTTCTGTTTGCAAGAGATACATCTCTGTGTTATAGCTATGTTAATGTTTATCTTTCATGTAATTAAAGAGTGAAAACACAGTACCCATGTCACATATCTGTAAGATCTGTAATCTAAAACGATGACAAATAAACTACATTAAACCTTCAGTAATTGTGCCTGTGAGACATAGGGATACACATATCTCAGAATCAACAATGTGGATCTCATGGAGAGAACTAGACAAATACCAAAGACATAGGATACACATATCTCAGAATCAACAATGTGGATCTCATGGAGAGAACTAGACAAATACCAAAGACATAGGATACACATATCTCAGAATCAACAATGTGGATCTCATGGAGAGAACTAGACAAATACCAAAGACATAGGATACACATATCTCAGAATCAACAATGTGGATCTCATGGAGAGAACTAGACAAATACCAAAGACATAGGATACACATATCTCAGAATCAACAATGTGGATCTCATGGAGAGAACTAGACAAATACCAAAGACATAGGATACACATATCTCAGAATCAACAATGTGGATCTCATGGAGAGAACTAGACAAATACCAAAGACATAGGATACACATATCTCAGAATCAACAATGTGGATCTCATGGAGAGAACTAGACAAATACCAAAGACATAGGATACACATATCTCAGAATCAACAATGTGGATCTCATGGAGAGAACTAGACAAATACCAAAGACATAGGGTACACATATCTCAGAATCAACAATGTGGATCTCATGGAGAGAACTAGACAAATACCAAAGACATAGGATACACATATCTCAGAATCAACAATGTGGATCTCATGGAGAGAACTAGACAAATACCAAAGACCAAGAGGTGAAGAAAAGACGCAGGCGGTGGACAGGGAAAATTATGACAGGGACATTTAGAAAACTCAGAATGAAATAAGGGTAGATACGTATCTGCCTGTCTGGCTATCTGTCTACCTACCCGCCTACTTATCTGCCTACACCATCTACTGAGGGAAGTCAATAAGTCAGTCACAAATGGCTGTAGAAAAATAACTAAATATAATAACTTGAAACCAGTTTATTTTTATACATACGTTGTCCCTTTATGTCGCAACAAAATTTCCACCAACATTGATGCACTTATCCCATCGTTTTATCAGTCCTCCCAAACCGGCTGCATAGAACTGCGTGCTCTCTTGTCTACAAATCACGTTTGTAACCACGTAAAATGTCTCCCGCCAAGGTGGGTTTTCAGTGGACCAAAAAGGTGGAAATCGCTAGGGGCTAAGTCGGGGCTGTAAGGTGGATGTTCCAGAACTTCCCACCTTAGTTGGAATGACGCCGAAGTTGAATGTGAAGTGAAAAACGTGGTTTAGAAAACAGAGCACGCAGTTTTATGCAGCCGGTTTGAGAGCAGTGATAAAACGATGGGATAAGTGCATCAGTGTTGGTGGAAATTATGTAGAGAAATAAAGGGACAATGTATGTATAAAAATAAACTGTTTCAAGTTGTTATATATTTAGTTATTTTTCTACAGCCATTTGTGACTGATTTATTGATTTATCCTCGTATGTACTACCTACATTTCTACCTAATTACATGCCTCTCTACCTGCCTGCCTGCCTGCCTGCCTACCTACTTATCTGCCATCCTGGCTATCTGCTGTGTATTATGTCTAGCTGCCTGCCTGTTGTGAGTGTGGGTGGGTAGATGGGAGATGTGTGTGTTTAGTGGGTGGGGGATATGTGGGTGTGAGTGGTTGCGGGTTAAGTACGTGAGTGGGGGGATGTGTAAGCTGGATGAGTGTATCGGTGGGGGATGTGTGTGGGTGGGGTATGTGGGTGTGTGTGGGTGGGAGATGTGTGTTGTGGATGGGGGATGTGTTGGTCGGTGGGGATGTGTGTGAGGGATGTTGTATGTGTGGAGAGATGTGGGTGGTGTGTGCTTAAGGGATGTGTGGTTGGGGATGGGTAGGTGGAGGATGTGTGGGTGGGTGAGTGTGTAGGTTGGGAGATGGTGGAGGATGTGTGGGTGGGTGAGTGTGTAGATTGGGAGATGATGAGGTTTGTTATATTATGTATTATATGAGGGTTATGTTCACAACTTACATTTGGCAATGTTTTTTTTCCTATGTGAATGTAACATGCAGTGATACAAACTCCACCGTGTAGCAAGCACGACATGGTGCTTCTAATCGTCAGATGATGGTCCCCCTTCCCCGAATGTTTCTGTCCCTTTTACCTTCTTGACACACTCTGGGACGGGCCAACCCGGGACATGACTCCGGGCATTTTTCCCCTGCCGTGCGAGACGTACGGTCGTTTGCATTGTTTTTATGTTGTTCCGAGTTTGCACCATACGTGCGAACATGTCTGCTCCCAAGCCTCCCCTCCCTCGGGGAAGAGAGCCTTGTGCACCCGGTACTTCGTGCCCTCACAATATCCTAGCACCTGTGGCCGTGGGAAGCCAGCCTCTTCCCCGGCCACTGTCTCTTGTCGCCTCCGTTGCTATGTTCCTTCCTCCTGCCCCTTTCACGGCGCCGCACTCTGGGAGGCCGGCTCTTCCTCTGAGTTCCTCGACCCGCTCTTGGTCTCTGCTGCGGATTGCGGCTCTCACAAGACGACTACCGCCATCGCATGGAGTTTGGACTTCGGCCGACATTTGCCTGACTTGACTGCTACCGTGAGGCGATTTGCCCCACTGGACAGTCCCGTATTCAGATGCACTGCCATCGCACGGAGGGAAGGCTATAGAGTCGACACGAGACAGTGCAAGTTTCAGATCTTAGTTGAGAGATTGGTTCCGATGTTAATTGCCCTGCGGTTACAGACAGAAACGTTAAGCATAGTACTGCCGAGATTTGTCCCACTCTGTGTTTCTGTTGTTCCACAGTCAGCACGAGGCCTTGTCGGTTGCCTCAGCGAGTTGGTTTTGTGTCCGAGTCCTATGATGCCTAACTGTTTTAACCCACTTATACACGGAGTGGGAGACTAGACCTTTTGCGCCTACCTCTACGTAGAAAAGCCTGACAGTGTACTCTTCCAGTCTGACTTGTGACCATGTCACTGTACTTCTCCGTCTTGTACGTGTGCTGCTCCACGATTCTCATGGAACGGTCAGCTCAATCAGCATTATCTGTTTGTTCAACGAGGAGTGAAGGACAATGTTAGGTCGCCAAGCGAAACTATTGGATCACTTCAGGGTACTCCCCACGGCCCTTCAGATCCACGGTCAGCTCCCAGTTATACGCGCTTTCGGAAATGGACGGTAATTTGGCAGAGCAGTCTTCCATGTCTGTACGTTGCTGTCCAGCTCTGACGATGTAAATCTCCATCGGCCTGGCTCTAGTCCCTCTGTTTGCCCTTATTCTGGCTTTATCCGCTATGGCTGCCAGCTCAGCAAGAACTTTATTGTGGTGCCATGTGAATCTGCCTTGGCAAAGGGCTACTTCGCATGCAGACAGTAATGTATGACATATATGTATGTAGTAAGTTAGGTGTAGGTAGGTACGTGAGTAAGACGGCTGCTAGTTAGACAAATAGGAAAACTTTACATGCAGACAGTAATGTATGACATATATGTATGTAGTAAGTTAGGTAGGTAGGTACGTGAGTAAGGCGGCTGCTAGTTAGACAAATAGGAAAACTTTACATGCAGACAGTAATGTATGACATATATGTATGTAGTAAGTTAGGTAGGTAGGTACGTGAGTAAGACGGCTGCTAGTTAGACAAATAGGAAAACTAAGAGAGAAGCAAACAGACTAATAAATAGGGACACAGACAGGTAAACAGGGATAAAAACACAGAGACAGGCAGAGGTGTATTGTCAGTCACATAGGTCGAATGAGAGACACACGGAAGGATAAACTTACAGATTGATGGATTGACCGATATTTATGCAGATGTATAGTTACATGTGAATAGATGGATAGACTGATAATTACAGTCTTGGTCACGAAAAGGCAAGATATGAGGAAAGGGCGGCGGGTCCGCATCAAAAGGTCCCAGAGTTAAAGAACGATAAAAGAAATAAGCAGCAGGTTGGATAACTCTGGGTGGGGAAAATAAGCAGCAGGTTGGATAACTCTGGGTGGGGAAAATAAGCAGCAGGTTGGATAACTCTGGGTGGGGAAAATAAGCAGCAGGTTGGATAACTCTGGGTGGGGAAAATAGGCAGCAGGTTAGATCACTCCAGGTGGGGGTACTAAGCAGCAGGCTGGATAATTTGGGGGGGGGGGGGGGGGGGGGGGGGAAGCAGCAGGCTAGATAGCTCTGGGTGAGGGGAAATAAGCAGCAGGTGAGATAACTCTGGGTGAGGGGAAATAAGCAGCAGGTGAGAACTCTGGGTGAGGGGAAATAAGCAGCAGGTGAGAACTCTGGGTGAGGGGAAATAAGCAGCAGGTGAGATAACTCTGGGTGAGGGGAAATAAGCAGCAGGTGAGAACTCTGGGTGAGGGGAAATAAGCAGCAGGTGAGATAGCTCTGGGTGAGGGGAAATAAGCAGCAGGTGAGATAACTCTGGGTGAGGGGAAATAAGCAGCAGGTGAGATAACTCTGGGTGAGGGGAAATAAGCAGCAGGTGAGATAACTCTGGGTGAGGGGAAATAAGCAGCAGGTGAGAACTCTGGGTGAGGGGAAATAAGCAGCAGGTGAGATAGCTCTGGGTGAGGGGAAATAAGCAGCAGGTGAGAGCTCTGGGTGAGGGGAAATAAGCAGCAGGTGAGATAACTCTGGGTGAGGGGAAATAAGCAGCAGGTGAGATAGCTCTGGGTGAGGGGAAATAAGCAGCAGGTGAGATAACTCTGGGTGAGGGGAAATAAGCAGCAGGTGAGATAACTCTGGGTGAGGGGAAATAAGCAGCAGGTGAGATAACTCTGGGTGAGGGGAAATAAGCAGCAGGTGAGATAACTCTGGGTGAGGGGAAATAAGCAGCAGGTGAGATAACTCTGGGTGAGGGGAAATAAGCAGCAGGTGAGATAACTCTGGGTGAGGAGAAATAAAATCGGGTCCAACCCAGACAGCCGGCTCTGTGACGAAGGGGTTACGAATCTCATTCCCCATTCCGCATACCGCGTTCGACAGAAAGCTGCGGGCGATTTGGTAGCAGACCACTTTCCGTTGGTTTCCATCCAATGGTATGAATGCCGGTCGTTCAGACAGCAATGGCAATGACTGCTACGTCCTCTAAAAGGGTATGCAAATAACTTTTAACTAACTAACCCAGAAACTGCAGGCAGCAGAACATAAAATAGCGCATAGCGCTGACCGACCAATCAGGTCGCTGAGAGGGCGTGGCTAAAGTCTTGTACAACCGTTGCTAAAGGAACGCGCTGAAGATTCCTTTTAAAAAATGGTTCCAAGGGCAAATTGAGAAATTATGCAAAGATCAAAATGATGACAATTTACCAATTTCAAATTATTAAACATATTCTGAAATTTGTGAGATTTCGCAACAGCAGATACTCAATATCTTGGGACTAACGAACGTTAATTGTCTCAGATGCTATCAACGCATTACTTTTTGTATCCTTCAATAAACTGTTGCAGGCCTGTCGGCCCGGCGGTCACCGCCTCTACTCGCCATCGGGTCAGATTGTAACATTGACCTGGTCTTCTGCTTCCTCCTCCTGTTGTTCTTAAGTCGTCCTTTATTCCTCCACTGGGACATCGGTCATCAACCAACTCACCCCAAGCCGTTCTGTCTTTTGCTATCCCATTCAGCCACGCCCATGTCTACCCCATATTATTCATGTTTGTCTATACTTCTGTTCTCTGCATGTTTTAGGTCTGTGTCTATTTTGTACAGTGGAAAAAACATCTTTCAAGTTATATTGTTCTCATGTTTGTCTATACTTCTGTTCTCTGTGTGTTTTAGGTCTGTGTCTATTTTGTATAATGGAAACACGTCTTTCAAGTTATATTGTTCTCATGTTTGTCTATACTTCTGTTCTCTGTGTGTTTTAGATCTGTGTCTATTTTGTACAATGATAAAACGTCTTTCAAGTTACATTGTTCTCATGTTTGTCTATACTTCTGTTCTCTGTGTGTTTTAGGTCTGTGTCTATTTTGTACAATGATAAAACGTCTTTCAAGTTATATTGTTCTCATGTTTGTCTATACTTCTGTTCTCTGCTGTGTTTTAGGTCTGTGTCTATTTTGTACAATGATAAAACGTCTTTCAAGTTACATTGTTCTCATGTTTGTCTATACTTCTGTTCTCTGCGTGTTTTAGATCTGTGTCTATTTTGTACAATGATAAAACGTCTTTCAAGTTACATTGTTCTCATGTTTGTCTATACTTCTGTTCTCTGCGTGTTTTAGATCTGTGTCTATTTTGTACAATGATAAAACGTCTTTCAAGTTACATTGTTCTCATGTTTGTCTATACTTCTGTTCTCTGTGTGTTTTAGGTCTGTGTCTATTTTGTACACTGGAAAAACGTCTTTCAAGTTACATTGTTCTCATGTTTGTCTATACTTCTGTTCTCTGTGTGTTTTAGGTCTGTGTCTGTTTTATACGCTGGAAAAACGTCTTTCAAGTTACATTGTTCTCATGTGTGGGAATGACACCCCTCTGTGGCGATGGGGTTGCGGACGCAGTTCGTAATCCCGAATACCGCGTTCGAAACACAGCTGCTGGAGTTTTGAGTCACTGTTATTTGACTAATTCTCCTGGTTCACTGGTTTTGTCTAGTTTTGATTGTTCACTGGTAATTGTCTAGTTCTCTTGGTTCATTGGTACTTGTCTAGTTCTTTCCAAGAGCACCACTTTGGCCATTCTGCCCTAATAGTTAGTTAATTAATCTTGAGCCCAAGGCGGCGCATAGGGCAGAAGTCATGACTCTCCATGTCTGGCGGTTCGCGGCTATCTGTTGTAGATCTTGGATGTTTACTTGACCGTTTGATGAGCCTTCTTTGATGATGGTTCTACGCAGGGCCTCTCTTGGAATTCCCCGTTTTTTTCCCCTACCGGTGACCACATGATTGCTTGGTAGGGGAGTCTTGTCTTGTCCATTCTGAGTACATGACCGATGTAAACCCAACGGCGTTTTCTTATAAAATTGGATACAATATCTTGCTTAGTCTCTTGTCTTATTTGCCTATTGGTTCTGTAATCTGTCCAGTGGAGGTTTGGAATTCTTCTAAGACACTTGTTCTCAAAACTGTCTAATTTTTTATCTAAAGCTACCGTTGATTTCCAACTCTCACACCCATAAGGTTAGCACTGGAATCAGACACGAGTTAAAGATTTTAAGTATGCCCTAATAGTTTGGTCCTATCTGTCACAGGCACCAGTTCATAAAGGTATAATTTAATATCTTTGTAATAATTTCAATTACCAACCTACATTATGTGAAATATGTACAGTATTCATGTTGTTTAACTCATTAGAGATCAATATTAACATTGCTATAACTCATCTATTGCACGTGCAAATGTTTGTCATTGTCTGTACATTTTAGCCTGCCATGTTGTCTATTGTATTTCCTTGACATTTTGCTGACTAGTCATGTTCCATTTTTTAAAACACAGATTTAGTTTCTCAACTACCGCACAATAATAATTACTGTTCTTTGAAGCAACTGCCAACACATTTTACCCGTGTCAGAAATAGTGAAGTCTTTGATCTATTGTGTCCAGTACGCATGTCCAGCGAGGCGTCCTTCAAATCCCTGATAAGGTTTCCCGCCTTGTGCCTACCGTGAGCGTCTTAGCCGAGCACAGGACCGGCGTTATGTAAATACAACTGTATGTAGGCAATCTACTCATTGTTGATGACCACTCCTTGTGGCAACAAGAGACAATGGCCGGTAAAAGTCGTGCCACTAATTCCCGCTCTATTTGAGGCCAGTCTCACGTGGACCCGCCAGAATGTTCTGCAGCACGTGAGATGTACTGGAATGACTCCATGCTGGGTATTGAACCCGCCTCTCTTTCTTGGGTTTGAGGAGCATAAACCTTCATGCCACAGACGTTCCTTAATTAAAACTCTTCTTCTTCTCCCTCTTCATTCTCATACATTATGATAACAGCTGTCATTGTGCACTTGTCTGTTATTGCTGTGTGAAAACCATACCGAATTCTCTGTTTAAATAATCATCATGTGCCACGTCGATACGCGTGGGCGGTCATGTTTCGCCATCTCACACGATCACCATAGTCGTGGATCAGCTCTATATTCTTGTCTCCACCATGCCACGTGGCCAAGCCATCCAGATATTTACTTCTCTGCCTTCCCCTTGTTCTTTTCCCTTCAATCTTGCCAGCTGTCACTAAATTCTCTGGTTTATTTCTCTTCTCATAACATGGCCAACATTTTTTGTCTGTCAGTGTCTATTTTGCCAATCAGTTTACGGTTTTCATTTGCCTCCTGTAGAACTTTGTCATTGGTTGTTCTGCCTGTCCATGGTATTCTTTGCATTATCCTCACAAACCACATTTCCACAACCTTTAGATGTTGTACAGGTTGTCTGCTCATTCTCCTCGTCTCACATTCATACAATAGTACAGGTTCTATGTAGCACCTAAACACTTTTTCCCTCGTTACAGTTGACATCTTTATTTACAGGTTAGTATGCTTTTCATTTAGTAAAAGGCTACCTTTGCCATAGCGATTCTTGTTCTAATCTCTTCAAGGCATCTCCCATCAGATGGTATGACTGTTCCGAGATAGCTGTATCCATTCACTTGTGTAAGAATATTCCAATTTACCCGTATATTAATTATAAAGTAGTATTTCTTTCTTCAAAAATGACGATCATAATCTCTGTCTTCTGACAATTTAATTATAATCCCAATTATTCACTGTGTACAATAACCATATTATCTAAATGTTGCAGATACTGTTCATTTTCTGCAATTAATACTGTATCATCTAATGTTATTGATATGTTCCCCAATGGTAATGTTTAAATACGCAGACTAGAATATTAAACCAGTTGATAAATTCACTGTTTTATATGGATTTATTTTTAATACTTTTCAAGAATGATACCAAGTGATCTGTGTAAATACGCATTTTAAAACGTTCACAATCTCACATAAATATGTGCTTTTATCGGTTTATATTCACTAGTTCATATGTACTTATTTAATAATAATATTTACCCTTTATCTGTGCTATTAAGGGGATAATTTTGTTATCATTTATTAATAGTCGTCCGAAATGTCGACAAATATCAGAATGTATTTTAATAATCAGAAATGTTAAATAATTTAGCACTGTGTTTTTCTTGACTGACACGTTTGAAGCATTGTGGGCGGAGTCGTGAGCGTGTTACTCCAATAGCGTGAATGCAACGCTGTAGCTCCGCCCTATCGGTGATCTGATTGACCGGTCAGTACTGGCCGCCATGTTATTTCCGCGGGTTTCTACGAATTCTTGTCGCTTTAAGTCACTCGTGTAGAGATCGCTTACCCGTGCGGACGTCTGTTCTGTGGTTTACAGTTGTGAATATTGAAACTTGTGTATTAATTCTTGTTATTCAAATACAATGGCCAAGGTTTACAAAAATAAAAAGTATGCCAACCTTGATGACACTGAAGCAGAAGTCAAGCAGCAAGCTGCCAACCAGAGGGTAAGTGTTTCACATTTTATATTCTTTATTTACGTTATTATCTAGCCCCTTGTCACATTCTCTCAGTGCCTGTGTTAGTCCGTTACATGGTTTCATTTCAAGCACACGATACAACTGTGCCATTAGACTTATGAATATAACACGACTTTTATTGTCTTGTCTATAAATATATCTGTGCCATTAGACTTTTATTGTCTTGTCCATAAATATAACTGTGCCATTAGACTTTTACATATCGCATGAGTTGTACTTTCTTGTCTACAAATATAACTGTGCCATTAGACTTTTACATATCGCATGACTTACTTTCTTGTCTACAATTATTTCTCTGTCCAAACATTGTCTACGCAGGCCACGCCACAAAACATGTACGAAAAAGAATCGAATGACTATTATAACAAGTAAATAAGATGTCTTTGCTCTAAAGAGCGGCACAGAATAGATTCATGAAATATCAATCACTGTAAAGTCAAAATTATACAGAAAGCTGAAACTACACATCACATTACAGGGAGGAGGTTGGAGGGTAACAGAAAGTTGAAACTACACATCACATTACAGGGAGGAGGTTGGAGGGTAACAGAAAGTTGAAACTACACATCACATTACAGGGAGGAGGTTGGAGGGTAACAGAAAGCTGAAACTACACATCACATTACAGGGAGGAGGTTGGAGGGTAACAAAAAGCTGAAACTACACATCACATTACAGGGAGGAGGTTGGAGGATAACAGAAAGCTGAAACTACACATCACATTACAGGGAGGAGGTTGGAGGATAACAGAAAGCTGAAACTACACATCACATTACAGGGAGGAGGTTGGAGGGTAACAGAAAGAGAATACTTACAATTCATTTTCAGCATCTGGCATTTTGAAGGGGTGAAACAAATATGTTGAACGGAAGATTTTTACAAAGACAATGGCAATACTCTGGGGTCTCCATAATTAAAACAGAAAATAAGAAATACTATTTCACATGTTCAAGAAGACGGTGCCTTGTAACGGCAGAGTAAAGAAACAAAACGCTCAATTACTTTAACACACACACAGATCAACAACGTCTGTTAAATGTTGAGCTAAAATGACCACTTGAGACAGGTAACCTTGATACATGCTGGCTGTGATTTCAACAGGGGTATTATATGTGCTTGGTTTGTCGGTTAATTGGGCGCTTGGTGGCTTGTGCTGGTGGCTTGGTTGGTTGGTTGCTTGTGCTGGTGGCTTGGGTGGTTGGTTGCTTGTGCTGGTGGCTTGGGTGGTTGGTTGCTTGTGCTGGTGGCTTGGGTGGTTGGTTGCTTGTGCTGGTGGCTTGGGTGGTTGGTTGCTTGTGCTGGTGGCTTGGGTGCTTGGTTGCTTGTGCTGGTGGCTTGGGTGGTTGGTTGCTTGTGCTGGTGGCTTGGGTGGTTGGTTGCTTGTGCTGGTGGCTTGGGTGGTTGGTTGCTTGTGCTGGTGGCTTGGGTGGTTGGTTGCTTGTGCTGGTGGCTTGGGTGGTTGGTTGCTTGTGCTGGTGGCTTGGTGGTTGGTTGCTTGTGCTGGTGGCTTGGGTGGTTGGTTGCTTGTGCTGGTGGCTTGGGTGGTTGGTTGCTTGTGCTGGTGGCTTGGGTGGTTGGTTGCTTGTGCTGGTGGCTTGGGTGGTTGGTTGCTTGTGCTGGTGGCTTGGGTGGTTGGTTGCTTGTGCTGGTGGCTTGGGTGGTTGGTTGCTTGTGCTGGTGGCTTGGGTGCTTGGTTGCTTGTGCTGGTGGCTTGGGTGGTTGGTTGCTTGTGCTGGTGGCTTGGGTGGTTGGTTGCTTGTGCTGGTGGCTTGGGTGGTTGGTTGCTTGTGCTGGTGGCTTGGGTGGTTGGTTGCTTGTGCTGGTGGCTTGGGTGGTTGGTTGCTTGTGCTGGTGGCTTGGGTGGTTGGTTGCTTGTGCTGGTGGCTTGGGTGGTTGGTTGCTTGTGCTGGTGGCTTGGGTGGTTGGTTGCTTGTGCTGGTGGCTTGGGTGGTTGGTTGCTTGTGCTGGTGGCTTGGGTGGCTTGGTTGCTTGTGCTGGTGGCTTGGGTGGTTGGTTGCTTGTGCTGGTGGCTTGGGTGGTTGGTTGCTTGTGCTGGTGGCTTGGGTGGTTGGTTGCTTGTGCTGGTGGCTTGGGTGCTTGGTTGCTTGTGCTGGTGGCTTGGGTGGTTGGTTGCTTGTGCTGGTGGCTTGGGTGCTTGGTTGCTTGTGCTGGTGGCTTGGGTGGTTGGTTGCTTGTGCTGGTGGCTTGGGTGCTTGGTTGCTTGTGCTGGTGGCTTGGGTGGTTGGTTGCTTGTGCTGGTGGCTTGGGTGGTTGGTTGCTTGTGCTGGTGGCTTGGGTGGTTGGTTGCTTGTGCTGGTGGCTTGGGTGCTTGGTTGCTTGTGCTGGTGGCTTGGGTGGTTGGTTGCTTGTGCTGGTGGCTTGGGTGGTTGGTTGCTTGTGCTGGTGGCTTGGGTGGTTGGTTGCTTGATTGGTTCTTGGTATGGTTGGTTGCTTAACATTGTGCTTGATTGAATTGTTGCTTGGTTTGTTGGTTGCTTTGTTGGCTACTCGCTTGGTTGGTTGCTTGTGCTGGTGGCTTGGGTGGTTGGTTGCTTGATTGGTTCTTGGTATGGTTGGTTGCTTAACATTGTGCTTGATTGAATTGTTGCTTGGTTTGTTGGTTGCTTTGTTGGCTACTCGCTTGGTTGGTTGCTTGTGCTGGTGGCTTGGGTGGTTGGTTGCTTGATTGGTTCTTGGTATGGTTGGTTGCTTAACATTGTGCTTGATTGAATTGTTGCTTGGTTTGTTGGTTGCTTTGTTGGCTACTCGCTTGGTTGGTTGCTTGCTTGGCTGGTTAGTTGCTTGGTAGGTTACTTGGCTATTTGCTTGGCTGGTTGGTTTGGCTGGTTGGTTGGTTGGTTGATTGATTGGTTGGTTGCTTGCTTGCTTGGCTGGTTAGTTGCTTGGTTGGAATTTTGGTAGGTTGCTTGGCTATTTGCTTGGTTGGTTTGGCTGGTTGGTTGATTGCCTGGCTGGTAGGTTGTCTGCTTGGCTGGTTGTTTGGTTGGTGTCTTGCTTGGTTGTTTGGTTGCTTGCTTAGTTGGTTGGTGTCTTGCTTGGTTGTTTGGTTGCTTGCTTAGTTGGTTGGTGTCTTGTTTGGTTACTTGCTTGGTTGGTGTCTTGCTTGGTTGTTTAGTTGCTTAGTTGGTTGGTGTCTTGCTTGGTTGTTTGGTTGGTGTCTTGATTGGTTGTTTGGTTGCTTAGTTGGTTGGTGTCTTGATTGGTTGTTTGGTTGCTTAGTTGGTTGGTGTCTTGCTTGGGTGTTTGGTTGCTTAGTTGGTTGGTGTCTTGCTTGGTTGTTTGGTTGCTTAGTTGGTTGGTGTCTTGCTTGGTTGTTTGGTTGCTTAGTTGGTTGGTGTCTTGCTTGGTTGTTTGGTTGCTTAGTTGGTTGGTGTCTTGCTTGGTTGTTTGGTTGCTTAGTTGGTTGGTGTCTTGCTTGGTTGTTTGGTTGCTTAGTTGGTTGGTGTCTTGCTTGGTTGTTTGGTTGCTTAGTTGGTTGGTGTCTTGCTTGGTTGTTTGGTTGCTTAGTTGGTTGGTGTCTTGCTTGGTTGTTTGGTTGCTTAGTTGGTTGGTGTCTTGCTTGGTTGTTTGGTTGCTTAGTTGGTTGGTGTCTTGATTGGTTGTTTGGTTGCTTAGTTGGTTGGTGTCTTGATAGGTTGTTTGGTTGCTTAGTTGGTTGGTGTCTTGCTTGGTTGTTTGGTTGCTTAGTTGGTTGGTGTCTTGCTTGGTTGTTTGGTTGCTTAGTTGGTTGGTGTCTTGATTGGTTGTTTGGTTGGTGTCTTGATTGGTTGTTTGGTTGGTGTCTTGATTGGTTGTTTGGTTGGTGTCTTGATTGGTTGTTTGGTTGGTGTCTTGATTGGTTGTTTGGTTGGTGTCTTGCTTGGTTGTTTGCTTCGTTGCTTGCTTGGTTCCTTTGTTGCTTGGTTGCTATTTCGCTTGCTTTTTTATTTTGCTGTTTGCTTGACTGGTTTGCTTAGATGGTTGGTTGCTTTCTTGATGGATCCCTCGGTAGACTGAGTCGTAACTCTCACTTATGAGCCGTTGGCTTCAGTCCACCCATACACGGGATGTGTCATATGTACATTAACAAATGTCATTTTATGTCCTATGACAGTTCTCGCATACACGGCATGTGTCATATGTGTACATTAACAAATGTCATTTTATGTCCTACGACAGTTCTCGCATACACAGCATGTGTCATATGTGTACATTAACAATTGTCATTTCATGTCCTGTGACAGTTCTCACATAAACGGCATGTGTCATATGTACATTAACAAATGTCATGTCATGTCCTGTGACAGTTCTCGCATACACAGTATGTGTCATATGTACATTAACAAATGTCATTTCATGTCCTATGACAGTTCTCACATACTCGGCATGTGTCATATGTACATTAACAAATTTCATTTCATGTCCTGTGACAGTTCGTGCATACACAGCATGTCATATGTACGTTAACAAATGTCATTTCATGTCCTGTGACAGTTCTCGCATGCACAGCATGTGTCATATATGTACATTAACAAATGTCATTTCATGTCATGTGACAGTTCTTGCATACATGGCATGTGTCATATGTACATTAACAAATGTCATTTCATGTCCTGTGACAGTTCTCACATACAAGGCATGTGTCATATGTACATTAACAAATGTCATTGCATGTCCCGTGACAGTTCTCGCATACACAGCATGTGTCATATGTACATTAACAAATGTCATTTCATGTCCTGTGACAGTTCTTGCATACATGGCATGTGTCATATGTGTACATTAACAAATGTCATTTCATGTCCTATGACAGTTCTCGCATACACAGCATGTGTCATATGTGTACATTAACAAATGTCATTTCATGTCCTATGACAGTTTATGCATACACGGCATGTGTCATATGTACATTAACAAATGTCATTTCATGTCCTGTGACAGTTCTCGCATACACAGCATGTGTCATATGTGTACATTAACAAATGTCATTTTATGTCCTGTGACAGTTCATCCATACAAAGCATGTGTCATATGTGTACATTAACAAATGTCATTTCATGTCCTATGACAGTTCTCACATACACGGTATGTGTCATATGTATATTAACAGTCATTTCATGTCCTGTGACAGTTCAAGCATACACGGCATGTGTCATATGTATATTAACAAATGTCATTTCATGTCCTGTGACAGTTCTCGCATACACGGCATGTGTCATATGTACATTAACAAATGTCATTTCATGTCCTGTGACAGTTCTCGCATACACGGCATGTGTCATATGTACATTAACAAATGTCATTTCATGTCCTATGACAGTTCTCGCATACACGGCATGTGTCATATGTACATTAACAAATGTCATTTCATGTCCTGTGACAGTTCTCGCATACACGGCATGTGTCATATGTACATTAACAAATGTCATTTCATGTCCTGTGACAGTTCTCGCATACACGGCATGTGTCATATGTGTACATTAACAAATGTCATTTCATGTCCTAGTGACAGTTCTCGCATACACGGCATGTGTCATATGTACATTAACAAATGTCATTTCATGTCCTAGTGACAGTTCTCGCATACACGGCATGTGTCATATGTACATTAACAAATGTCATTTCATGTCCTGTGACAGTTCATGCATACACGGCATGTGTCATATGTACATTAACAAATGTCATTTCATGTCCTGTGACAGTTCTCGCATACACAGGCATGTGTCATATGTACATTAACAAATGTCATTTCATGTCCTGTGACAGTTCTCGCATACACGGCATGTGTCATATGTACATTAACAAATGTCATTTCATGTCCTGTGACAGTTCATGCATACACGGCATGTGTCATATGTACATTAACAAATGTCATTTCATGTCCTGTGACAGTTCTCGCATACACGGCATGTGTCATATGTACATTAACAAATGTCATTTCATGTCCTGTGACAGTTCTCGCATACACGGCATGTGTCATATGTACATTAACAAATGTCATTTCATGTCCTGTGACAGTTCTCGCATACACGGCATGTGTCATATGTACATTAACAAATGTCATTTCATGTCCTATGACAGTTCTCGCATACACGGCATGTGTCATATGTGTACATTAACAAATGTCATTTCATGTCCTGTGACAATTCTCGCATACACGGCATGTGTCATATGTATATTAACAATGTTCATTTTATGTCCTATGACAGTTCATGCATACAAAACATG
This sequence comes from Cepaea nemoralis, assembly GCA_014155875.1. Lineage (NCBI taxonomy): Eukaryota > Metazoa > Mollusca > Gastropoda > Stylommatophora > Helicidae > Cepaea > Cepaea nemoralis. The sequence goes on along the minus strand of JACEFZ010010511.1, from coordinate 117,993 downwards.
TGTCATATGTGTACATTAACAAATGTCATTTCATGTCCTGTGACAGATCTCGTATACACGGCATGTGTCATATGTACATTAACAAATGTCATTTCATTGTCCTACGACAGTTCATGCATACATGGCATTTGCCATATGTACATTACCAAATGTCATTTCATGTCCTGCGACATTTCTACGGCCATACATAGGCAGTGTGTCATATGTACATTGAACAACTTGTAATTTCATGTCCTGTGACAGTTCTCGCATACACGGCATGTGTCATATGTACATTAAGAAAGTCATTTCATGTCCTGGACGTTCTCTCTCACAGTCGTCTGTCCTCTGCCGGTCCACACGTGTCCCAATCCGACACGGGTGGTAACTCTGTCCGAGTTCCTCGTGGACCCCGCAATAGGCGGGCCACATCAGTGTCCACGGGACCATGGACTCAATGACCAGTCCTTCGAGAAGGCTCTAGATTTCTCTGACTCACTTCTATCCCTTGGGCGGAGTTGCAGCCCTTTAATTAATATCTATAGATGTGAGGCGGACGAGCCCCCAAAAAGCCTGTCATCGTCTTGCTCATGTCTAGGTATCTGAGCTCGGGTTCACACAGGCAACAATAACTCGGTTCAATACAATATCGAACATTTATTGTAGTTCACTATACAGTGCTTTGGCGCAGTGGGTTAACAATCCCGCACTGTGTTACATATCACAGAGATTAACATCATCATACATAGTTATCACAAAATCCTAGCAAACTATCTAGCATATAGTCTATCTATCCCAAATACACATGGGTTTAATCTATTAATCTATTGAGTCCCTCTAAGGCAGGCCCTGTTGCCTCTCTCACAGTCCGTCTGTCCTCTGCCGGTCCACACGTGTCCCAATCCGACACGGGTGGTAACTCTGTCCGAGTTCCTCGTGGACCCCGCAATAGGCGGGCCACATCAGTGTCCACGGGACCATGGACTCAATGACCAGTCCTTCGAGAAGGCTCTAGATTTCTCTGACTCACTTCTATCCCTTGGGCGGGAGTTGCAGCCCTTTAATTAATATCTATAGATGTGAGGCGGACGAGCCCCCAAAAAGCCTGTCATCGTCTTGCTCATGTCTAGGTATCTGAGCTCGGGTTCACACAGGCAACAATAACTCGGTTCAATACAATATCGAACATTTATTGTAGTTCACTATACAGTGCTTTGGCGCAGTGGGTTAACAATCCCGCACTGTGTTACATATCACAGAGATTAACATCATCATACATAGTTATCACAAAATCCTAGCAAACTATCTAGCATATAGTCTATCTATCCCAAATACACATGGGTTTAATCTATTAATCTATTGAGTCCCTCTAAGGCAGGCCCTGTTGCCTCTCTCACAGTCCGTCTGTCCTCTGCCGGTCCACACGTGTCCCAATCCGACACGGGTGGTAACTCTGTCCGAGTTCCTCGTGGACCCCGCAATAGGCGGGCCACATCAGTGTCCACGGGACCATGGACTCAATGACCAGTCCTTCGAGAAGGCTCTAGATTTCTCTGACTCACTTCTATCCCTTGGGCGGGAGTTGCAGCCCTTTAATTAATATCTATAGATGTGAGGCGGTGACACACGGCATGTGTCATATGTTCATTAACAAATGTCATTTCATGTCCTACAACAGTTCTCGCATACACGGCATGTGTCATATGTGTACATTAACAAATGTCATTTCATGTCCTATGACAGTTCTCACATACATGGCATGTGTCATATGTACATTAACAAATGTCATTTCATGTCCTGTGACAGTTTTCACATACATGGCATGTGTCATATGTACATTAACAAATGTCATTTCATGCCTTGAGAGAAGTTCTCACATACACGGCATGTGTCATATGTACATTAACAAATGTCATTTCATGTCCCGTGACAATTTCTCGCATACACGGCATGTGTCATATGTATATTAACAAATGTCATTTTATGTCCTATGACAGTTCATGCATACACAGCATGTGTCATATGTGTACATTAACAAATGTCATTTCATGTCCTGAGACAGTTCTCGCATACATGGCATGTGTCATATGTACATTAACAAATGTCATTTCATGTGCTGTGACAATTCACCCAAACATGAGTATAACAACTACCTTGTTGTTTTTTAATAAACAGGAGCGTGTGCGGACGTCTGGTTTGGGTGAGACGTTCCAACGTCTCAACAACTTGCTGTGCTACTCTGACAATGCTGCGAAGAGGTCACAGAAAGAGATATTGATCCTCGCCATTGACCACATCTTAGAGCTTCGAGCGGCCCTGCAGATAGCTCTAAGCCCTGACAGTGACCCGTTTATGGGGTAAGTATATGTGTAGTTTTTATGTGTGTCTATACGTATGTGTCTTTGACAAGGTGTTCATTGAATGCTGTATAATAATACATACACTGACGTTTCAAACGATCGTAACAATTTGGCAGGCATTAATGTGTCATGACCAGCACCAGATATTGATGATCTTTCAGCGTAATTGTAACCGAAATAGATGACCACTAATCATAAACTGTTTTTAAAGAGAAAATATCCATTATCCAAAATAATAATAATAGACAGTTTATAAACTAGACAAGTGAAACAAGATTGGATGTTTGTACACTAGATGTGTGGAACAAGATTGGATGTTTGTCAACTAGACGAATGGAACAAGATTGGATGTTTGTACACTAGACGAATGGAACAAGATTGGATGTTTGTACACTAGACGAATGGAACAAGATTGGATGTTTGTACACTAGACGTGTGGAACAAGATTGGATGTTTGTACACTAGACGTGTGGAACAAGATTGGATGTTTGTACACTAGATGAGTGGAACAAGATTGGATGTTTGTAAACTAGATGAGTGGAACAAGATTGGATGTTTGTAAATTAGATGAGTGGAACAAGATTGGATGTTTGTAAACTAGATGAGTGGAACAAGATTGGATGTTTGTAAACTAGACGAGTGGAACAAGATTGGATGTTTGTAAACTAGATGAGTGGAACAAGATTGGATGTTTGTAAACTAGATGAGTGGAACAAGATTGGATATTTGTAAATTAGATGAGTGGAACAAGATTGGATGTTTGTAAACTAGATGAGTGGAACAAGATTGGATGTTTGTAAACTAGATGAGTGGAACAAGATTGGATGTTTGTAAACTAGATGAGTGGAAGCAAGATTGGATGTTTGTAAACTAGATGAGTGGAACAAGATTGGATGTTTGTAAACTAGACTGAGTGGAACAAGATTGGATGTTTGTACACTAGACGAATGGAACAAGATTGGATGTTTGTAAACTAGACGAATGGAACAAGATTGGATGTTTGTAAACTAGATGAGTGGAACAAGATTGGATAGTTTGTAAATTAGATGAGTGGAACAAGATTGGATGTTTGTAAACTAGATGAGTGGAATAAGATTGGATGTTTGTAAATTAGATGAGTGTAACACCATTGGATGTTTGTAAACTAGACAAATTGAACAAGATTGGATGTTTTAAACTAGATGAGTGGAACAAGAATGGATGTTTGTAAACTAGATGAATGGAACAAGATTGGATGTTTGTAAACTAGATGAGTGGAACATGGTTGGTTGTTTGTAAATTCATGAGTGGAACATGATTGGATGTTTGTAAACTAGATGAGCGGAACAAGATTGGATGGTTGTAAACTAGATGAGTGGAATAAGATTGGATGTTTGTAAACTAGATGAGTGGAACAAGATTGGATGTTTGTAAACTAGACAAATTGAACAAGATTGGATGTTTTTAAACTAGATGGGTGGAACAAGAATGGATGTTTTTAAACTAGATGGATGGAACAAGATTGGATGTTTGTAAACTAGATGAGTGGAACAAGATTGGATGTTTGTAAACTAGATGGATGGAACAAGATTGATTGTTTGTAAACTAGATGAGTGGAACAAGATTGGATGTTTGTAAATTAGATGGATGGAACAAGATTGGATGTTTGTAAACTAGATGGATGTAACAAGATTGGATGTTTGTAAACTAGATGGATGGAACAAGATTGGATGTTTATAAACTAGACAAGTGGAACAAGATTGGATGTTTGTAAACTAGATTAGTGAAACACAATTGGATGTTTGTAAACTAGATTAATGGAACACGATTGGATGTTTGTAAAATAGATGAGTGGAACATGATATCTCCATTAACTATTTAGTCTCCAGATATCGATCACCTGTAGAGATTCTGAGTACAGTTCACTAACTCGGTAGTGCCATCTGGGGTCCAAATGTGTTTCTACGAGAATCACATGCTGGGGATATCATTTTTGTTTTCTCATTTCCAAGATAAATTTGAGCATACCCTCTTTGGTCAAATATGTACCATTTCCAGGATAAGTTTGAGCTTAACCCTCTTTGGTCAAATATGTACCAATTCCATGATCAGTTTGAGAATAACCCTCTTTGGTCAAATATGTACCATTTCCAGGATCTGTGTGAGCACAACGCTCTTTGGTCAGCAGATCTGTACCATTTCCAGGATCTGTGTGAGCACAACGCTCTTTGGTCAGCAGATCTGTACCATTTTCCACATGGGTTATTTTTCTCATGTTTGCTGCTATAGGGTTGTCATATATTCACATCACTCATCAATGAGAACCAATAAACCACCATAGAAAATCATGAGCCACCCAGGGCATATATTCACATCACTCATCAATGAGAACCAATAAACCACCATAGAAAATCATGAGCCACCCAGGGCATATATTCACATCACTCATCAATGAGAACCAATAAACCACCATAGAAAATCATGAGCCACCCAGGGCATATATTCACATCACTCATCAATGAGAACCAATAAACCACCATAGAAAATCATGAGCCACCCAGGGCATATATTCACATCACTCATCAATGAGAACCAATAAACCACCATAGAAAATCATGAGCCACCCAGGGCATATATTCACATCACTCATCAATGAGAGCCATTAAACCACCATAGAAAATCATGAGCCACCCAGGGCACGGATATGGACTGCATTATTGTAGCCAGTAAAGGATCCCTTGAAAGAAAACATAATGTACAACAATAAGAATGAGACAAACAGCTTTCTTTGGTCACGTGATGAGTAGGGAAGCATTGGAGAACATAGTGACAACTGGAAAGACCAGAGGGAAGTGAGGCGGAGGCAGATCCAGTGAAATAAGGCTGGATGGATTGAGACGATGGCATGGAGGAACATCATCAGCAGAGTTGATCAGGAACACCAAAGACCGCGATTTGTGGGGAGTCATGAAGGTCTACACTAGCTGGCAGGGCACTTGATGATGTTGAAAGAACCCTTTGTCCTGCCTTAAGTCCAGCTGGGTTTATGACAATAGACCCATATTTGACAGAGCTATCGGGCATGGTTAGTGATGTTTTCTCAGTCACAACTGCCGTGTTTACTTCCCAAAACTGTTAGTGCCAACTTGAGACTGAGTAGATGTAACAAGGTGACTTGTACAGAACTTCCCAAAACTGTTAGTGCCAACTTGAGACTGAGTAGATGTAACAAGGTGACTTGTACAGAACTTCCCAAAACTGTTAGTGCCAACTTGAGACTGAGTAGATGTAACAAGGTGACTTGTACAGAACTTCCCAAAACTGTTAGTGCCAACTTGAGACTGAGTAGATGTAACAAGGTGACTTGTACAGAACTTCCCAAAACTGTTAGTGCCAACTTTAGACTGAGTAGATGTAACAAGGTGACTTGTACAGAACTTCCCAAAACTGTTAGTGCCAACTTTAGACTGAGTAGATGTAACAAGGTGACTTGTACAGAACTTCACAAAACTGTTAGTGCCAACTTTAGACTGAGTAGATGTAACAAGGTGACTTGTACAGATCTGAATCCTTCTCAGTGGGGACTGAACACAGACCTCAAGGCCGTGAGACGAACGTCTGGTCATTACACTACCCTGCATGGCTTGAGCATCTGGTCATTACACTACCCTACATGGCTTGAGCATCTGGTCATTACACTACCCTACATGGCTTGAGCATCTGGCCACTACACTACCCTACATGGCTTGAGCATCTGGTCATTACACTACCCTACATGGCTTGAGCATCTGGTCATTACACTACCCTACATGGCTTGAGCATCTGGTCATTACACTACCCTACTTGGCTTGAGCATCTGGTAATTACACTACCCTACATGGCTTGAGCATCTGGTCATTACACTACCCTACATGGCTTGAGCATCTGGTCATTACACTACCCTACATGGCTTGAGCATCTGGCCACTACATTTCATGGCTGGCACCATTATTTGACCTGATTACAATGAGTCATTTCTAATAGGTAATCGACAACAATGCACTCGAGCCATTTCATAAGTAACCAGTTTCTCCCAGCATAACCCTAGAGGTGTAGATGCTTCTAGTCATTGCTGGGAGGTCACTGATCACATGTCTGAACTGTCCCTTCCAGAGATCACAGCAGTCAGCTCCATACTCCATCCCCAACTCCAACAGCCACATTGGAGAAGATGTACCAGGAAATGTCCCACCAAGCTGCCTGTGGTACATCCCAATGAAAGGTGCTTTAGAACATAGATTTCAGTGCTCTAGATTTTGCACAACCCTGCATGGTGTGGGCAATACAGCCACACAGGAAGCCCACAATGTTAAGACATCAGCCACTCTTGCGACAGCCTTCCATTCTGAACCTCCCCAGACGTGGACTGAGAGCCAGGGACAATTTCAGTATGGCTGTGACAGCCTCCATCTCCAGTCCTATCTGTGATCATATGGAATATCTATTGGTGTGTGTGTGAGTGTATGAGTGTGTGTGTTTGTGTGTGGGTGGGTAGGTGTAGGTGTGTGGTTTTTTTTGTTTGTGTAAGTATCAAAAGGCAAGAAACAATTCTAGTACTTATCCTTGATTGAAAATTTAATTTGCCTCAATAAGTGTTTATTGTTTTCTTTCAGGTACCTGACTAATGTTCTTAATGGCGTGGATAACACGAATGGTACCCACCAGAACCCTATCCTTGGCAGTGTGCCAGCCACCTCCATGAACCCTATCCTTGGCAACATGGCCACCCACCAGGACCCACTCCTTGGTAACATGGCAACCCACCATAACCCTGTCTACAACAACAACAATAATAACAACAGCTCTCACGTCAGTCCTGCACTGAATTCCCGCAGGTAAGAGATATTATTTGTTGTCCCAAAGTATGAGTGTCATTTGTTGTAAAACTTGAATAGATAACACATAACTGTTACACAGATGATGAGTCAGTTTATGATAACACATAGATGTCACATATATGAAGATACTTAAAGATAACACATAACTGTTACATATATGAAGATACTTAAAGATAACACATAACTGTTACATGTATGAAGATACTTAAAGATAACATATAATTGTTACATGTATGAAGATACCTAAAGATAACACATAATTGTTACATATATGAAGATACCTAAAGATAACACATAACTGTTACATATATGAAGATACTTAAAGATAACACATAACTGTTACATGTATGAAGATACCTAAAGATAACACATAATTGTTACATATATGAAGATACCTAAAGATAACACATAACTGTTACATATATGAAGATACTTAAAGATAACACATAACTGTTACATGTATGAAGATACTTAAAGATAACACATAATTGTTACATGTATGAAGATACCTAAAGATAACACATAATTGTTACATATATGAAGATACCTAAAGATAACACATAACTGTTACATGTATGAAGATACTTAAAGATAACACATAACTGTTACATGTATGAAGATACTTAAAGATAACACATAATTGTTACATGTGTGAAGATACCTAAAGATAATACATAACTGTTACATATATGAAGATACTTAAAGATAACACATAACTGTTACATATATGAAGATACTTAAAGATAACACATAATTGTTACATATATGAAGATACTTAAAGATAACACATAACTGTTACATATATGAAGATACTTAAAGATAACACATAACTGTTACATGTATGAAGATACCTAAAGATAACACATAATTGTTACATATATGAAGATACCTAAAGATAACACATAATTGTTACATATATGAAGATACTTAAAGATAACACATAACTGTTACATATATGAAGATCCTTAAAGATAACACATAACTGTTACACAGATCATGACACAATTAAAGATAACACATAACTGTTACACAGATGATGAGATAAGTGAACATACCTCAAAGCACATAAGCTGTGTAGAAAGTGGTTATTATTATAACTATTGATTGGTCTTTCTGTCTAATTTCTGTTCTGTGTAGAAAGTCTTGTTCTGAATTTAAATGTAGGCCAATGTTCATTTGTGCAGTTATTTTAAATCATTATTGCTACCAGTTCGACACAGATTGACATGTTAGTTTGTGGCTTTCTGTTTCAGACAAGTTTACAAATGTGCCTTAAAACACTAGAGAGAAAAGAACACGCACTGAATAGTATTTGTGTGTGGATGTATGTTTGTGTGTGTGCGTGCGTGCATGCGTGCGCGCGCGCACATATTGGGTGTGTATAAAACAGTCATATAGTGAGAGCAAAACTATAGCTAGTAATATCAGTCTGAATGCCTGCTTTTTTAAGCCATGACGGTAGACAGTCTTTCTGGCATATCCAGGCAATCCTTCTGGTCCAGAGAAACGACAGTGAATAATAAACTCTATGAACTTCCGAGTGAACTAAACCACAGACACATCTATTTTAGAGAGAGAGAGAGAGAGGGAGGGAGGGAGAGAGAGAGAGCGAGAGAGAGAGAGAGAGAGGGAGCACATGTGAGTTTTTAATGCGTTTGTCTAATGTATAGGTATGTATGTGTTGTTCATGATTGATAATGGTGTTGACTCCATGAGTGTTTGTTGTTTTCTATCAGGTACCAGCCGTATGTGCCCCACAGTGGCGTGGATAACATAAATGGCAACACCACGGCCACCCTGCAGTATCATCTCCCTGACACCAACGACGGTCTCATCAGTGCCGCGCTGAGTTCCTGCAGGTAAGAGATATTTTTTGTTGTCCCAAAGTGAGTGTGTTTTGTTGTAAAGCTTGAAAAACTAACACATAACTGGTACACAGATGATGCGATAGTTGAAGATAACACATAACTGTTACACAGATGATGAGATAGTTGAAGATAACACATAACTGGCACACAGATGATGAGATAGTTGAAGATAACACATAACTGTCACACAGATGATGATATAGTTGAAGATAACACATAAGTGTTACACAGATGATGATATAGTTGAAGATAACACATAAGTGTTACACAGATGATGAGATAGTTGAAGATAACACATAAGTGTTACACAGATGATGAGATAGTTGAAGATAACACATAACTGGCACACAGATGATGATATAGTTGAAGATAACACATAAGTGTTACACAGATGATGATATAGTTGAAGATAACACATAAGTGTTACACAGATGATGAGATAGTTGAAGATAACACATAACTGGCACACAGATGATGATATAGTTGAAGATAACACATAACTGTCACACAGATGATGAGATAGTTGAAGATAACACATAACTGGCACACAGATGATGAGATAGTTGAAGATAACACATAACTGTCATACAGATGATGAGATAGTTGAAGATAACACATAACTGGCACACAGATGATGAGATAGTTGAAGATAACACATAACTGGCACACAGATGATGAGATAGTTGAAGATAACACATAACTGGCACACAGATGATGAGATAGTTGAAGATAACACATAACTGGCACACAGATGATGAGATAGTTGAAGATAACACATAACTGGCACACAGATGATGAGATAGTTGAAGATAACACATAACTGGCACACAGATGATGAGATAGTTGAAGATAACACATAACTGGCACACAGATGATGAGATAGTTGAAGATAACACATAACTGGCACACAGATGATGAGATAGTTGAAGATAACACATAACTGGCACACAGATGATGAGATAGTTGAAGATAACACATAACTGGCACACAGATGATGAGATAGTTGAAGATAACACATAACTGGCACACAGATGATGAGATAGTTGAAGATAACACATAACTGTCATACAGATGATGAGATAGTTGAAGATAACACATAACTGTCATACAGATGGTGATATAGTTGAAGATAACACATAACTGTCATACAGATGATGAGATAGTTGAAGATAACACATAACTGTCATACAGATGGTGATATAGTTGAAGATAACACATAACTGGCACACAGATGGTGATATAGTTGAAGATAACACATAACTGTCATACAGATGGTGATATAGTTGAAGATAACACATAACTGGCACACAGATGGTGATATAGTTGAAGATAACACATAACTGGCACACAGATGATGAGATAGTTGAAGATAACACATAACTGGCACATAGATGATGAGATAGTTGAAGATAACACATAACTGGCACATAGATGATGAGATAGTTGAAGATAACACATAACTGGCACACAGATGATGAGATAGTTGAAGATAACACATAACTGGCACATAGATGATGAGATAGTTGAAGATAACACATAACTGGCACACAGATGATGAGATAGTTGAAGATAACACATAACTGGCATACAGATGATGAGATAGTTGAAGATAACACATAACTGGCACACAGATGATGAGATAGTTGAAGATAACACATAACTGGCACACAGATGATGAGATAGTTGAAGATAACACATAACTGGCACACAGATGATGAGATAGTTGAAGATAACACATAACTGGCACACAGATGATGAGATAGTTGAAGATAACACATAACTGGCATATAGATGATGAGATAGTTGAAGATAACACATAACTGGCACACAGATGATGAGATAGTTGAAGATAACACATAACTGGTACACAGATGATGAGATAGTTGAAGATAACACATAACTGTCATATAGATGATGAGATAGTTGAAGATAACACATAACTGTCATATAGATGATGAGATAGTTGAAGATAACACATAACTGGCACACAGATGGTGATATAGTTGAAGATAACACATAACTGGCACACAGATGGTGATATAGTTGAAGATAACACATAACTGGCACACAGATGGTGAGATAGTTGAAGATAACACATAACTGGCACATAGATGGTGATATAGTTGAAGATAACACATAACTGTCATACAGATGATGAGATAGTTGAAGATAACACATAACTGGCATACAGATGATGAGATAGTTGAAGATAACACATAACTGGCACACAGATGATGAGATAGTTGAAGATAACACATAACTGGCACACAGATGATGAGATAGTTGAAGATAACACATAACTGTCATACAGATGATGAGATAGTTGAAGATAACACATAACTGTCATACAGATGATGAGATAGTTGAAGATAACACATAACTGGCACACAGATGATGAGATAGTTGAAGATAACACATAACTGTCATACAGATGATGAGATAGTTGAAGATAACACATAACTGGCACACAGATGATGAGATAGTTGAAGATAACACATAACTGGCACACAGATGATGAGATAGTTGAAGATAACACATAACTGGCACACAGATGATGAGATAGTTGAAGATAACACATAACTGGCACACAGATGATGAGATAGTTGAAGATAACACATAACTGTTACACAGATGATGAGATAGTTGAAGATAACACATAACTGGCACACAGATGATGAGATAGTTGAAGATAACACATAACTGGCACACAGATGATGAGATAGTTGAAGATAACACATAACTGGCACATAGATGATGAGATAGTTGAAGATAACACATAACTGGCACACAGATGATGAGATAGTTGAAGATAACACATAACTGGCACACAGATGATGAGATAGTTGAAGATAACACATAACTGGCACACAGATGGGCAAATGTTGCTAGGCTTTGTACACCAATAGACAGACTTTGTACACCAATAGACATTATATTAGTACAGTAACAAGGTCAAGTCACCTTTATAACACCTTTAGGCACATTGGGCAAATGTTGCTAGACTTTGTACACCAATAGACATTATATTAGTACAGTAACAAGCTGCCTTTACAACATCTTTAGACACACAACAAAATGGTTCCACCAGCTGTATCGATGTACTGCAACTCTAATTGGTGTTCTCCTGTGGACACAAAGACATGCGCATGGGTTGACCTTATATTAACTGAAACAAAATGGTCCCACCAAATGGATCAATATACTGCAACTCTAATCGGTGTTCTACTTTGGACACAAAGACATGCTCATGACAGGACTGTCATAGTTAATCCCAATAAAGTTGATTGTTTCCATGCGAGGTTTTGTCAGTGTGTTCATGATTCATGACATTAGGATTGACAAGGGATCTCTGACTTCTATTTTATGCATGAATGTTGTGTTGGAATGTGTTATCTGACTATTGAGTGCATTCATTCTCTTTCCTAATAGGTTCCAGAATACCAATGCCACTCACAAGAGACGGAAAGTGTCATCATCATCCTCAACATCATCATCGTCGTCAGCATCATTGTCAGCGTGGGCATCATCATCGTTGTCATCAGCGTCATCATCAACATGGCCTTCAGCAACATTGTCATCAGCGTCGTCGTCAACATGGCCTTCAGCATCATCGTCGTCAACATGGCCTTCAGCATCATTGTCATCAACATGGGGGCCTTCAGCATCATCGTCGTCAGCGTCATCGTCAACATGGCCTTCAGCATCAACGTCGTCAGCGTCATCGTCAACATGGCCATCAGCATCATTGTCGTCAGCGTCATCGTCAACATGGCCTTCAGCATCATCAACATCATGAACTAAACTGTGATTGTAATGTATATGGACCCTGCTATTGTGATGTGTTTAGGGCCCTGTTATTGTGATGTGTTTAGGACAGTGTTATTGTGATGTGTTTAGGGCCCTGTTATTGTGATGTGTTTAGGACAGTGTTATTGTGATGTGTTTAGGACAGTGATATTGTGATGTGTTTAGGACAGTGATATTGTTATGTGTTTAGGACAGTGATATTGTGATGCATTTAGGACAGTGTTATTGTGATGTGTTTAGGACAGTGATATTGTAATGCATATAGGACAGTGTTATTGTGATGTGTTTAGGACAGTGTTATTGTGATGTGGTTAGGACAGTGTTATTGTGATGTGTTTAAGACCCTGTTATTGTGATGTGCTTAGGACAGTGATATTGTGATGCATTTAGTACAGTGTTATTGTGATGCATTTAGGACCCTGTTATTGTGATGTGTTTAGGACCCTGTTATTGTGATGTGTTAAGGGCCCTGTTATTGTGATGTGTTTAGGACAGAGTTATTGTGATGCGTTTAGAACAGTGTTATTGTGATTTGTTTAGGGCAGTGTTATTGTGATGTGTTTAGGGCCCTGTTATTGTGATGTGTTTAGGACAGTGAAATTGTGATGTGTTTAGGACAGTGCTGTTGAGATGTGTTTAGGGCCCTGTTATTGTGAGAGACAATTATTATTAAGAGAGACAGCGTGTTGATGCATTGAGTGTCTGATGGCCACTGTCCACCATTGAGTTGGTCATATCATGCCTTTTGTGTCTGATGACCACAACCCACCATTGAGTTGGTCATCTCATGCTTTGAGTGTCTGATGGTCACTGTCCACCATTGAGTTGGTCATCTTATGCTTTGAGTGTCTGATAGCCACTGTTCCCCATTGAGTTGGTCATCTCATGCCTTGAGTGTCTGATGGCCACTGTCCACCATTGAGTTGGTCATTTCATGCTTTGAGTGTCTGATGGCCACTGTCCACCATTGAGTTGGTCATCTCATGCTTTGAGTGTCTGATGGCCACTGTCCACCATTGAGTTGGTCATTTCATGCTTTGAGTGTCTGATGGCCACTGTCCACCATTGAGTTGGTCATCTCATGCTTTGAGTGTCTGATGGCCACTGTCCACCATTGAGTTGGTCATCTCATGCTTTGAGTGTCTGATGGCCACTGTCCACCATTGAGTTGGTCATCTCATGCCTTGAGTATCTGATGGCCACTGTCCACCAATGAGTTGATCATCTCATGCCTTGAGTGTCTGATGGTCACTGTCCACCATTGAGTTGGTCATTTCATGCTTTGAGTGCCTGATGGTCACTGTCCACCATTGAGTTGGTCATCTCATGCCTTGAGTGTCTGATGGTCACTGTCCACCATTGAGTTGGTCATATCATGCCTTGAGTGTCTGATGGTCACTGTCCACCATTGAGTTATAATTTGATGTGCACTATGGTGAGAGTGTTTTAGTATCCCAGACATGATGTCGCGAGTGACCCAGTTTTCTTCCATGTATATATCTTGACCCCCCCCCCCACCCCACTCCCAGCTATTGTATGCATTTTCTGTAACCTGTCATGTTTTTTTTGTTGGTTCGCTGGCTTTGAACTAAAGTATGTTCCATACACCTGCTACTACCATGTTTCCCTGAAAATAAGACCTACCACTATAATAAGCCTTAGTACAATTTTTCAGGATTTTAATATAAGACCTACCACTATAATAAGCCTTAGTACAATTTTTAAGGATTTTAATATAAGACCTACCACTATAATAAGCCTTAGTACAATTTTATCAGGATTTTAATATAAGACCTACCACTATAATAAGCCTTAGTACAATTTTTCAGGATGCTTTTAATATAAGACCTACCACTATAATAAGCCTTAGTACAATTTTTCAGGATTTTAATATAAGACCTACCACTATAATAAGCCTTAGTACAATTTTTCAGGATTTTAATATAAGACCTACCACTATAATAAGCCTTAGTACAATTTTTCAGGATTTTAATATAAGACCTACCACTATAATAAGCCTTAGTACAATTTTTCAGGATGCTTTTAATATAAGACCTACCACTATAATAAGCCTTAGTACAATTTTTCAGGATTTTAATATAAGACCTACCACTATAATAAGCCTTAGTACAATTTTTCAGGATTTTAATATAAGACCTACCACTATAATAAGCCTTAGTACAATTTTTCAGGATTTTAATATAAGACCTACCACTATAATAAGCCTTAGTACAATTTTTCAGGATTTTAATATAAGACCTACCACTATAATAAGCCTTAGTACAATTTTTCAGGATGTTAATATAAGACATACCCCTAAAATAAGCCCTAGTTAAGATTGTTAGCTAGAATGAGAGACTTGTTACCGAATGGCCAATCGGAGTACAGACGCCACTTGTGTGTACTAGATAGTGAACGGATGTGGTTCATAAATCAATACGTCACTCGTGTGAAATAAAGTTACCAATGCACTACGAGCAGGCTACATGGACAAGAAATGCTCATTTAAACAAAGTTTTATTGCTGGACATGAGAGACTTGGACCAACTGGTCTACAAGAAATGGAGTCGCAAGTAATTCAAGCCAGAATTTAAGATTTGGAGAGTTATGACGATGTTCCAGAAGAAGATGACATGACTGTATTTGAATAAATGTAGAATTTTGTACAAGAATAAATTTAGATCTTTGTATCTGAAAAAAAAAATATTAGACATCCCCCGAAAATAAGCCCTAGTGCATTTTTTAAACTAAAATTAATATAAGACCTGGTCTTATTTTCTGGGAAACACGGTATTTCTAGTGCGCTGGACTGATTTTTGTGTGTGGATTAGCTTTCCCTATTACTAGTGTCCCTCGCCATCAGGGGAACACACTCTGATTTCAGAGGTATGTGTCAGTTGAAATTCTCCCATGTTTTTCATTATGTGATTCCAAAATGTCCATGATTCGCATCCAAATGCTAGGAAAGGAACGATGAATGTTCTCAAATGTTTAGTTTGTGTGTTTGCTGGTATTGGTCTGTGGGTTCTTCATGTTGCTTAAATGTACCTTGTGACATAAGGAGGATGAAACCATTAGAATGTGAGCCATTGGACAATGTTCAGTTGAGCAGACCATCCATTCATGTAGGTTTAGACAAGGGCTTTTCCACATACACAATACTCCCCCAGAGCTCTTCGGGATGTAAAATAGCTATTTGAGGCCAATTTATCACATGACTCCCTCTCGTAATCCCTGAGTAGTAAATGTGTTGAGAAGTGGTCTCAGATAAGGGCAACAAATTGTACCTCCCATGTGCCAGAGACTCTCATTAGAATATTTATTGGCCATGTTAAAATGTACACAAGGTAAGGCCTGAATGGCCGCAGATCAGGTACAATTTTTTAATATGCACAGAGTAAGGCCTGAGTAGTCACAGATTGGGTACAATTTTTAAATGTGCACAGGGTAAGGTCTGAATGGCCACAGATTGAGTACAATTTTTAAAGTGCACAGAGTAAAGCTTAAATGGTCACAGATTAGGTACAATTTTTAAATGTGCACAGAGTAAGGCCTGAATGGTCACAGATTGGGTACAATTTTTTAATGTGCACACAGTAAGGCCTGAATGGTCACAGATTGGGTACAATTTTTTCATGTGCACAGAGTAAGGCCTGAATGGTCACAGATTGGGTACAATTTTTTCATGTGCACAGGGTAAGGCCTGAATGGTCACAGATTGGGTACAATTGTTTCATGTGCACAGGGTAAGGCCTGAATGGCAGCAGCTCTGGTTAAACTTTACAATGTGCACAGGGTAAGGCCTGAATGGCCCCAGCTCTGGTGAAACATTAAAATGTGCACAGAGTAAGACTTGAATGGCTGCAGATCTTGTAAAACTTTAAAATATGCACATAGTAAGGCCTGAATGGCCGCAGACCTGGTACAATTTTTAAATGTGCTCAGAGTAAGTCCTGAGTGGCCGCAGATTGGATACAATCTTAAAATGTTCACAGTGTAAAGCCTGAATGGCCGCAGCTCTGGTAAAATATTAAAATGTGCACAGAGTAAGGTTTGAATGGCAACAGATCGGGTACAATTTTTAAATGTGCACAGAGTAAGGCCTGAATGGTCACAGATTGGGTACAATTTTAAAATGTGCACAGGGTAAGGTCTGAATGGCCGCAGCTCTGGTAAAACTTTAAAATGTGCACAGGGTAAGGTCTGAATGGCTGCAGCTCTGGTGCAGTTTTAAAATGTGCATGCAGTAAGGCTTGAATGGCCGCCGCTATGGTAAAATGTTACAGTTGGGAAAAGATGTGACTATGGGATATTGACATGATGTGTATTTATGTTGTGTTGGTGTGAAGACTATGCTATGATTCTAGTGTTTGGGTACAATGTGCAAGTTGTGTTGGTGTGGAGACTATGCTGTGATTCTAGTGTTGGGTACAAATTATGTTGGTGTGGAGACTAAGCTGTGATTCTAGTGTTGGGTACAAATTATGTTGGTGTGGAGAGGAGACTATGCTGTGATTCTAGTGTTGGGTACAATGTGCAAGTTGTTAATGGTGCTATATTATATGAATGTATGTAAATAGATGACACAATAAATGCAATGAAACTGAAGCGGCTGATGTTATGTTTTCTGGAGTGTGTGAGATTGTAATGAAATCAGATCTGCAATTATGGGATCAGAAACATTTAAAATACAATGACAACAGACGGCGACTGTTTCCACAAGTTAGATATCACATCCTTATTTGTGTCTTCAAAAAGATAGGTAACTCTTATTCTGCTTTATTGTCTTTGTGTGAAATGTGCCAGAATTATGTATGTTCTGTGTCCATTGTTGTTTCCTTGTTTGTAAAATTGTGAACATGACTAGTTTCTTCTAGGTTTGGCGAGTATATTGTGCTAAATCACAACATTGACATCTGAACTGAGGATTGGTTGAAATCTGTCATGTGACAATCTGTCATGTGACAATGAGGTCTTCTTTCTTGTAAGTTTGTTTGTTTGTTTGTGGTATTTGTTTCCTTGTGTTTAGGAATGAAAGATTTAACTCTGCTCTGTCTGTTCAACGTATATGTTACTTTAAGGTAAAAACTACAAGTATGAATGACAAGTAACATTTGTCCAAGACAATAGGAGTTAAATTATTAACATGGGTAGATTGAGCAACAGCAATACATGCCAGTAACAATTAACTCATTCATATCCAGTAAGTGCCAACACTTTCTAGCAACAATTAACTCCTTCATTTCCAGTAAATACCATCACATGCTAGCAACAATTAACTCTCTTTCCAGTAAGCATCAACACATGCCAGCAATAATTAACTTTTTCACATCCAGAAAGTATCAATATATACCAGCAACAATTAACTCTTTCCCTTTCAGAAAGTATCACAATATACTTGGAAACATTAACTCATTCACTTGGAACATTCCAACATCAGTCCTTTCATTCATTCATTCATTCATTCATTCATTCCATTCCATTCCATTTCATTTCATTCAGTCATTCAGTAGCATATTCTTTGCAGAACCTAGCTCCCATAACAATCTTCCGGAAAACCTCTCAATCATAAGCAAGATGTCTCACGTCCGATACACCCATCTGGAGATCATCTGCCACATCCTGCACCCATCATCTCTTTGGCCTTCCTCTTCCTCTCTTCCCAGGCATATTCTTGTCCATTATTGTTCTTTCCAAACTTTCGTGACGTTTAAAGTGACCAAAATATTTTAACTTTCTTTGTTTTATCATCTTTAATAGCCATCCTTCTTCAATATTCAGCTCTTGAAGTATGGATGCATTTGTTCCTTTCTTTATCCAGGGTATTCTTAGAACTCGTCTATAACAGAAGGCATCTTACATCTCCTTTGAAAGGTGGTAAGGGTATCCCCTATCAAAGGAGTTGTAAGATGCCTCATTTCCTCTTTTAGTCTACGGAACACCCTTGGGCAAGGAGGAGTGCCAGTTTAGCCCCCCCCCCCCCCATTTCAGGGTGGTACGTGAAGTCATGGAAGCAGGTGGTGGATGGAGTGCGAGAGCAACCGACAGATTGTTGTTGGTTATTGCAACATCAGTCCAAGGGAGGTAATAACTACCACAACGAAACCCCAAGTGGATTACACCCCGTCACTAAATATATACAAACATTCTCGGAGACCCTGTCCTGCCATGAACTGTATTGTTACACCCCCGTCACTAATATATATACAGTCTCAGATTGCCTGTACTGCCATGAACTGTATTGTTACACCCCCGTCACTAAATAGATACAGTCTCAGATTGCCTTTTACTGCCAGGAACTGTATTGTTACACCCCGTCACTAAATATATAGTCTCAGATTCCCTGTACTGCCATGACTGTATTGTTACACCCCCGTCAACTAAATATATACAAACGTCTCAGATTGCCTGTACTGCATGAACTGTATTGTTACACTCACGTCACTAATATACAAACAGTCTCAGATTGCCTGTACGCCATGAACTGTATGTTACACTCACGTCACTAAATATATAGTCTCAGATTGCCTGTACTGCCATGAATTGTATTGTTACACCCACCTGCATAAAGAGGTCCAGAACGTGTAAAGACTGGGTACAACAGGAGTGCTAGTCCAGCGCGGACCCTGCTTCCTTCTGACAAGGTCAACTGTTCTCACACAGTACCAGCAACACCAATATCCCTCTAGAGACAAACTGGACATGCCAAAACTACTGCCTTTATATCCTACACATACCAATATCCCTCTAGATGCATATTGGACATGCCAAAACTACTGCCTTTATATCCTACACATACCAATGTCCCTCTAGAGACAAACTGGAAATACCAAAACTACTGCCTTTATATCCTACACATACCATGTCCCTTTATTATCCTACACATACCAATGTCCCTTTATATCCTACACATACCAATGTCCCTCTAGAGGCATACTGGACAGCCAAAACTACTGCCTTTATATCCTACACATACCAATGTCCCTTTATATCCTACAAATACCAATGTCCCTTTATATCCTACACATACACAATGCACCTCTAGAGGCATACTGGACATGCCAAAACTACTGCCTTTATATCCTACACATACCAATGTCCCTTTATATCCTACATATACCAATGTCCCTTTATATCCTACACATACCAATGTCCTTTTATATCCCACACATACCAAAGTCCTTTATATCCCACACATACCAAGTCCCTTTATATCCCACACATACCAATGTCCCTTTATATCCCACACATACCATTGTCCCCTTATATCCCACACATACCAATGTCCTTTATATCCTACACATACCAATGTCCCTTTATATCCTACACGTACCAATGTCCCTTTATATTCTACACATACCATGTACCTTTATATCCTACACATACCAAATGTCCTTTGTATCCTACACATACCATGTCCTTTTATATCCTAATACAGCATACCAATGTCCCTTTATTTCCTACATATACCAAGTCCCTCTAGAGGCATACTGGGCATGCCAAAACTACTGCCTTTATATCCTACACATACCAATGTCCCTTTATATCCTACACATACCAATGTCCCCTTTTCGTAGCCAGTATATTCCACATGGCTAATAACAAGTAGTCAGACCATTATCTAATTTTACTGTGTCGTGTAGTTATGATGTTCGCATTTTGCCCATGCCTTTATAATGCATATCTTTATATTGTTGCTGTTCTCTGTTAGCCTTGAATGATGTGTGAATGAAATAATGTATGAAAGAGAGTGATAGAAGGGCAGAATGTTAGACGGGCCTGCGTGCCGAATTCTTAACCCTTTAAAAATAAAGTTTGTTCGTTCGTTCCCTCTAGAGGCATACTGGACATGCCAAAACTACTTGGCCTTTATATCCTACACATACAATGGTCCTTTTATAATCCTAACACATACAATGTCCCTTATTTCCTACATATACCAATGTCCCTCTAGAGGCATACTGGACATGCCAAAACTACTGCCTTTATATCCTACACATACCAATGTCCCTTTATATCCTACAACATACCAATGTCCCTTTATATCCACACATACCAATGTCCCTTTATATCCCATACATACCAATGTCCCTTTATATCCCACGCATACCAATGTCCTTTATATCCCACGCATACCAATGTCCCTTTATATCCTACACATACCAATGTCCCTTTATATCCCACACATACCAATGTCCCTTTATATCCTACACATACCAATGTCCCTTTATATCCTACACATACCAATGTCCCTTTATATCCTACACATACCAATGTCCCTCTAGAGGCATACTGGACATGCCAAAACTACTGCCTTTATATCCTACACATACCAATGTCCCTTTATATCCTACACATACCAATGTCCCTCTAGAGGCATACTGGACATGCCAAAACTACTGCCTTTATATCCTACACATACCAATGTCCCTTTATATCCTACACATACCAATGTCCCTTTATATCCCACACATACCAATGTCCCTTTATATCCCACACATACCAATGTCCCTTTATATCCCACACATACCAATGTCCCTTTATATCCCACGCATACCAATGTCCCTTTATATCCACACATACCATTGTCCCTTTATATCCCACACATACCAATGTCCCTTTATATCCTACACATACCAATGTCCCTTTATATCCCACACATACCAATGTCCCTTTATAGCCTACACATACCAATGTCCCTCTAGAGGCGTACGGACATGCCAAAACTACTGCCTTTATATCCCACACATATCAATGTCCCTTTATATCCCATACATACCAATGTCCCTTTATATCCCACACATACCATTGTCCCTTTATATCCCACACATACCAATGCCCCTTTATATCCCACACCTACCAATGTCCCTTTATATCCTACACATACCAATGTCCCTCTAGAGGCGTACTGGACATGCCAAACTACTGCCTTTATATCCCACACCTACCATGTCCCTTTATATCCCATACATACCAATGTCCCTTTATATCCCATACATACCATTGTCCCTTTATATCCCACACATACCAATGTCCCTTTATATCCTACACATACCAATGTCCCTTCATATCCCACACATACCAATGTCCCTTTATATCCTACACATACCAGTGTCCCTAGAGGCATACTGGACATACCAAAACTACTGCCTTTATATCCCACACATACCAATATCCCCCTAGAGCAGAGGTTCCCAAACCACGGCCTACGGGCCACTTGTGGCCGCCAGCTGTTAGTAAGTGGCACGCGAGGCCTCGTATTTAATATAATATATTTTAATAATGTCAAAACATGCACTCTGAGCATTCATTCTTTCCCCAATTCTCATTCAGTCATTTCATTTCTTGTCAAAATTCAGTAGCATATCCTTTGCAGAACCTAGCTCCCATAAAACAACCTTACGGAAAACCTCTCAATCATAAGCAAGATGTCTCACGTCCGATACACCCATCTAGAGATCATCTGCCACATCCTGCATCCATCATCTCTTTGGCTTTCCTCTTCCTCTCTTCCCAGGCATATTCTTCTCCATTATTGTTCTTTCCAAACTTTCGTGACGTTTAAAGTGACCAAAGTATTTTAACTTTCTTTGTTTATCATCTTTAATAGCCAACCTTCTTCAATATTCAGCTCTTGAAGTATGGATGCATTTGTTCCTTTCTTTATCCAGGGTATTCTTAGAACTCGTCTATAAAGAAGGCATCTTACATCTCCTTTGAAAGGTGGTAAGGGGTATCCCCTATCAAAGGAGTTGTAAGATGCCTCATTTCCTCTTTTAGTCTACGGAACCCCTTGGGCAAGGAGGAGTGCCAAGTTAGCCCCCACCCACCCATTTCAGAGTGGTACGTGAAGTCATGGAAGCAGGTGGTGGATGGAGTGTGAGAGCAGCCCGACAGATTGTTGTTGGTTATGGCAAAATCAGTCCAAGGGAGGTAATAACTAACAACAAAAATCCTCAAGTGGATTACACCCCCGTCCCTAAATATATACAAACAGTCTCAGATTCTCTGTACTGCCATGACTGTATTGTTACACCCCCGTCACTAAATATATACGTCTCAGATTGCCTGTCTGCCATGAACTGTATTGTTACACCCCCGTCACTAAATATATACAGTCTCAGATTGCCTGTACTGCCATGAACTGTATTGTTACAACCCCCGTCACTAAATATAAGAGTCTCAGATTCCCTGTACTGCCATGAACTGTATTGTTACACCCCCGTCACTAAATATATACAAACAGTCTCAGATTGCCTGTACTGCCATGAACTGTATTGTTACACTCACGTCACTAATATACAAACAGTCTCAGATTGCCTGTACTGCCATGAACTGTATTGTTACACTCACGTCACTAAATATATAGTCTCAGATTGCCTGTACTGCCATGAATTGTATTGTTACACCCACCTGCATAAAGAGGTCCAGAACGTGTAAAGACTGGGTACAACAGGAGTGCTAGTCCAGCGCGGACCCTGCTTCCTTCTGACAAGTCAACTGTTGTCACACAGTACCAGCAACACCAATATCCCTCTAGAGACAAACTGGACATGCCAAAACTACTGCCTTTATATCCTACACATACCAATATCCCTCTAGATGCATATTGGACATGCCAAAACTACTGCCTTTATATCCTACACATACCAATGTCCCTCTAGAGACAAACTGGAAATACCAAAACTACTGCCTTTATATCCTACACATACCAATGTCCCTTTATATCCTACACATACCAATGTCCCTTTATATCCTACACATACCAATGTCCCTCTAGAGGCATACTGGACATGCCAAAACTACTGCCTTTATATCCTACACATACCAATGTCCCTTTATATCCTACAAATACCAATGTCCCTTTATATCCTACACATACCAATGCCCCTCTAGAGGCATACTGGACATGCCAAAACTACTGCCTTTATATCCTACACATACCAATGTCCCTTTATATCCTACATATACCAATGTCCCTTTATATCCTACACATACCAATGTCCTTTTATATCCCACACATACCAAAGTCCCTTTATATCCCACACATACCAAAGTCCCTTTATATCCCACACATACCAATGTCCCTTTATATCCCACACATACCATTGTCCCCTTATATCCCACACATACCAATGTCCCTTTATATCCTACACATACCAATGTCCCTTTATATCCTACACGTACCAATGTCCCTTTATATTCTACACATACCAATGTACCTTTATATCCTACACATACCAATGTCCCTTTGTATCCTACACATACCAATGTCCTTTTATATCCTACGCATACCAATGTCCCTTTATTTCCTACATATACCAATGTCCCTCTAGAGGCATACTGGGCATGCCAAAACTACTGCCTTTATATCCTACACATACCAATGTCCCTTTATATCCTACACATACCAATGTCCCCTTTTCGTAGGCCAGTATATTCCACATGGCTAATAACAAGTGTCAGACCATTATCTAATTTTACTGTGTCGTGTAGTTATGATGTTCGCATTTTGCCCATGCCTTTATAATGCATATCTTTTATATTGTTGCTGTTCTCTGTTAGCCTTGAATGATGTGTGAATGAAATAATGTATGAAAGAGAGTGATAGAAGGGCAGAATGTTAGACGGGCCTGCGTGCCGAATTCTTAACCCTTTAAAAATAAAGTTTGTTCGTTCGTTCCCTCTAGAGGCATACTGGACATGCCAAAACTACTGCCTTTATATCCTACACATACCAATGTCCTTTTATATCCTACACATACCAATGTCCCTTTATTTCCTACATATACCAATGTCCCTCTAGAGGCATACTGGACATGCCAAAACTACTGCCTTTATATCCTACACATACCAATGTCCCTTTATATCCTACACATACCAATGTCCCTTTATATCCCACACATACCAATGTCCCTTTATATCCCATACATACCAATGTCCCTTTATATCCCACGCATACCAATGTCCCTTTATATCCCACGCATACCAATGTCCCTTTATATCCTACACATACCAATGTCCCTTTATATCCCACACATACCAATGTCCCTTTATCCTACACATAGCAATGTCCCTTTATATCCTACACATACCAATGTCCCTTTATATCCTACACATACCAATGTCCCTCTAGAGGCATACTGGACATGCCAAACAACTACTGCCTTTATATCCTACACATACCAATGTCCCTTTATATCCTACACATACCAATGTCCCTCTAGAGGCATACTGGACATGCCAAAAACTACTGCCTTTATAGCCTACACATACCAGATGTCCCTTATATCCTACACATACCAATGTCCCTTTATATCCCACACATACCAATGTCCCTTTATATCCCACACATACCAATGTCCCTTTATATCCCACACATACCAATGTCCCCTTTATATCCCACGCATACCAATGTCCCTTTATATCCACACATACATTGTCCCTTTATATCCCACACATACCAATGTCCCTTTATATCCTACACATACCAATGTCCCTTTATATCCCACACATACCAATGTCCCTTTATAGCCTACACATACCAATGTCCCTCTAGAGGCGTACTGGACATGCCAAAACTACTGCCTTTATATCCCACACATATCAATGTCCCTTTATATCCCATACATACCAATGTCCCTTTATATCCCACACATACCATTGTCCCTTTATATCCCACACATACCAATGCCCCTTTATATCCCACACCTACCAATGTCCCTTTATATCCTACACATACCAATGTCCCTCTAGAGGCGTACTGGACATGCCAAAACTACTGCCTTTATATCCCACACCTACCAATGTCCCTTTATATCCCATACATACCAATGTCCCTTTATATCCCATACATACCATTGTCCCTTTATATCCCACACATACCAATGTCCCTTTATATCCTACACATACCAATGTCCCTTCATATCCCACACATACCAATGTCCCTTTATATCCTACACATACCAGTGTCCCTCTAGAGGCATACTGGACATACCAAAACTACTGCCTTTATATCCCACACATACCAATATCCCCCTAGAGCAGAGGTTCCCAAACCACGGCCTACGGGCCACTTGTGGCCCGCCAGCTGTTAGTAAGTGGCACGCGAGGCCTCGTATTTAATATAATATATTTTAATAATGTCAAAACATGCACTCTGAGCGCACCATCAGCATGTGAAAATTTACTCTGCTCATAGTTGTTTTTTTAACGTCTCTGTCCTTGTCTTGCGATGATCAGTCTTTAAGCATGGTTGTTATGTTCAGATATTATCGAATGCGCCTGTTCAGTTCGCAACCTTCAGCTGATCATATGATTTCATTCTTGCGACTATTGTCCATCGAACAATTTGAACACTTGCGTTCATTCGTTCAGAGATAAATTTGTCGTTTTGGTTCGACTTACAGATGCGAGCAGTCATTTTCCGCAATGATCGTTATAAAAAAAAAAAAAAAAAGCAACGTTCCAGATTCATCAACAGTAACCTAGCTCCGCTTATGACTTTGGGCACAACATATTTGCGCCCAGACATTGATAAACTGGCATCTGAACTTAAGTAACTGGTTATGACGAACAGTTACAATTGTAAATTAATTACATTAATAGCGATTTTCGAAACTGATTTAAAATTTATTGTTAAATGAACGTTTGATTTTAAACCAAAACAAAAAACAAAAATGACCGCAGTATAGTACTGACACTGACTGCCTTTAAATGTTTAGAATTTTGTTGACGAAAGTTAAGAAAGGTAAGAATGATATTGCACGACGTTTATAATTTTATAACATTGTGGCCCGCTTAACTACCGAAAATAGTAGATATGGCCCTCTGCTTGAAAAGCTTGGGAACCACTGCTGTAGAGGCATACTGGACATGCCAAAACTACTGCCTTTATATCCTACACATACCAATATCCCTCTAGAGGCATGCCAAAACTACTGCCTTTATATCCTACACATACCAATATCCCTCTAGAGGCATGCCAAAACTACTGCCTTTATATCCTACACATACCAATATCCCTTTATATCCTACACATACCAATATCCCTCTAGAGGCATACTGGACATGCAAAACTACTGCCTTTATATCCCACACATACCAATATCCCTTTATATCCTACACATACCAATATCCCTCTAGAGGCATACTGGACATGCCAAAACTACTGCCTTTATATCCTACACATACCAATATCCCTTTATATCCTACACATACCAATATCCCTCTAGAGGCATACTGGACATGCCAAAACTACTACCTTTATATCCTACACATACCAATATCCCTCTAGAGACATACTGGACATGCCAAAACTACTGCCTTTATATCCTACACATACCAATATCCCTTTATATCCTAAACATACCAATATCCCTCTAGAGGCATACTGGACATGCCAAAACTACTGCCTTTATATCCTACACATACCAATATCCCTTTATATCCTACACATACCAATATCCCTCTAGAGGCATACTGGACATGCCAAAGCTACTGCCTTTATATCCTACACATACCAATATCCCTCTAGAGACATACTGGACATGCCAAAACTACTGCCTTTATATCCTACACATACCAATATCCCTCTAGAGACATACTGGACATGCCAAAACTACTGCCTTTATATCCTACACATACCAATATCCCTCTAGAGGCATGCCAAAACTACTGCCTTTATATCCTACACATACCAATATCCCTCTAGAGGCATGCCAAAACTACTGCCTTTATATCCTACACATACCAATATCCCTTTATATCCTACACATACCAATATCCCTCTAGAGGCATACTGGACATGCCAAACCTACTGCCTTTATATCCCACACATACCAATATCCCTTTATATCCTACACATACCAATATCCCTCTAGAGGCATACTGGACATGCCAAAAACTACTGCCTTTATATCCTACACATACCAATATCCCTTTATATCCTACACATACCAATATCCCTCTAGAGGCATACTGGACATGCCAAAACTACTACCTTTATATCCTACACATACCAATATCCCTCTAGAGACATACTGGACATGCCAAACTACTGCCTTTATATCCTACACATACCAATATCCCTTTATATCCTAAACATACCAATATCCCTCTAGAGGCATACTGGACATGCCAAAACTACTGCCTTTATATCCTACACATACCAATATCCCTTTATATCCTACACATACCAATATCCCTCTAGAGGCATA
Organism: Cepaea nemoralis; assembly: GCA_014155875.1. Taxonomy (NCBI): domain Eukaryota; kingdom Metazoa; phylum Mollusca; class Gastropoda; order Stylommatophora; family Helicidae; genus Cepaea; species Cepaea nemoralis. The sequence goes on along the minus strand of JACEFZ010010511.1, from coordinate 89,905 downwards.
CTGGACATGCCAAAACCTACTACCTTTATATCCTAACACATACCAATATCCCTCTAGAGACATACTGGACATGTCAAAACTACTGCCTTTATATCCTACACATACCAATATCCCTTTATATCCTACACATACCAATATCCCTTTATATACTACATATACCAATATCCCTCTAGAGACATACTGGACATGCCAAAACTACTGCCTTTATATCCCACACATACCAATATCCCTTTATATCCTACACATACCAATATCCCTCTAGAGGCATACTGGACATGCCAAAACTACTGCCTTTATATCCCACACATACCAATATCCCTTTATATCCTACACATACCAATATCCCTCTAGAGGCATACTGGACATGCCAAAACTACTGCCTTTATATCCTACACATACCAATATCCCTCTAGAGACATACTGGACATGCCAAAACTACTGCCTTTATATCCCACACATACCAATATCCCTTTATATCCTACACATACCAATATCCCTCTAGAGGCATACTGGACATGCCAAAACTACTGCCTTTATATCCTACACATACCAATATCCCTCTAGAGGCATGCCAAAACTACTGCCTTTATATCCTACACATACCAATATCCCTCTAGAGACATACTGACATGCCAAAACTACTGCCTTTATATCCTACACATACCAATATCCCTCTAGAGACATACTGGACATGCCAAAACTACTGCCTTTATATCCCACACATACCAATATCCCTCTAGAGACATACTGGACATGCCAAAACTACTGCCTTTATATCCTACACATACCAATATCCCTCTAGAGACATACTGGACATACCAAAACTACTGCCTTTATATCCTACACATACCAATATCCCTCTAGAGGCATGCCAAAACTACTGCCTTTATATCCTACACATACCAATATCCCTCTAGAGGCATACTGGACATGCCAAAGCTACTGCCTTTATATCCTACACATACCAATATCCCTCTAGAGACATACTGGACATGCCAAAACTACTGCCTTTATATCCTACACATACCAATATCCCTCTAGAGACATACTGGACATGCCAAAACTACTGCCTTTATATCCTACACATACCAATATCCCTCTAGAGGCATGCCAAAACTACTGCCTTTATATCCTACACATACCAATATCCCTCTAGAGGCATGCCAAAACTACTGCCTTTATATCCTACACATACCAATATCCCTTTATATCCTACACATACCAATATCCCTCTAGAGGCATACTGGACATGCCAAAACTACTGCCTTTATATCCCACACATACCAATATCCCTTTATATCCTACACATACCAATATCCTCTAGAGGCATACTGGACATGCCAAAACTACTGCCTTTATATCCTACACATACCAATATCCCTTTATATCCTACACATACCAATATCCCTCTAGAGGCATACTGGACATGCCAAAACTACTACCTTTATATCCTACACATACCAATATCCCTCTAGAGACATACTGGACATGCCAAAACTACTGCCTTTATATCCTACACATACCAATATCCCTTTATATCCTAAACATACCAATATCCCTCTAGAGGCATACTGGACATGCCAAAACTACTGCCTTTATATCCTACACATACCAATATCCCTTTATATCCTACACATACCAATATCCCTCTAGAGGCATACTGGACATGCCAAAACTACTACCTTTATATCCTACACATACCAATATCCCTCTAGAGACATACTGGACATGCCAAAACTACTGCCTTTATATCCTACACATACCAATATCCCTTTATATCCTACACATACCAATATCCCTTTATATACTACACATACCAATATCCCTCTAGAGACATACTGGACATGCCAAAACTACTGCCTTTATATCCCACACATACCAATATCCCTTTATATCCTACACATACCAATATCCCTCTAGAGGCATACTGGACATGCCAAAACTACTGCCTTTATATCCTACACATACCAATATCCCTCTAGAGGCATGCCAAAACTACTGCCTTTATATCCTACACATACCAATATCCCTCTAGAGACATACTGGACATGCCAAAACTACTGCCTTTATATCCTACACATACCAATATCCCTCTAGAGACATACTGGACATGCCAAAAACTACTGCCTTTATATCCTACACATACCAATATCCCTCTAGAGGCATGCCAAAACTACTGCCTTTATATCCTACACATACCAATATCCCTCTAGAGGCATACTGGACATGCCAAAGCTACTGCCTTTATATCCTACACATACCAATATCCCTCTAGAGACATACTGGACATGCCAAAACTACTGCCTTTATATCCTACACATACCAATATCCCTCTAGAGACATACTGGACATGCCAAAACTACTGCCTTTATATCCTACACATACCAATATCCCTCTAGAGACATACTGGACATGCCAAAACTACTGCCTTTATATCCCACACATACCAATATCCCTCTAGAGACATACTGGACATGCCAAAACTACTGCCTTTATATCCTACACATACCAATATCCCTCTAGAGACATACTGGACATGCCAAAACTACTGCCTTTATATCCTACACATACCAATATCCCTCTAGAGGCATGCCAAAACTACTGCCTTTATATCCTACACATACCAATATCCCTCTAGAGGCATGCCAAAACTACTGCCTTTATATCCTACACATACCAATATCCCTCTAGAGGCATGCCAAAACTACTGCCTTTATATCCTACACATACCAATATCCCTCTAGAGACATACTGGACATGCCAAAACTACTGCCTTTATATCCTACACATACCAATATCCCTCTAGAGACATACTGGACATGCCAAAACTACTGCCTTTATATCCTACACATACCAATATCCCTCTAGAGACATACTGGACATGCCAAAACTACTGCCTTTATATCCTACACATACCAATATCCCTCTAGAGGCATGCCAAAACTACTGCCTTTATATCCTACACATACCAATATCCCTCTAGAGACATACTGGACATGCCAAAACTACTGCCTTTATATCCTACACATACCAATATCCCTCTAGAGGCATGCCAAAACTACTGCCTTTATATCCTACACATACCAATATCCCTCTAGAGGCATGCCAAAACTACTGCCTTTATATCCTACACATACCAATATCCCTCTAGAGGCATGCCAAAACTACTGCCTTTATATCCTACACATACCAATATCCCTCTAGAGGCATGCCAAAACTACTGCCTTTATATCCTACACATACCAATATCCCTCTAGAGGCATACTGGACATGCCAAAACTACTGCCTTTATATCCTACACATACCCATATCCCTGTAGAGACATACTGGACATGCCAAAACTACTGCCTTTATATCCTACACATACCAATATCCCTCTAGAGACATACTGGACATGCCAAAACTACTGCCTTTATATCCTACACATACCAATATCCCTCTAGAGACATACTGGACATGCCAAAACTACTGCCTTTATATCCTACACATACCAATATCCCTCTAGAGACATACTGGACATGCCAAAACTACTGCCTTTATATCCTACACATACCAATATCCCTCTAGAGACATACTGGACATGCCAAAACTACTGCCTTTATATCCTACACATACCAATATCCCTCTAGAGACATACTGGACATGCCAAAACTACTGCCTTTATATCCTACACATACCAATATCCCTTTATATCCCACACATACCAATATCCCTTTATATCCTACACATACCAATATCCCTCTAGAGACATACTGGACATGTCAAAACTACTGCCTTTATATCCTACACATACCAATATCCCTCTAGAGACATACTGGACATGCCAAAACTACTGCCTTTATATCCTACACATACCAATATCCCTCTAGAGACATACTGGACATGCCAAAACTACTGCCTTTATATCCTACACATACCAATATCCCTTTATATCCCACACATACCAATATCCCTTTATATCCTACACATACCAATATCCCTTTATATCCCACACATACCAATATCCCTCTAGAGGCATACTGGACATGCCAAAACTACTGCCTTTATATCCTACACATACCAGTATGAGAAGAAATGAATTGGAGAACTTGGTGACAACTGGCAAGGTCGAAGGGAAGAGACCAAGGGGAAGACCGAGAAGTAAATACCTGGAGGGCTTGGCCACATGGCATGGTCGAGACAGAAACACGGAGCTGATCCCCGACTCTGGTGATCGAGTGAGATGGCAGAACATGACCGCCCACGCTTATCGGCATGGCACATGATGAATGGATCCTAAACATATTAATATTATATCCCAAACATACCAATGTTATATCCTAAACATATCAATATTATATCCTAAATATACCAATATTATATCCTAAATATACTAATATTAAATCCTAAATATACCAATATTGTATCCTAAACACACCAATGTTATATCCTTAATATACCAATTGGGGGGGGGGGGGAGTAAAATAACAAAAGAGGAGGGGGGTACGGGGTGTCAGGCATTGGTAGCACCTTTGGTAAGGGTGACTCTCATGTCCTTTTCAGGACCCATCCCCCACTGGTCCAAGCCTGACACCCAGATCACGCCTGTGGCTCCTAGTAGCTGTCAGCATGCGACAGCGGCCACACCCCGGGCAACAGCTGTGAGAGGCTGGCTAAACCAGGCGCGGGTAGCCGATTTGGTGTCAAACCAATCGGTGAACTAGGGTATGCCTACCCAGTATGTGAAGACAGGATCCGGCAGACTGCGTGGAAGAAATCATTCCTGATTCAACGGGCAAGACGGCGTTTACCTGCAAAGCGTTGTGGAACGTAATGAGCACGGCAAGGCACGTAGAGCGCCCTGGTCATCCACTGACCTGTATTCGTCTCCAGTCGTCTTGACTTGTCCTGCCACTGGATTCAGATGGTCTCAGGCGCAACTCTTCCTCACTTTAATCCAATTCATCGCCCAAGTCATTCTTCATCCAACGTCATATATCACCTTGAAGCCCTGTGGCGATGGGCGAGCGGCGAAGCGGCAGGCGTGGGTACGCTGGCAGCCGTAGTCGCAGACCTGCACACAGGCGGCTCAGGCCATATGGTCGTCTTCTACTGACCGGAGAGGCGGACATGCAACATAATGTTTCAGCTATCTCACATGCCTGTGCCAACTTTGGGCTCAATATCAATTTGGAGAAGACTGTAGTTATGTACCTGCCAGCTCCAGGGAATAATCACACTGTGCCGAATATCAAAGTGAATGGTCATAGTCTAAGTGTTGTGGACAAATTCACCTATCTTGGCAGCACTGTGTCACAAGCTGCCACAATTGATGATGAAGTGAATGCAAGAATCTCCAAGGCCAGCGCGGCCTTTGGCAGACTGTACAAGAATGTATGGGACAGAAATGGAATAAGCCTGCAAACAAAGCTGAAAGTCTACAAAGCAGTTGTAATTGTATTATCCACACTGCTATATGCTTGTGAAACCTGGACTGTTTATCAGCGACACGCTAGGAAATTAAACCACTTCCACACACTCAGCCTTAGAAAGTTACTGAAGATTAAATGGCAAGACAAGATCCCAGGCACTGAAGTCCTAGAAAGAGCGTCCATGCCCAGTATCCACACTATACTAATGAAGAATCAGATTCGCTGGGCTGGTCACTTGACATGCATGCCATATCACAGGCTCTCTAAACGATTTTTTTACGGCGAGTTGCGTTGTGGTAAACGCTCCCAAGGGGGCCAGAGGAAACGCTTTAAAGACACTCTGAAAATCTCACTGAATGCTTTTGGAATTCATCATGACACCTGAGAGACTGCAGCCAGAGACCGAAATTCGTGGCGTGTATCATTACACAAGGGTGCAGTCATGTGTGAGGCAACCAGGACTGCAAGAGCTGTGAAGAAAAGACAGAACAGAAAAACCACTGCAGTAAATCCTCCTCCAGAAACGTCAAGCATTCTTTGTCCACATTGTCAAAGAACATTTCGAGCCTAAAATAGGCCTTATCAGCCATCTTAGAACTCACGGCTCCATACTTTCAACCCCACTGGATGAAATGAATGGTCATCATCATTCTTGATGGACAAACAACAACACAACATACCAATGTTATATCCTTAACATAACCAATGTTATATCCTAAACATACCAATGCTACATTCTAAACATACCAATGCTATATGCCAAACATACTAATGTTACATCCTAATCATACCAATGTTATATCCTAAAAGTTTCAATATTCTATCCTAAACATACCAATAATATATCCTAAACTTATGAATTTCATATCCTTAACAGACCAATGTTACATCCTAAACATGCCAATGCTATATCCTTAACATACCAATGTTACATCTTAACATATCAATATTATATCCTAAATAATGTATCATCCTGAACATACCAATATTATGTCCTAAGTATTCCAATGTTATATCTTACACATACCAATGTTATACACCAAACATACCAATACTAAATCCTAAACACTTCAATGTTCTATCCTAAACAAACCAATGTTTTATCCTAAACATACTAATGTTATATCCTGAAAATAACAATGTTATATCCTAAACATACCAAAGTTATATCCTAAAAATTTTTTTCGCATATCCTCTACAGGCCATCGCTGTCAACATCAGCATCTTTCAGCTTACTGGCGAGAGTATACGGTATTACGGAGAAAGACGTTAAACCCTTTGGATAGGGAGGATACGATTGTTATATCATAAACATACTAATCTTATATTCTAAGCATACCATTGTTATATCCTAAACATACCAATCTAATATCCTAAACATACCATTGTTATTTCCTAAACATACCAATATAATATCCTAAACATACCATTGTTATATCCTAAACATATCAATCTTATATCCTAAACATACCAATCTAATACCCTAAACCTACCACTGTTGTATCCTAAACATACCAATGTTATTTCCTAAACATACCAATGTTATATCCTAAACATACCAATGTTATATCCTAAATATACCAATGCTATATCATACCAATCTAATATCTTAACCATACCAATGTTATATCCTAAACATACCAATCTAATATCCTAAACATTTTTTCCAGCGTTTCCATCCTGTTTCAGGATATTGCGGTCAACATCAGTATTTTTCAGCTGTATGTTGATTCCTAGGCTAGATTGCGCGCATCAACACGCCACGACTTTCTGAGTCATCGGCCCCATACTCTCATAAGTCACTGGCGCGACTCGAACCGCTTCCAATTCTTATGCGCTCACGTCAACCACGAGAGTATTCGGAATTACAGAGAAAGCTGCTAACCTCTCGGCCAGGGAGACCGGCAATATCCTAAACATACCAATCTTATATCCTAAACATACCAATCTTATATCCTAAACATATCAATCTTATATCCTAAACATACCAATCTTATTTCCTAATCATACCAATCTTATATCCTAAGCATACCAATCTAATATCCTAAACATACCAATCTAATATCCTAAACATACAATTGTTATATCCTAAACATACCAATGTTATATCCTAAGCATACCAATGTTATATCCTGAACAAACCAATGCTATATCATACCAGTCTAATATCTTAAACATACCAATGTTATATCCTAAACATACCAATCTAATATCCTTAACCTATCAATCTTATATCCTAAACATACCAATCTTATATCATAAACATACCAATCTAATATTCTAAACATACCAATGTTATAACTTAAACATACAAATACTATATTCTAAATATATCAATGTTATATCCTAAACATGCCAATGTTATATCCTAAAAATACCACTGTTATATTCTAAACTTATCAATGTTATATACTTTAAAAAAAGAGGGTCCGCATGGCCGAATGGATACGAATGAGTGTTCTTAAACACCCGGTGTGCTGATGCCGAGGTAAGCGGTTCAACCCCTACACCGGACAGCTGGACTAAAATGTTGACCTGTCGTCCTTGACTTGGAAACCTAAATTACAAGTACCTCTGAAGTCGGAGTGGGTTTGCCTGATGGCGAGGGACACTGTAAACATGGATTTTGATTGGCTTCAAAGCGAGTGAGCGCAATACAAGAATCCTAAATATATCAATGTTATATCTTTCACACAAATAGTATATACACCAATGTTACATCCTAAACATACCATAGGTATATCCTAAATATACCAATGTTAAATCCCTGACATACCAGTAATCAGTATCAGTAATCATGGAAACTTCAATAATCATAGAAACTTCAATAATCATGGAAACTTCAGTAATCATGGAAACTTCAGTAATCATGGAAACTTCAATAATCATGGAACTTTAATCATCACTGACACTTCAATCATCATGGAAACTTCAGTAATCATGGGAAATCCCGTAATCATGGAAAATCCAGTAATCATTGAATATATTTCGTTTTATTCTCCTTGTAAAATATTATTTCCATGATTATTGAAGTTTCCATGATTACTGAAGTTTCCGTGGTTATTGAAGTTTCCATGATTAGTGAAATTTCCATGTGTAACAATGCGTGGCTGGCTTCGTGGCTTGGAGGTTATGACTTTTCTCCGTAATCTCGTATACTCTCGTCGACAACGTGATGACGGTAAGAATCAGCAGTGGTTCGAATCGCATCCGTAACTTTCGGGGTATGTGAGCCGGCTGCTCAGAAAGCAATGGCAAACTACTGAGCGTAATCTTGCCAAGAAATCAACATACAGCTGAAAGATGTTGGTGTTGACAGCGATGTAAAGGATATGCTAAAAAAAAGAAAAACAATGCGTGAGGAACAAGTTAAAGTAACTATGCAAGGCTACAAGTGTGAGGTGAGACTACGCCGGATGTGGGGCTAGAGAGATTAATTAAGAAGCCCCAAGCGAATGGGAGAGCTCCAAGACAATGGTAGTGTAGTACCCGCACCAGTCTAGAGTTTTAAAAAATAACCCCACCGGTGGGAAGGTAAAACGTGCTAGTAGATGGATAGACAAGGAAAAGTCCCAAAATGGAATGTTCGTGGGAACCGGTAATTGGGATCAAGGGTGAAACAGGGTTTCATGTATGGTCCCCCGGATACGGATAAAAAAAATGAGACATTGATGGGTCTGGGAGAATTGGAGCATTTTGGAATTTTGAGGAGGCTAGGAAAACCTCGCTTGGGCATTCCTTGTGGGCAAGTTAGAGGAAAACATGGCCCCAAAAAATAGACTCCGTTGGTGACGTTCGGACACGGGAAGAGTCCGACGCGACCACTTACGTTAAAACGCCTGTAGAAGGCGGTTTTATAGTCCGGAGTAATGCCTAAAGATGATGTGTAATGTTCAGTGAAACTTCCCGGAATAATGTTATACCTGTCACCGTGTTCATCTATAATTAAACGAAGTTGTGTGTGCACACCAGTGTTCTTAAGTGCCCAATAGCTGTTCATAAGTATTCCTGCACAGTATTCATACAGACATACCCCTGGACATAATCACAGCCACTTCTATCTGTCAGCAGCATTCTCACATAATGGTCACTGAAGTTTCCATGATTACTGAAATTTCCATGATTACTGAAGTTTCTATGACACCAACATTTCCATGATTACTGAAATTTCTATGATTACTGAAGTTTCAATGACTACTAAAATTTCCATGACTACTAACATTTCCATGATTATTGAAGTTTTCTTGACTACTAACATTTCCATGATTATTGGAGTTTCTATGACTACTAACATTTCTATGATTACTGAAGTTTCCATTACTACTAACATTTCCATGATTACTGAAGTTTCTATGACTACTAACATTTCCATTATTACTGAAGTGTCTATGACTACTAACAATTCCATGATTACTGAAGCTTCTATGATTACTGAAGTTTCCATGACTACTAATATTTCCATGATTACCGAAGTTTCCATGACTACTGATGTTTCCATGACTACTAACATGTCCATATTTACTGAAGTTTCTATGACTACTAACATTTCCATGATTACTGAAGTTTCCATGACTACTGACTTTTCCATGATTACTGAAGTTTCCATGACTACTGACTTTTCCATGACTACTGAAGTTTCCATGATTACTGAAGTTTCCATGATTACTAAAGTTTCTACAATTACTTAAGTTTCCATGACTACTGAAGTTTCCATGATTACTGAAGTTTCTATAACTACTAAAGTTCCCATGATTACTGAAGTTTCCATGATTACTGAAGTTTCTATGACACCAACATTTCCATGATTACTCAAGTTTCCATGACTACTGAAGTTTCCATGATTACTGAAGTTTCCATGATTACTGAAGTTTCCATGATTACTGAGCTTTCATGATTACTCAGTTTCCATAATCACTCAAGTTTTCTTTACTTATGACTTTTCTATTATTACTGAAGTTTTATCCAACCATCCATCATGTGCCATGCCGATAAGCGTGGGGTGGGCATGTTCTGCCATCTCACTCGATCACCAGAGTCGTGGATTAGCTCTGTGTTCCTGTCTCGACCATGCAACGTGGCCAAGACATTCAGGTATTTACTTTTCGGTTTTCCCCATCGATCTCGCCAGTTGTCACCAAGTTCTCCAAGTCATTTCTTCTCATAACATGCCCAAAAAATTGTGACTGTCTACGTCTAATGTCTCTAATCAGTTTACTATCTTCATTTGTTTCTTGAAGGACTTGTTCATTGGTTTTTCTGTCTGTCCATGGTATTCTTTGCATTTTCCTCAGAAACCACATTTCCACAGCCATCGGCTGTTTCCTTTTTTTTTTTCTTAGCTTGACTGCTTATTGTCCACGATTCACATCCATATAAAAGTATAGGTTCTATGTAGCACTTCAACACTCTTTTTCTCGTTTCAGTTGATATCTTTTTATTGGTCAGTATGTGTCAGAGTCCAGAAAGGGGACGATGATGCAGTGACATCGTTACGCCCGCCAGGCGACTTAGCGCCCAGAAGGGACGCCGTAACTTCGTTACGCCGCAGGCGAATAGTGGTTACCGGCCTGCAAGACTGCTGGCTGACAAGCGACCAGCGGTCAAGCAAGGACGACGCTAAACGCACGCATGCCTCGTGACGTCACCTGAGGTGAGAGGCGAGTTGCGCCTTAGCGGCAGACAGCTTGGGGACTTCGACTCGGACAGACGTGTGAGAGAGAAAGGCGTTGTGTGGTATCTGTGCTGAGAGTCGAGTGTCTGGACATCTTGAGAGTGAGACGTTGTGAGCTGTATTGTGTAAGTGTATATTGAAACATCCAGTATATATCTTGGTTGTGAACATCGTTCCCGTATTTAATGTGTGAATAAATCCATTGAACGATGTGTCGTTGAGTCCTTACGTCAAATCACGTTGTATTTGTACTGTCTCACACTGTTAGGTTAGCGAGCCAAAGTTTAAGACCCTGACATGTGTGGACGTGGGGGCATTCGTCCGGCTTTGATATGAACGTGTTTTACTGATTTAACGATTTAAACTAGAGTTTGTAAACGTGAAATTTTTGTCAAACTTTATAGTACATGTAAATGTGATCGTGGAAGGCTCATTTTCATTATTAACTACATTGTTTAAACATGTGTAAGACTATTTGTAAACGTACAATACATACATATTGTTGGATTCTGTAAGCGTGTAACACATTTGTGATTGTGAAACTTGTCACCGTTTTGACCTTGTCGACATTGTGATCTTGTCGCCATTTTGACCTTGTCGCCATCTTGTAAACTTGATGTCTATGTCCTTACTGAATGTTATCTTGATGTAAGTGATGTGTCATCAATGTTGTAAAGTGTTAACATAAGTGTAGATTGTCTTTGTGCATTGAGTTGTGGAACGCAAAAAGTGTTTGGAAAGAAAGTAACTTGTTTTGAAAAAAAAAAAAAAATTGTTGACAGACAAACTTACGACCTACAACTACACTCAACGCCATACAAACCTAATCAATACTTAGTGACAAGCAGGCACACACCAACAAATAGACATTAATTTATTTCTCTCCAAAAACAAAGCAGGTTTTTTCCGTACCATTCGAAACCTTTGCCGAGAGGTCATTTGTGGTTTTGAAGTAACGACCCTACAGTTTCTAGCCCGATTTCCAACCATTCTTCACCGCATCCAGGGCACTTGAGTATATTTTTTTCTTTCACATACTTTAACTATGCAATTTTAGGCACGCATCGTCAATAGAAATCGATTGTAAATTGTTCATTACTAACCACTTATAACATATTTTGTGTGGCTGGTATTTCATTGACATTATCCATCATGTCTTCATTATTGATTTCATTGATATGGGGATAAAATTACAGGTTACATGGTGATGAATTAACACAGTGGAGTGAGAAGAAATACTCTGAATACCCTACTAGTACAGGAGAAAGCTACTGAACGCAAAGAAAGAGCAGCTGAAAGAGCTTTAAAGCAGGCTGAGGCAGAAACAGCCTTAAGCAAGCCGAATTAGAACTGACTGCAAAGACAAAGCAAGCTGAGATAGATAGTGAGCTGAAGAAGGCAGAAATAGCAGCTCAGAGTAAGAGAGAAGAACTGGAGTTACAGTTGAAGATGAAACAACTGGACACTGAGACTGCGATTAACAAAGAGTCTAAGAAATCTGAGAGACTGGAGAAAGAAAACCAGTACAAGAAATATCAAGGTATTGTACGTAATTATACCTCGGGTGACTGCATCGCAGCTTTTACCCAAAATTTTGAAACATTAATGGAACATTATCAGGTTCCACTGTCTGAATGGAACATTGTGTACATGAGGAGTTTGTCAGGGGAACCTCTTAAAGTAATTGAAACCATCCCCAAAGACCTCAGAAAAGATTACCATTATCTAAAATCTAAGATTATGGCACATTTTATGTTAGATGAGGCAGGTTACAGAGAACAATTCAGTAAGTTGAGCCCAAAACCGACTCAAACGTTCTCTGATTACCTCTGCTTAGTCCGAGATAATATTCAGGCAAATGGACTTCAGCAGCTAAAATTGAAAACAATTATCAGAGATTAGAAGATCTAATCATTAGAGACAAAATTGTATCATCCATTCTTCAGCATTTCCAAAATTTTTTGTTAGAGAATGAATGCACTAGTGTGGATGAGATTGAAAGACGTGGTTCGGCGTACTACACAGCCAACCCAAAATTGCTTTGCCACTGAAGCTACTGACATTAACTTTGTAGCAGCGGCTAACTATGACAAACCCCATAGTAGGCAGAAACCTCATGACCTACTACTGGAAGTTATATCATTGCAATTATTGTAAATATTCTCATCATCAGACTGAGATGTGTGATAAAAAACCCCGGTTATCATACTTACCTACTAAAAATTGGGAAACAGACAAGATAAGGAGCGTAAAACCTTCAAAAGTTTGCGTAAATGTTTCCTCTGTAAGGCGTACGGACACCTCGGAAAGATTTTAAGGGCAGGCATATGACCAACAAAGCAAATGCCGCCCCTTTTTTGATAGTTTTGGCGTCTGAAGAAGAAGGCCAGAAAACATCCTGTGAACTCAGCACAGGCTTTTGACATATTTTAGCGGGAAAAAATGCTCTGTTTGTAACACCTTTTTTGAAGATGGTATTTTAACATGCGGTCACGCCATCCCCATTGCCAATGAAGAACTAATTTGGGAGTAGATTCAAAAGGCAGAATAAACATCCATCACGGATATGTAAATGGCAAATCTGCTACAGTCCTTCGCGACACCGGCAAATTCACTCATTGGTCTGAAAAAAACATTCACAAAGCCTACAGACATACAGGCAGGCACGTAACAGGGAGAACATTCTCAGGCAATATTGAGAAATACCCTTAGCATGGGGATATTTGAAACACCTTTCCTCACTGGGAAAATAAAAATGGGGCTGTATTAACAAAACCCCGTGTGTGATGTAATTATTGGAAAATTTTCCTGAGGGGGAAAGATAAACCTCATGACATAACATCTCTGTGTATTGATGATAACATAACATCAACATCAAATGTCATCATTGAAAATGTCACACCACCTATTGATTGTATGGTAGCTAATGTAGCACTAAGTTCTCATGACATCATTGATACCATTGTTCCATCATCATCTGATATCATTGAGTGTGTGAACGCAGTAACGAGAGCTACTGCTAGAGTGCAAGATGAAATAAATCAAACTGAGGCGATACAATCACTCAGGCCCAGTAACACTACCTACAAACACTATGAATGGAAACATTTGTAACAGCACAAAAAGCTGATCCTTCATTGTCAAAATACTTTAATCTGATCGGCTGTGACGAGTTCCCCTTGGGTAGTGAGAGTGAACCACACCCTAGGTGTCTTCTGGCACTCCCGTGTATCTAGCCCCAGGGGTTGGATGAGCAGATACACCTTTTTACTCTGTGGTTGATCTCATATTAGTTAATTACGTCTACAAGCCCCTCCAGATTCTAGACCCCCACTAACTACCTACACCTGTGGAACAATGAACACTGAGGCATCGTCCGAGACCACACTCAATCATTATACAAAGAGCAAGTCAACTTACATAAAGTTTATTCTACCCTTGAGAATATAGAACTGAAATGAACATCCTGATAGAAGAATCTATTTACACAAATAGAAGATAGAGTAGAGACAGAATCAGAGATGTAGGTGTCTTCATCGAGTTGAGAAATAGATTGGATGCAGATGTCCCGTCCAGTCGGTCCGCCACTCACCCGGCTTCTTTCCAGTGAGATGACTAGAACCTTGGAGACCACTCTGTCTCCCGAGCGTGGATCCACAACACTAGAGTCACTGCTGGACCACACTTCACTGGACCAACTGCATCTATATCACTCCCACGGAGTCACTGTTAATACACTTCTCGAACAATACCAGTTGGGAGACAATCTTCCTGGACTTGACTCCAAGTAGTCGTTACTTCGATGAACTTAACGAATCACTGACCAAGCTAATGGTCTGTCACTCATCACACAGTCCTACTGCAGAACCGCTATGGTATTGACCAATTCAATGGTCCCTTCATCACAGCACCGGAACCTGAATGGAAAAGTGTCACGGACCAATTCAATGGTCTCCTACAGTCACACTGCTTGTAGAATCAGATATGGCTACTGAAATGTCACTGCGTCCTTCTAGAACACAGTTGACAATCTTGATACTGCAACATTACATTAATAGAATCAGACATCTATTTCACGGCAACAATTCAGGTTGGACTATAATCCCATAGTCCCTTCCACCGGGTACGCTTGACACAAGTCACTAACTGGTGTAGTTCTTCTCAAGACCTGCCACAAGAGCTGTCCAAAGAACCATTCAAGTGTCTGAAGAGTAGTTACTTCTGCGTTTAGGCAGAACCCCCGTCAAACTAGACGGACCGGTGTTCCCTGTCGTTGAGCATGATTACTCAACATGCTGAACTGTTCATAGCAAAACAGAATGTCGTCTATTTACCAAACAATCACAAACCATCACTTTCCACACGGGCACCTTCAGGGTGGTTGTATGGCTTGAGGTAACCTTCACTCATGGTGAATCACATTGGGTACCTGATGTGGTTGAGTCTGGCGTGACAAGGAAAAGTCCCAAAATGGAATGTTCGTGGGAACCGGTAATTGGGATCAAGGGTGAAACAGGGTTTCATGTATGGTCCCCCGGATACGGATAAAAAAAAAATGAGACATTGATGGGTCTGGGAGAATTGGAGCATTTTGGATTTTGAGGAGGCTAGGAAAACCTCGCTTGGGCATTCCTTGTGGGCAAGTTAGAGGAAAACATGGCCCCAAAAAATAGACTCCGTTGGTGACGTTCGGACACGGGAAGAGTCCGACGCGACCACTTACGTTAAAACGCCTGTAGAAGGCGGTTTTATAGTCCGGAGTAATGCCTAAAGATGATGTGTGAATGTTCAGTGAAACTTCCCGGAATAATGTTATACCTGTCACCGTGTTCATCTATAATTAAACGAAGTTGTGTGTGCACACCAGTGTTCTTAAGTGCCCAATAGCTGTTCATAAGTATTCCTGCACAGTATTCATACAGACATACCCCTAGGACATAATCACAGCCACTTCTATCTGTCAGCAGCATTCTCACATAATGGTCACTGAAGTTTCCATGATTACTGAAATTTCAATGATTACTGAAGTTTCTATGACACCAACATTTCCATGATTACTGAAATTTCTATGTATTACTGAAGTTTCAATGACTACTAAAATTTCCATGACTACTAACATTTCCATGATTATTGAAGTTTTCTTGACTACTAACATTTCCATGATTATTGGAGTTTCTATGACTACTAAACATTTCTATGATTACTGAAGTTTCCATTACTACTAACATTTCCATGATTACTGGAAGTTTCTATGACTACTAACATTTCCATTATTACTGAAGTGTCTATGACTACTAACAATTCCATGATTACTGGAAGCTTCTATGATTACTGAAGTTTCCATGACTACTGAATATTTCCTGATGATTACCGAAGTTTCCATGACTACTGATGTTTCCATGACTACTAACATGTCCATATTTACTGAAGTTTCTATGACTACTAACATTTCCATGATTACTGAAGTTTCCATGACTACTGACTTTTCCATGATTACTGAAGTTTCCATGACTACTGACTTTTCCATGACTACTGAAGTTTCCATGATTACTGAAGTTTCCATGATTACTAAAGTTTCTACAATTACTTAAGTTTCCATGACTACTGAAGTTTCCATGATTACTGAAGTTTCTATAACTACTAAAGTTCCCATGATTACTGAAGTTTCCATGATTACTGAAGTTTCTATGACACCAACATTTCCATGATTACTCAAGTTTCCATGACTACTGAAGTTTCCATGATTACTGAAGTTTCCATGATTACTGAAGTTTCCATGATTACTGAAGCTTTCATGATTACTCAAGTTTCCATAATCACTCAAGTTTTCTTTACTTATGACTTTTCTATTATTACTGAAGTTTTTATCCACCCATCCATCATGTGCCATGCCGATAAGCGTGGGTGGGCATGTTCTGCCATCTCACTCGATCACCACAGTCGTGGATTAGCTCTGTGTTCCTGTCTCGACCATGCCACGTGGCCAAGACATTCAGGTATTTACTTTTCGGTTTTCCCCATCGATCTCGCCAGTTGTCACCAAGTTCTCCAAGTCATTTCTTCTCATAACATGCCCAAAAATTGTGACTGTCTACGTCTAATGTCTCTAATCAGTTTACTATCTTCATTTGTTTCTTGAAGGGACTTGTTCATTGGTTTTTCTGTCTGTCCATGGTATTCTTTGCATTTTCCTCAGAAAACCACATTTCCACAGCCATCGGCTGTTTTCTTTTTTTTTTTTCTTAGCTTGACTGCTTATTGTCCACGATTCACATCCATATAAAAGTATAGGTTCTATGTAGCACTTCAACACTCTTTTCTCGTTTCAGTTGATATCTTTTTATTGGTCAGTATGTGTCAGAGTCCAGAAAGGGGACGATGATGCAGTGACATCGTTACGCCCGCCAGGCGACTTAGCGCCCAGAAGGGACGCCGTAACTTCGTTACGCCGCCAGGCGAATAGTGGTTACCGGCCTGCAAGACTGCTGGCTGACAAGCGACCAGCGGTCAAGCAAGGACGACGCTAAACGCACGCATGCCTCGTGACGTCACCTGAGGTGAGAGGCGAGTTGCGCCTTAGCGGCAGACAGCTTGGGGACTTCGACTCGGACAGACGTGTGAAGAGAGAAAGGCGTTGTGTGGTATCTGTGCTGAGAGTCGAGTGTCTGGACATCTTGAGAGTGAGACGTTGTGAGCTGTATTGTGTAAGTGTATATTGAAACATCCAGTATATATCTTGTTGTGAACATCGTTCCGTATTTAATGTGTGAATAAATCCATTGAACGATGTGTCGTTGAGTCTTACGTCAAATCACGTTGTATTTGTACTGTCTCACACTGTTAGGTTAGCGAGCCAAGTTTAAGACCCTGACAGTATGTTTTTCATCTTGCAAAAGGCTACCTTCGCAATGACAATTCTTGTTCTAATCTCTTCAAGGCATCTCCCATCAGATGTTATGACTGTGCCGAGATAACAGTATCGATTCATTCACATGTTTAAGAATATGTCCATCTACTCGTATATTACATTGTGGTATTTCTTCTTCCAGTGACGACCATAATCTGTGTCTTCTTAATATTCAGTTCTAACCCTAGTTGTTCACTGTGTGCAACAACCGCATCTACTAAATTTTGCAGGTCCTGTTCATTGTCTGCAATCAAGACTGTACCATCTGCATATCTAATGTTATTGATGTAGCTCCATCATCCCCTCCCCCCCCCCCCCCCCCCCCCCACCCCCCCCCCCCAATGTTGATTCCTTCCATAATCTTCTATGTTTCTGAAAATATTTTCACTATACAGGGAAAAAAGATCTGGAGACATTTCACATCCCTGTCTCACATCTTTTTTTAATTTTATGACAACTAGCATTTCCATGATTACTGAAGTATCTATGACTACTAATGGTCCATGGTAACTAAAGTTTCTATGATTACTGATTACGCCCCGGTGATGACATGAATTTTTTTTTTTTCACGTGGACTTCTAGTAATAAAATGTCCCCTGGTCTCTGAGTAGTGAGATCGAACATCCGTGTGTATTGTTGCGCACGTAAAAAATCCCTTGGCAGTTGGAAATCGAAAAAGAGTAGCCTAACGGCTCTGCCCGGGCAAAATTTCGAGTTAAAAATCTACCCAAAGTATTTCAGGAGCCTCGCTGGTGCTACGGAGTTCGTGCACTGAGCTGAGTTTCTCCGGACTCAGGCTTGAGTTAGGAGGAGAACGGAGCACTTATGGGTTACACCCGTGTGCCGTGATGTTGATCCACCGACTAAACTAAACTAAACTAAACTAAACTAAACTAAACTGATTACTGAAGTTTCCTTGACCACTAAAATTTCCATGATTACTGAAGTTTCTATGAATACTAACATTTCCATGATTACTGAAGTTTCCATGACTATTGAAGTTTCCATGACTACTAACATTTCCATAATTACTGAAGTTTCTATGAATACTAACATTTCCATGACTACTGAAGTTTCCATGACTATTGAAGTTTCCATGACTACTAACATTTCCATGATTACTGAAGTTTCCATGACTACTAACATTTCAATGATTACTGAAGTTTCCATGATTACTGAAGTTTCCATGACTACTAACATTTCCGTGATTACTGAAGTTTCAATGACTTCTAACATTTCCATGATTACTGAAGTTTTTATGACTACAAACATTTCCATGAATACTGAAGTTTCCATGATTACTGAAGTTTCCATGAGTACTAACATTTCCATGATTACTTAAGTGTCCTTGACTATTAACATTTCCATAATTACTGAAGTTTCCATGACTACTAACATTTCCATGATTACTGAAGTTTTTATGACTACTAACATTTCCATGATTACTGAAGTTGCTATGACTACTAACATTTCCACGATTACTGAAGTTGCTATGATTACTGAAGTTTCAATGACTACTAACTTTTCCATGATTACTGAAGTTTCTATGACTACTAACATTTCCATGATTACTGAAGTTTCTATGACTACTAACATTTCCATGATTACTGAAGTTTCAATGACTACTAACATGTCCACGATTACTGAAGTTTCTATGATTACTGAAGTTTCTATGATTACTGAAGTTTCTATGATTACTGAAGTTTCTATGATTACTGGAGTTTCTATGATTACTGAAGTTTCCATGACTACTTACATTTCCATGATTACTGAAGTTTCTATGATTACTGAAGTTTCTATGACTACTAACATTTCCATGATTACTGAAGTTTCTATGACTACTAACATTTCCACGATTACTGAAGTTTCTATGACTACTAACATTTCCATGATTACTAAAGTTTCTATGACTACTAACATTTCCACGATTACTGAAGTTTCTATGATTACTGAAGTTTCTATGACTACTAACATTTCCATGATTACTGAAGTTTCTATGACTACTAACATTTCCATGATTACGGAAGTTTCTATGACTACTAACATTTCCACGATTACTGAAGTTTCTATGATTACTGAAGTTTCCATGACTACTAACATTTTCATGATTATTGAAGTTTCTATGATTACTGAAGTTTCAATGACTACTAACATTTCCATGATTACTGAAGTTTCTATGACTACTAACATTTCCATGATTACTGAAGTTTCTATGATTACTGAAGTTTCTGTGATTACTGAAGTTTCCATGACTTCTAACATTTCCATGATTTCTGAAGTTTCTATGATTACTGAAGTTTCTATGCCTACTACAATTTCCATGATTAATGAGGTTTCTATGATTACTGAAGTTTTTATGACTACTAACATTTCCATGATTACTGAAATTTCTATGACTACTAACATTTCCATGATTACTGAAGTTTCTATGATTACTGAAGTTCTATGACTACTAACATTTCCATGATTACTGAAGTTCTATGACTACTAACATTTCCATGATTACTGAAGTTTCTATGACTACTAACATTTCCATGATTACTGAAGTTTCTATGACTACTAACATTTCCATGATTACTGAAGTTTCTATGACTACTGAAGTTTCTATGACTACTAACATGTCCACGATTACTGAAGTTTCCATGACTACTAACATTACCATGATTATTGAAGTTTCTATGGTTACTGAAATTTCAATAATTACTGAATTTTCAATAATTACTGAATTTTCAATAATTACTGAATTTTCAAGTGAATTTTATATTTAGAACAGTTTAATCCGTAACAAATTCACTTTTGCAAGCGATAGTTTCTTCTTTTGTTCACTTGACATTTATTGTCTGTTTGCTGTGTTGTGTCCTGTATGAATTTAACTGTAATTGTTAGTTCACTCAGGGGTCCATAGAGTTTATCTTCCACTGTCGCCTCTCTAGGCCAGAAGGTTTGCTTTGATATGTTATATTTTCGGCAGTCTTGGAGTATGTTCTCTGCTATCTGCGACGCCAATTCACATGCGTATATGGATGATTTGCAAATCTTGAATTGTGTATACATGTGGTTGCGTAATCTATCGTGTCCTGTTCTGAGGCGCAGATTTGTTCTGATCTGTCTATAAGGTGGTTATCGACTTGAGCTGGTGTTGGTGGCTTTCTGATTGATTTGATCATTGATCATATTGTTCTTCTTTTGGTGGTATGTAACAGGCACATCAGATTGTTCTTCCTTTGCTCGTTCCATAGAAAGTCAATCAGCTCTCTCGTTTCCAGGTACTCCACAGTGATATGGTATCCACCTTACGTTGGCTGTTAGTTCAGAAAGTAGTGTCCGTAGTACTGGTAATTTCCAAAACATGGGCGCCTCAAGTACTGTTTTTGCATTTGTCAATAGCACCACACTCCCGTGTGTTGCCGGGGCCCATAAGGGAAGCAAAGAATAGCAACACTGCAGCCTACCACGCATGTCGTAAGAGGCGACTAAAGAGGCTTGATGGTTCCGTCGCCCTACTACTGAGTGAGCGCGTGGCGCGACACTGTGAGCTGTGAGTTTCGTGTGAAGTGCTTTTGAATCTGCCCAAGTTTTTATTTTTGGAACGTGACTGCATGTTCGGAGCGATGGCAGATGGCTATGTCCCAGAGTTGACCGGTTTTTGCTTTATGCAGAAATGCGTGGCTGCTGGGCTTCTGGTTGACTGCCACTGCCGTCGGTGATGAACTGTATTTTCGTGGACTGTGTGGGTGAACATCTAGGAAACATCCAGATAGGAAAATGACTGCCGATTCCATCAGAGATGAACAGGGTGTTTCGTGGGGGACTGGTGTGTTGACATTCTGGCGGCGGCATTATGCACAGTGTATCTGTGCGGGCTGTTGTTTGTCGAGACTCCTGTCTTTTCCACTTTTCACATTGGACAGTGGGGAGCGTTTTGTGTGATATTCACTGGCACAGGAACGGAGCATAATGGGGACGACCCGTTGCTGTGAAGTTGGAACTGCGACTAACTAACTAACTAACTAACTAACTAACTAACTAACTAACTAACTAACTAACTAACTAACTATTTAACTAACCACAGGTTGTGTACCATGGCTGGTATTTAGTAATTTCTCTGTGGCTATCTTGATTGCCTCAATTTTAGCATCATAGTTATGGCAGTACTTTCCTGTTGGTACTCCGGCCGTGTCCCTAGTATTATTTGGGTATTCTATGTACACTCCCGCTCCTCCAGCATTATGTGCTGACCCATCTGTGTAGACTCGGATCCAGAGGTCCTCTTCTGTTCTTCTTTGTCGAATGTTCCTCTTGCAGGAGACAGCAAACGAAAGGACAGCTTGGCGTGGGGTGTAGTCTATGCCACGGGGTAGGGACTAGTTTAGTTTAGTTTAGTTTAGTTTAGTTTAGTCGATGGATCAACATCACGGCACACGGGTGCAACCCACAAGTGCTCCGTTCTCCTCCTAACTCAAACCTGAGTCTGGAGAAACTCAGCTCAGTGCACGAACTCCGTAGCACCGGCGAGGATCCTTAAATACTTTGGGTAGATTTTTAACTCGAAATTTCGCTCGGGCAGCGCCGTTAGGCTACTCTTTTCGATTTCCAACTGCCAAGGGATTTTCTTTACGTGCGCAACAATACACACGGGCGTCCGATCTCACCACCCAGAGACCAGGGGGAAGTTTGTTACTAGAAGTCCACGTGAAAAAATCCCCGTCAACACCGGGACTTGAACCCGGGACCTCCAGCACTCGAGGCGGGCACCATACCTCGAGACCACGCACCCTCCAGGGACTAATGGTGAAGAAAACACAACGCGTATATTATTTTACGTGAACTATACGTCTATTTATCAGTTATCTCCCCAGGTGGGGTCACAAATAAAGTGTGTTCGAATTTTTTTCGCACATTTCTGTGCAGTAAAGGCGGCCAATAATCTTACGTAATTTTAAATTTATACACAGAAATATAAGGCCAGGAAATTACTGCTAAAATTATAATCTAACAAAAATATTTAAATATCGTTTTAAGATTCTAAAATATTGTCTAAAATGATTTCAATTTTAATATACGCATATTATTTTTAATTTGAAAACGGTGCCTGATTTAAATTAATATATAATTTGCTGACTTAATTATGCAAAAAAATATATTTATAAGATTAGTTAGAGTTATATCCCTTATAAATAAATTATAATGGTAAATTCAATTATATTATTTCCCTTTGTGCTATTAGGTACAGCATTAAATGGTACTGCATTATACGTTTAGAAAAACACATTTATATATTTGCGCCATTCAAATAAACAAATATGTGAATTTATCCTGATATAACCTGATCAGGTTTATCAGTTTCAACTCAAATAAACTAAACGCAGAATTATATTCTAAGTTGTATAATGGAACATTAAAAATGTTTCATCATCATCATCATCATCTTCCACTTCTGCCGTCAAGCGTCGTGGGGAGGAATAATTTGTGTTCCAGCGCCCAGTGGGTGGCACTACTGGATAGTGTCATTCCGTGTGATTGTACAATGTCTTTGATGTCGTCAACCCATTTTCTTCTTGGACATCCTCTTGCTCTCGTCGCAGATGATCTTTGATGTAAGGCCAGTGATGGTAGTTGTTGGTGTTGCATTCTAACGACATGGTCAAACCACTTGATCTTCTGTCTTTCAATAAATGTGGCACAAGTTGTGTTGATCCCACAGTCTGTCTGATAACAGCATTTCTTACTCGGTCTCGGATTGTTAAGTTGGCAGCTCTCCTCAGGCATCTCATCTCGCAGGTGTTGATTTTGCGAAAGTGTGATTTGGATAAAGTCCAAGTTTGAGATTGTTAGCATAGGGTTGGTGTGAATATGCTGTTTATTATCTGTCGTTTTGCGGACATGGGTATATTTGGAGGTTTCAGTAAGGGTGATAGTTGATATGTGAGTGCACTAGCTTTTTGACATCTGATTTCAATTTCTCTGTCCAATCTGCCATCTTTAAATTTGTGACTGACTTAAATAATATTTAAGTATCTAATATATTTACAGAACGCTATATAACACATTAAATAATATTATAATATAAGAGTTATTATCTTAAAGCCACTACTAAATCCACGAAAGACAAATGTGAAACCCAAATAATACACGTAGACGAGTATTATCCCTTGAAACTTTAATACCCGTTAGTTAGTTAGTTAGTCGACAGATCATCCTCGTTGCACATCGAACCATTCAGTCCATAAGTGCTCGGATCCCATCCTCAGCAAATCCCGCAGCGTGTAGCGGCTAACGACGCCAGTTCTGTGTTGGTTTATCAATCTTCTTTGGCTTCCTGCAATAATATTTTTGTTTAAAACCCGTTATCCTCCCTTGGAATGTACTAAATATATTTGCGTCCTAGATCGCTCTAGACCCCAGAGCGGTCTACGGGGTAGCGGGTTTGTTCCTTACCTGCGGTAGTGTGAACTTCAACGATGACTTCTAGTTCAGAAAGCAATGGTAAACTATTGAAAGTAAACTTGCCTAGTAAATTACCCTCGGGATAGGGTTGTTCGCAACCTCCTTCAAAAGACACGCATTTTCTTTTTTAAAGATGGCTCTGCACACATGAAACAGTATGGCTTGGCAGAGATTCTAGCGCTGATCAATGCAAATGTTGCACATAGGCCTATACAGCGCTGGGTTCGTTACATACATAGTATATGGGTCTGGTTCCAATCTACACAATGTTTGAGCACAGGATAAATGTGAATTACCACAACCGACTGTGAATGCCCCACTCTGTGTCGTTTGATTGGTCGCTGTTTGCCTGCCCGGGAGCGCGATGGTTAAGAGTTGGGGCGATGGTGCGGACACTACTTGTTTATTGATGCGTGACTGTTAACACTTTTATTGTTACTGTTCTTGTTATTGTAATTAGCTGTTCGGATATTTTTTTGTTACAATAAACTGATAGGAACAACCTAGAAAATGTAACAGCTAAGAAAAATTGACCGGAAAAGAGAACGGGAAAGGCAGAGAGAGAGAGAGAGAGAGAGAGAGAGAGAGAGAGAGAGAGAGAGAGAGAGAGAGAGAGAGAGAGAGAGAGAGAGAGAGAGAGAGAGACCGGAATGACTGGCCACATGGTACAAGACAAAAACACAGGTCTGATATACGACTGGTGATCCTGTGAGATAGCCAGCCATCCCCGCCCACGCTGATCCACGACTGGTGAGATCCTGTGAGATAGCCAGCCATCACCGCCCACGACTGGTGACCCTGTGAGATAGCCCACCATTACCGCCCACGACTGGTGACCCTGTGAGATAGCCCGCCATCACCGCCCACGACTGGTGATCCTGTGAGATAGCCCGCCATCACCGCCCACGACTGGTGAGATCCTGTGAGATAGCCCACCATCACCGACCACGACTGGTGATCCTGTGAGATAGCCCGCCATCACCGCCCACGACTGGTGAGATCCTGTGAGATAGCCCACCATCACCGCCCACGACTGGTGATCCTGTGAGATAGCCCACCATCACCGCCCACGACTGGTGATCCTGTGAGATAGCCCGCCATCACCGCCCACGCTGATCCACGACTGGTGACCCTGTGAGATAGCCCACCATCACCGCCCACGCTGATCCACGACTGGTGATCCTGTGAGATAGCCCACCATCACCGCCCACGACTGGTGATCCTGTGAGATAGCCCGCCATCACCGCCCACGACTGGTGAGATTCTGTGAGATAGCCCACCATCACCGCCCACGACTGGTGATCCTGTGAGATAGCCCACCATCACCGCCCACGACTGGTGAGATCCTGTGAGATAGCCCGCCATCACCGCCCACGACTGGTGAGATCCTGTGAGATAGCCCGCCATCACTGCCCACGACTGGTGATCCTGTGAGATAGCCCGCCATCACCGCCCACGACTGGTGAGATCCTGTGAGATAGCCCACCATCACCGACCACGACTGGTGATCCTGTGAGATAGCCCGCCATCACCGCCCACGACTGGTGAGATCCTGTGAGATAGCCCACCATCACCGACCACGACTGGTGATCCTGTGAGATAGCCCGCCATCACCGCCCACGACTGGTGATCTGTGAGATAGCCCGCCATCACCGCCCACGACTGGTGAGATCCTGTGAGATAGCCCACCATCACCGCCCACGACTGGTGACCCTGTGAGATAGTCCACCATCACCGACACGACTGGTGATCCTGTGAGATAGCCCGCCATCACCGCCCACGACTGGTGATCCTGTGAGATAGCCCACCATCACCGACCACGACTGGTGATCCTGTGAGATAGCCCGCCATCACCGCCCATGACTGGTGATCCTGTGAGATAGCCCACCATCACCGCCCACGACTGGTGACCCTGTGAGATAGCCCGCCATCACCGACCACGACTGGTGATCCTGTGAGATAGCCCACCATCACCGACCACGACTGGTGATCCTGTGAGATAGCCCGCCATCACCGCCCACGCTGATCCACGACTGGTGAGATCCTGTGAGATAGCCCGCCATCACCGCCCACGCTGATCCACGACTGTGAGATCCTGTGAGATAGCCAGCCATCACCGCCCACGCTGAACCACGACTGGTGATCCTGTGAGATAGCCAGCCATCACCGCCCACGCTGATCCACGACTGGTGATCCTGTGAGATAGCCCGCCATCACCGCCCACGCTGATCCACGACTGGTGAGATCCTGTGAGATAGCCCACCATCACCGCCCACGACTGTGATCCTGTGAGATAGCCCGCCATCACCGCCCCACGCTGAACCACGACTGGTGACCCTGTGAGATAGCCCACCATCACCGCCCACGCTGAACCACGACTGGTGACCCTGTGAGATAGCCACCATCACCGCCCACGACTGGTGATCCTGTGAGATAGCCCACCATCACCCGCCCACGACTGGTGATCCTGTGAGATAGCCCGCCATCACCGCCCACGCTGAACCATGACTGGTGACCCTGTGAGATAGCCCACCATCACCGCCCACGACTGGTGATCCTGTGAGATAGCCCACCATCACCGCCCACGACTGGTGATCCTGTGAGATAGCCCCACATCACCGCCCACGACTGGTGATCCTGTGAGATAGCCCGACATAACCGCCCACGCTGAACGACGACTGGTGAGATCCTGTGAGATAGCCCGCCATCACCGCCCACGCTGAACCACGACTGGTGAGATCCTGTGAGATAGCCCGCCATCACCGCCCACGCTGATCCACGACTGGTGAGATCCTGTAAGATAGCCCACCATCACCGCCCACGCTGATCCACGACTGGTGAGATCCTGTGAGATAGCCCGCCATCACCGCCCACGCTGATCCACGACTGGTGACCCTGTGAGATAGCCAGCCATCACCGCCCACGCTGAACCACGACTGGTGAGATCCAGTGAGATAGCCCGCCATCACCGCCCACGCTAAACCACGGACTGGTGACCCTGTGAGATAGACCGCCATCACCGCCCACGACTGGTGAGATCCTGTGAGATAGCCCGCCATCACCGCCCACGACTGGTGACCCTGTGAGATAGCCCACCATCACCGACCACGACTGGTGATCCTGTGAGATAGCCCGCCA
Organism: Cepaea nemoralis; assembly: GCA_014155875.1. Taxonomy (NCBI): domain Eukaryota; kingdom Metazoa; phylum Mollusca; class Gastropoda; order Stylommatophora; family Helicidae; genus Cepaea; species Cepaea nemoralis. Next base: position 62,331 of record JACEFZ010010511.1, on the reverse strand, counting down.
TCACCGCCCACGCTGATCCACGACTGGTGAGATCCTGTGAGATAGCCAGCCATCACCGCCCACGCTGAACCACGACTGGTGATCCTGTGAGATAGCCAGCCATCACCGCCCACGCTGATCCACGACTGGTGATCCTGTGAGATAGCCCGCCATCACCGCCCACGCTGATCCACGACTGGTGAGATCCTGTGAGATAGCCCACCATCACCGCCCACGACTGGTGATCCTGTGAGACAGCCCGCCATCACCGCCCACGCTGAACCACGACTGGTGACCCTGTGAGATAGCCCACCATCACCGCCCACGCGGAACCATGACTGGTGACCCTGTGAGATAGCCCACCATCACCGCCCACGACTGGTGATCCTGTGAGATAGCCCACCATCACCGCCCACGACTGGTGATCCTGTGAGATAGCCCGCCATCACCGCCCACGCTGAACCATGACTGGTGACCCTGTGAGATAGCCCGCCATCACCGCCCACGACTGGTGATCCTGTGAGATAGCCCACCATCACCGCCCACGACTGGTGATCCTGAGAGATAGCCCGCCATCACCGCCCACGCTGAACCATGACTGGTGACCCTGTGAGATAGCCCACCATCACCGCCCACGACTGGTGAGATCCTGTGAGATAGCCCACCGTCACCGCCCACGACTGGTGATCCTGTGAGATAGCCCACCATCACCGCCCACGACTGGTGATCCTGTGAGATAGCCCACCATCACCGCCCACGACTGGTGATCCTGTGAGATAGCCCGCCATAACCGCCCACGCTGAACCACGACTGGTGAGATCCTGTGAGATAGCCCGCCATCACCGCCCACGCTGAACCACGACTGGTGAGATCCTGTGAGATAGCCCGCCATCACCGCCCACGCTGATCCACGACTGGTGACCCTGTGAGATAGCCAGCCATCACCGCCCACGCTGAACCACGACTGGTGAGATCCAGTGAGATAGCCCGCCATCACCGCCCACGCTAAACCACGACTGGTGACCCTGTGAGATAGCCCGCCATCACCGCCCACGACTGGTGAGATCCTGTGAGATAGCCCGCCATCACCGCCCATGACTGGTGACAATGTGAGATAGCCCGCCATCACCGCCCACAACTGGTGATCCTGTGAGATAGCCCACCATCACCGCCCACTCTGATCCACGACTGGTGAGATCCTGTGAGATAGCCAGCCATCACCGCCCAAGCTGAACCACGACTGGTGAGATCCTGTGAGATAGCCCGCCATCACCGCCCACGACTGGTGACCCTGTGAGATAGCCCGCCATCACCGCCCACGACTGGTGATCCTGTGAGATAGCCCACCATCACCGCCCACGCTGATCCACGACTGGTGAGATCCTGTGAGATAGCCAGCCATCACCGCCCATGCTGATCCACGACTGGTGAGATCCTGTGAGATAGCCCGCCATCACCGCCCACGACTGGTGAGATCCTGTGAGATAGCCCGCCATCACCGCCCATGCTGATCCACGACTGGTGAGATCCTGTGAGATAGCCCGCCATCACCGCCCACGCTGATCCACGACTGGTGAGATCCTGTGAGATAGCCCGCCATCACCGCCCACGACTGGTGAGATCCTGTGAGATAGCCCGCCATCACCGCCCACGCTGATCCACGACTGGTGAGATCCTGTGAGATAGCTAACCATCACCGCTCACGACTGGTGACCCTGTGAGATAGCCTGCCATCACCGCCCACGCTGATCCACGACTGGTGACCCTGTGAGATAGCCCACCATCACCGCCCACGCTGAACCACGACTGGTGACCCTTGAGATAGCCCACCATCACCGCCCACGCTGAACCACGACTGGTGACCCTGAGATAGCCCGCCATCACCGCCCACGCTGATCCACGACTGGTGAGATCCTGTGAGATAGCCCGCCATCACCGCCCACGCTGATCCACGACTGGTGAGATCCTGTGAGATAGCCCGCCATCACCGCCCACGACTGGTGACCCTGTGAGATAGCCCACCATCACCGCCCACGACTGGTGATCCTGTGAGATAGCCCACCATCACCGCCCACGACTGGTGATCCTGTGAGATAGCCCACCATCACCGCCCACGACTGGTGACTCTGTGAGATAGCCCACCATCACCGCCCACGACTGGTGATCCTGTGAGATAGCCCACCATCACCGCCCAAAACTGGTGATTCTGTGAGATAGCCCACCATCACCGCCCACGGACTGGTGACCCTGTGAAATAGCCCACCATCACCGCCCACGACTGGTGATCCTGTGAGATAGCCCACCATCACCGCCCACAACTGGTGACCCTGTGAGATAGCCAGCCATCACCGCCAATGCTGATCCACAACTGGTGAGATCCTGTGAGATAGTCCGCCATCACCGCCCACGACTGGTGATCCTGTGAGATAGCCCGCCATCACCGCCCACGCTGATCCACGACTGGTGACCCTGTGAGATAGCCAGCCATCACCGCCAATGCTGATCCACGACTGGTGAGATCCTGTGAGATAGCCCGCCATCACCGCCCACGACTGGTGAGATCCTGTGAGATAGCCCGCCATCACCGCCCACGACTGGTGATCCTGTGAGATAGCCCGCCATCACCGCCCACGACTGGTGAGATCCTGTGAGATAGCCCGCCATCACCGCCCACGACTGGTGATCCTGTGAGATAGCCCGCCATCACCGCCCACGACTGGTGAGATCCTGTGAGATAGCCCGCCATCACCGCCCACGACTGGTGGGATCCTGTGAGATAGCCCGCCATCACCGCCCACGCTGATCCACGACCGGTGACCCTGTGAGATAGCCCGCCATCACCGCCCACGCTGATCCACGACTGGTGATCCTGTGAGATAGCCCGCCATCACCGCCCACGCTGATCCACGACTGGTGACCCTGTGAGATAGCCCGCCATCACCGCCCACGCTGATCCATGACTGGTGACCCTGTGAGATAGCCCGCCATCACCGCCCACGACTGGTGATCCTGTGAGATAGCCCGCCATCACCGCCCATGACTGGTGAGATCCTGTGAGATAGCCCGCCATCACCGCCCACGACTGGTGAGATCCTGTGAGATAGCCCGCCATCACCGCCCACGACTGGTGATCCTGTGAGATAGCCCGCCATCACCGCCCACGACTGGTGAGATCCTGTGAGATAGCCCGCCATCACCGCCCACGACTGGTGACCCTGTGAGATAGCCCGCCATCACCGCCCACGACTGGTGATCCTGTGAGATAGCCCGCCATCACCGCCCACGACTGGTGAGATCCTGTGAGATAGCCCGTCATCACCGCCCACGACTGGTGAGATCCTGTGAGATAGCCCGCCATCACCGCCCACGACTGGTGACCCTGTGAGATAGCCCGCCATCACCGCCCACGACTGGTGAGATCCTGTGAGATAGCCTGCCATCACCGCCCACGACTGGTGAGATCCTGTGAGATAGCCCACCATCACCGCCCACGACTGGTGATCCTGTGAGATAGCCCGCCATCACCGCCCACGACTGGTGATCCTGTGAGATAGCCCGCCATCACCGCCCACTACTGGTGATCCTGTGAGATAGCCCGCCATCACCGCCCACGACTGGTGATCCTGTGAGATAGCCTGCCATCACCGCCCACGACTGGTGATCCTGTGAGATAGCCTGCCATAACCGCCCACGACTGGTGATCCTGTGAGATAGCCTGCCATCCATCACCGCCCACGCTGATCCACGACTGGTGACCCTGTGAGATAGCCAGCCATCACCGCCCACGACTGGTGACCCTGTGAGATAGCCACCCATCACCGCCCATGCTTATCTGCATGGCACATAGCGTTGATGATTGTTGTACCCCCCCCCCCCTCCTCCCCAGTGGCCCTTCGATGTGAAGATTAGCGATGACTTTGCTGCCACATCACGCGACAAACAACATATTAATGTGGAACTTGGGCGTCACATGAACTCTCCCTGTGGTAGGCGCACGACATGGAAGCTGATTATTCACCATCATCGTAGCAGAATTACTATGGCTCTCTTGCAGTCTCGCAGTGTACAACATTTGCAGTCCTTGGTAGGTTTCACCACAGCGGACACCATGGTCGCACCACTCTGTGTTGTGCTGCGACCCAGGACTGTCCCACCATGGGCAGACAGGCCTAGTTCAGTACTATCCCGTCCTTGGAAAGTCAGACTAGGTCTGCGACAATGATTCCACCCCCCCCCCCCCCCACGAAGAGGTCAACACAGGTCTAGGTCAATAGCCGACCTTGGCACACAGATATTGCCGCATGCCGAACATTGCTAAACAATTGCCAGCGCAGACAGTTGGCAGCCTGGGAGCCTCACCCGTGGCCCAGAGGTTTAACTTATACTTACTCTGGTAACTGCGGCTTTGAGGGTTCAACCCCTACACCGGTCAGTTGGACTGAAGTGTTGACTTCTTGTCCTTGACTTGGGGACGTCAATTACAAGTACCTCAGAAGTCGAAGACTGATGGCTGGGGACACTGGTAATATGGACAGCCTACCCTTGCGCAAAATCTGTCCAGTATACTCACGAGTAGTTACAGTCTACTACTACTGACACGAGTGTGCACCAGTTCAAAGTGTGCAAACTAAAATAGGGGGGGGGGGGGGGGAACACATACACACAATGTAGGATTGGGGAAAGAGATCACCAAGAGGCTGCGATATACGTCTCAGCCTTAGAACACCTGATCTGACTGGCATTATCATGAGCCTTAAAGGCATTCATGCATTCCCACAGGTCTGCATCATTCCTCTAGTCCAGGTCGGACTCTTCTACTGCTGCTCTTGTCAGTCGTCGGGGTAATTCCCGATGCTGTCGTCTCACTGCCTGACCAAAGAAAGGTTTTCACCTGCTTATATTTGTATTTGTGCGACGAAGGGCTTACCGACGTTATTCGCAATCCCGCATGCTGATCAGTCAGTTCAGGTACTTTAATATGAGATCAAGGCCAGTCAGTTAAGGTACTCCAATATGAGTTCAAGGTCAGTCAGTTCAGGTACTTCATTATGAGATCAAGGTCAGCCAGTTCAGGCACTTCAATATGAGTTCAAGGTCAGTCAGTTCAGGTACTTCAATATGAGATCAAGGTCAGTCAGTTAAGGTACTCCAATATGAGTTCAAGGTCAGTCAGTTCAGGTACTTCATTATGAGATCAAGGTCAGTCAGTTCAGGTACTTCAATATGAGATCAAGGTCAGTCAGTTCAGGTACTTCAATATGAGATCAAGGTCAGTCAGTTCAGGTACTTCATTATGAGATCAAGGTCAGTCAGTTCAGGCACTTCAATATGAGTTCAAGGTCAGTCAGTTCAGGTACTTCAATATGAGATCAAGGTCAGTCAGTTCAGGTACTTCAACATGAGATAAGAATAGTTAAATATGTGTGACTCTTGCAAACAAGAGAGACATAACACTGACATTAGGGGACCCATTGGTGTAATGGTTAGGGTGTTACAATAATAATTGCATGAGAGCGGCTGGCAGACCAGTGTGGTCGCCAATGTGGGACCCATGTGAAACACATAACCCAACATCAGGCAAGTTTGGTAGCCAATGTGGGACACATAACCCACCACCAGGCTGGCAGGCAAGTGTGGTAGCCAATGTGGGACACATGTGAACACAACATCCACTGCATAGTGAAATTATGAAGGTGAAGGGCAGCAGGTTAAAAAGAGGAAGGTCGTGGATGGGTCAAGCCGAAGACATTCTTCAACAGGTGTGTTCACTGGAGGACTTAGAACCTGGTGAGAAGTGGGTACAAGTGCCAACAGATTTCTGTACGTCCCATTCAGTTTGCATCCAACTAAACAGAAAATGCAGACAAGAAATTCTTGCTGCTATGGAGGCGGAAGTACAAGCGTTGATTTTTGAGAATTCGTTAGACGGTGATGCTGTCATTTACACAGATGGGTCGGTCATCTGACATGTGAGAAGCTCTGGGACTTTACAACGCGGGACGGAGGGAGAATTGTGAAGGAGGACTCTGGTGCTTTTGTTGAGACCACAAGTAGCCTGACTATGGAAGTCATGGCAGTAAGTAAAGCAATAACATGGCTCGAGACACAGACATTCAATAGGGCTTGTTTCCTTAGTGACTCAATGAGCATGCTCAAGAGGATAGAGACGGGGTGAATCCGAAGAGAGTGGTTGCTGTCTCTGGAGCGGTCTCGACTGACAAAGAGTTTCATCTTCGTGCCAGGGCATGCGGGAGTACAGGGAAATGAGCAGGCTGACAAGCTCGCAGGTAAGGCTAATGTGGAGGATGGACGCGCCATGGACCAGGCTGACATTCGGAATGCTCTACGAGATGCAAGACTTTTGCGAGAACCAAGTGATGACTGTGAATCTACAACCATGGTCAGACCACGAGAACAGCAAATTAAGAGAGGTGTGGCCAAACAAGAACACTACGCAGGAAGCCAAAGAAGATTGATAAACCAACACAGAACTGGTGTCATTAGCCACTACACGCTGCAGGATTTGCTGAGGAGGGGATCCGAGCACTTATGGACTGAATGGTTCGATGTGCAATGTGATCTGTCGACTAACTGACTCAGTTTCCTCGTTATTTCTTCTCATACGAGGAAACATTATTTTCTAGGCGTATGAAAAGAAGGCAGTTTGCATTGATTTTACTTCTTGTCAGCGACCACACTGGTCGATGACCTCAGCCATTGTTTCCATAAAGGGATCCTCTGTCTAATGTCACCAAACTTGAGACCATATCCAACAACTATCTGTTGGTTGTTCTTCAGCTCCATCCACCAATTGTGAAACCATCACAAAAAATTAAATTAACATTCACTGCAGCAATCATTCCTTAAAAAAAGAAGAAACCCAAAATATTTTCACTGAAACAGTAACATAAAAGATGTATGTTAGCAACTAGTGAAACATCATATTGATGACATTCCACTAAATGAAACAATAATATTAAAATAATTAATAAACATCCATTGAAAAATAACATCAAAAAACTACAAATTTCCACTAAAACGATAAAACTTAACAGCAACTTGTAAAATCAACAGGTTAATGTCAACATACACATAGAAGAGAACATGAATCACGAGAGAATGGGGAAAACTGCAGCTAAACAAACTTCAAATGGCAACATTTGGTCACAACATCCAACTGTTGCCTGTTGGTGAGTCGACTTGTTTATTTCTGGAGACTGATAACTGAACCAATGAAGACCAACAAATGTACAAGTCAATGAATGATATTGATGGCAAACACTCGCTCCACACCACTGCTGGGATATGTCTGTCTGTACCTGTGTTACTGGCATTTGATTGTTGTGATATGTTTGTTACTTGTTTATTGTTATTTTTGCATTATTTGTTGTTATTTCTTATCATGTCTTTGTTATTTGTTTATTGTGATTTGTTTATTATTACTTTCGCATTATTTGCTTGTTATTTGTTATCATGTGTTCGTTATTTGTTTGTACATGAAAACTAAAATAGTCAAGTCAAACAACCATATTGCAAACAACAGCACAGTGACATGAAGTAGTAGGGCTTTTCCCCGTTCCTCCCCAGCAGGCAAGTGCAACCCATACTTAAACACTGTGTTGACTGCGGACAGAGTTTAAACAGCCAACAATCCGTATCCACGTTACCAGGTTGCCTGGTACATGGTGCTAGTCCCATACTGTTAGACCCACTGTCACAGGGTGGGTCACACAGGGTGGGTCACATGTGTAGCATCATGCAACTACCCAGGCCATGTACTGGTACCTGTTGTAGGCTGGGTCACATTGGGTGGGACACACAGGCTGGGTCACGTGTGTAGCATCATGCAACTACCCAGGCCATGTACTGGTACCTGTTGTAGGCTGGGTCACATTGGGTGGGACACACAGGATGGGTCACACAGGCTGGGTCACGTGTGTAGCATCATGCAACTACCCAGGCCATGTACTGGTACCTGTTGTAGGCTGAGTCACACAGGGTGGGTCAACGTGAGAGTTGAGATCAGTGACAAACATCCCGACCTTACAGGAGAATGAAGTTAGTGTTTACTGCAACTGTTGATCTAGTTAGTGGTGACTGCAACTGTTTATCAAGTTAGTGTTGAGTGCGACTGTTTATCAAGTTAGTGTTGAGTGCGACTGTCTATCAAGTTAGTATTGAGTGTGACTGTTTATCAAGATAGTGTTGAGTGCACCTGTTTATCAAGTTAATGTTTAGTGCACCTGTTTATCAAGTTAGTGTTTAGTGCAATTGTTTATCAAGTTAGTGTTGAGTGCAACTGTTTATCAAGTTAGTGTTGAGTGCACCTGTTTATCAAGTTAGTGTTTAGTGCAACTGTTTATCAAGTTGGTGTTGAGTGCGACTGTTTATCAAGTTAGTGTTGAGTGCAACTGTTTATCAAGTTAGTGTTGAGTGTGACTGTTTATCAAGATAGTGTTGAGTGCACCTGTTTATCAAGTTAATGTTTAGTGCACCTGTTTATCAAGTTTGTGTTTAGTGCAATTGTTTATCAAGTTGGTGTTGAGTGTGACTGTTTATCAAGTTAGTGTTGAGTGAAACTGTTTATCAAGTTAGTGTTGAGTGCACCTGTTTATCAAGTTAGTGTTTAGTGCAACTGTTTATCAAGTTGGTGTTGAGTGCGACTGTTTATCAAGTTAGTGTTGAGTGCGACTGTTTATCAAGTTAGTGTTGAGTGTGACTGTTTATCAAGATAGTGTTGAGTGCACCTGTTTATCAGGTTAATGTTTAGTGCACCTGTTTATCAAGTTAGTGTTTAGTGCAACTGTTTATCAAGTTTGTGTTGAGTGCAACTGTTTGTCAAGTTAGTGCTGAGTGCGACTGTTATCAAGTTAGTGTTGAGTGTGACTGTTTATCAAGTAGTGTTGAGTGCGACCTGTTTACCAAGTTAGTGTTGAGTGTGACTGTTTATCAAGTTAGTGTGAGTGCACCTGTTTATCAAGTTAGTGTTGAGTGCAACTGTTTATCAAGTTAGTGTTGAGTGCATCTGCTTATCAAGTTAGTGGTGAGTGCAACTGTTTATCAAGAGTGCACCTGTTTATCAAGTTGGTGGTGAGTGCACCTGTTTATAAAGTTAGTGTTGAGTGCAACTGTTTATAAAGTTGGTGGTGACTGCAACTGTTTATAAAGTTGGTGGTGACTGCAACTGTTTATAAAGTTAGTGTTGAGTGCACCTGTTTATAAAGTTAGTGTTTAGTGCACCTGTTTATCAAGTTAGTGTTTAGTGCAACTGTTTATCAAGTTTGTGTTGAGTGCAACTGTTTATCAGTTAGTGCTGAGTGCGACTGTTTATCAAGTTAGTGTTGAGTGTGACTGTTTATCAAGTTAGTGTTGAGTGCGACTGTTTACCAAGTTAGTGTTGAGTGTGACTGTTTATCAAGATAGTGTTGAGTGTGACTGTTTATCAAGATAGTGTTGAGTGCACCTGTTTATCAAGTTAATGTTTAGTGCACCTGTTTACCAAGTTGGTGTTGAGTGTGACTGTTTATCAAGTTAGTGTTGAGTGAAACTGTTTATCAAGTTAGTGTTGAGTGTGACTGTTTATCAAGTTAGTGTTAGTGCAACTGTTTATCAAGTTAGTGTTGAGTGTGACTGTTTATGAAGATAGTGTTGAGTGCACCTGTTTATCAAGTTAATGTTTAGTGCACCTGTTTGTATAAGACACATACCAGTGTGGGTGGAAACACATATAGCAGTGTGGGTGGAAACACATGTAGCAGTGTGGGTGGAAAATAGAGTTCATCAGCCTTCAGGAATCCCTGTGCAGTCAACGACTATAAAACGCCCAGCTCATTGATTTCTCAACAACTCAAACTATGCTCATAAAGTTAACAAAGAAACAATGTTTAGTATTCTGTTTTCACTAAACAATTGCTCAAATATAGTGAGGCCTTAGCAATTAGATGGTTCCAGCCAGTTCTATACCAACCAAAAGAGTTTGTTTTAAATGTGAAATTACTGAGGGGATAACAAAAGCTCCACATCCCAACAACAGCTGTGACTTTATGTTTTAATTGTTTCAGCCAAAGTTTCATTCATGAATTCACTTAATATGATATATAACTGCAGTGTGCACCCGACAAGACGCAGCGAAATAGGGCTGGCAATCAATCATGCAAGATATTGTTTGTGGCTTCTGTGTGTGATTTCACTAAGAAAATATGTGGTATTGAGTGTTGCAACTCCTACCATATCACTAAGAGAATACGTTGTATTGAGTGTTATAACTCCTACCATATCACTAAGGGAATATGTTGTATTGAGTGTTATAACTCCTACCATATCACTAAGGGAATATGTTGTATTGAGTGTTATAACTCCTACCATATCACTAAGGGAATATGTTGTATTGAGTGTTATAACTCCTACCATATCACTAAGGGAATACGTTGTATTGAGTGTTATAACTCCTACCATATCACTAAGGGAATACGTTGTATTGAGTGTTATAACTCCTACCATATCACTAAGGGAATACGTTGTATTGAGTGTTATAACTCCTACCATATCACTAAGGGAATACGTTGTATTGAGTGTTATAACTCCTACCATATCACTAAGGGAATACGTTGTATTGAGTGTTATAACTTCTACCATATCACTAAGGGAATACGTTGTATTGAGTGTTATAACTCCTACCATATCACTAAGGGAATACGTTGTATTGAGTGTTATAACTCCTACCATATCACTAAGGGAATACGGTGTATTGAGTGTTATAACTTCTACCATATCACTAAGGGAATACGTTGTATTGAGTGTTATAACTCCTACCATATCACTAAGGGAATATGTTGTATTGAGTGTTATAACTCCTACCATATCACTAAGGGAATACGTTGTATTGAGTGTTATAACTCCTACCATATCACTAGGGAATACGTTGTATTGAGTGTTATAACTCCTACCATATCACTAAGGGAATATGTTGTATCAAGTGTTATAACTCCTACTATATCACTAAGGGAATATGTTGTATCAAGTGTTATAACTCCTACCATATCACTAAGGGAATACGTTGTATTGAGTGTTATAACTCCTACCATATCACTAAGGGAATACGTTGTATTGAGTGTTATAACTTCTACCATATCACTAAGGGAATTGAGTGTTATAACTCCTACTATATCACTAAGGGAATATGTTGTATCAAGTGTTATAACTCCTACCATATCACTAAGGGAATATGTTGTATTGAGTGTTAAAACTCCTACCATATCAAAGCCACCTCTGTGGCGAAGGGGTCAAGGGCACAAGTCTTAATCCCACATTCAGCACTCGAAACACAGTTGTGGGCGATTTGGAAGTAGACTGCCTTGCATTAGTTTTCATACAATGGTATGAGTGCCAATCTGTCAGAAAGCATTGGCAAACTACTAAACGTAAACTTGCCAAGAAATCACAAACAGCCAATGAATGCTGGGGTTGACTGTGATGTCCTGTAAAACTAAATAACCATACCAAATCCAACAGATGGAATGATTTCAAATATACCCAAACAAAACCTCTTTTCTTGAATCATAACTGACTGATTGATTAATTATTTATTTGACATCATAACAACCCAGGCAAACCTACAGATGTTCCGTCTCCCACAGCGGATGTCACAAGGTGTAAATACTCATGGTTCCTCTGACACACCGGTTACACACCAGAGTTATATAATCCCACAGCGGATGTCACAAGGTGTAAATACTCATGGTTCTACACGAGAGTCATATAACACCCACAGCAGATGTCACAAGGGGTAAATACTCATGGTTCTACTGACACACTGGTTACACACCAGAGTTATATAACTCCTAACATATCAAAATTAACTCATGAAACTTCTGGAAATATCACCAGATGAAACCCTTTACCAGAGTTATGAACTGTCTTGTAACTCCTCCCACCACATGAAATCAGCTGATGAGACTTCTGTTACAGAAGAATCAGCAAATGGATCTCCTACCACAAAATCGTGGTGACTCTTTCAGCTACATGCAATATGTGGTGCTTTATTAGCTCCTCTGAATTTCAGCCATCACGTCATGTGTTCTCTAACATTTTACATTTGGTCTGAGCACAATACAGAAATCTGGCATCTCCAGTGGTCAACTCTAATGTTACATTGCTTCTTTGACAATAATGCAATCAAGATGTTTCATGGTGGTAATTTCCCCCTCGTATATCTGCTGCAGAAGCTTGTGGAAGTGAAAGAAAGTGTTCAGATGTTTAGACAACATCAACCACTGTAGCCTACATGAGAGACCATAAACAAGGACACACTCATATATTCAGGACATTAGATGAACAAAAATCTTTAAATGGACGTCATCACACTGCAATCTGAGAAGGCGAGTACTGGAATCGTTTATACATCAGTGAAATTATTTAAAAACTCCCATCAGACAGTTCTTCCATGACAAATCACTAGCAATGTTGAAAAAAAAATTGAATTATTTAACAAATATAAGTAAAAACAACATATATACTAGCGTTACTTTAGCTAACAAATAATCTCTTCTTCGTTTTTAAAATGATCATCCTCACGTCACATTATTTGTATTGAAATGCATAAGTGACGAATACAAATGTGAATCAGTCGCTGCCATCATGGTGAACTCACTACCAGCGATACTTCAGTATACACACCGCAGACCTTGCAGTTGGAGACATCCATGGCTGCTCTGTCACCAACAGAAACCCACGCTACACCCCCCACCCACCCATCTTTGCAACCATGATGTCATTTCTTTTTGTTGCATGTTTTCGTCATCCATTCTATCCCTTCCTGAAATAAGAAGCAAATGGAAACTAATTAATGCTGCTACAAACTAACAGTATTTTAGACTTGAAAACATTTATAACATATTAATTAACTGCCAAACATTATCATAAAGTAACATATATTGCACTGTTTGGTCAAGTCAGTTATACTGCACTGTTTGGTCAAGTCAGTTATACTGCACTGTTTGGTCAAGTCAATTATGTTGCACTGTTTGGTCAAGTCAGTTATGTTGCACTGTTTGGTCAAGTCAGTTATACTGCACTGTTTGGTCAAGTCAGTTATGTTGCACTGTTTGGTCAAGTCAGTTATACTGCACTGTTTGGTCAAGTCAGTTATGTTGCACTGTTTGGTCAAGTCAGTTATGTTGCACTGTTTGGTCAAGTCAGTTATACTGCGCTGTTTGGTCAAGTCAGTTATGTTGCGCTGTTTGGTCAAGTCAGTTATACTGCGCTGTTTGGTCAAGTCAGTTATACTGCACTGTTTGGTCAAGTCAGTTATACTGCACTGTTTGGTCAAGTCAGTTATACTGCACTGTTTGGTCAAGTCAGTTATACTGCACTGTTTATACTGCACTGTTTGGTCAAGTCAGTTATACTGCACTGTTTGGTCAAGTCAGTTATGTTGCACTGTTTGGTCAAGTCAGTTATGTTGCACTGTTTGGTCAAGTCAGTTATGTTGCACTGTTTGGTCAAGTCAGTTATGTTGCACTGTTTGGTCAAGTCAGTTATGTTGCACTGTTTTGGTCAAGTCAGTTATGTTGCACTGTTTGGTCAAGTCAGTTATGTTGCACTGTTTGGTCAAGTCAGTTATGGTGCACTGTTTGGTCAAGTCAGTTATGTTGCACTGTTTGGTCAAGTCAGTTATGGTGCACTGTTTGGTCAAGTCAGTTATGTTGCACTGTTTGGTCAAGTCAGTTATGTTGCACTGTTTGGTCAAGTCAGTTATACTGCACTGTTTGGTCAAGTCAGTTATGTTGCACTGTTTGGTCAAGTCAGTTATGTTGCACTGTTTGGTCAAGTCAGTTATGTTGCGCTGTTTGGTCAAGTCAGTTATGTTGCACTGTTTGGTCAAGTCAGTTATACTGCGCTGTTTGGTCAAGTCAGTTATGTTGCGCTGTTTGGTCAAGTCAGTTATACTGCGCTGTTTGGTCAAGTCAGTTATGTTGCGCTGTTTGGTCAAGTCAGTTATGTTGCGCTGTTTGGTCAAGTCAGTTATACTGCACTGTTTGGTCAAGTCAGTTATACTGCACTGTTTGGTCAAGTCAGTTATACTGCACTGTTTGGTCAAGTCAGTTATACTGCACTGTTTGGTCAAGTCAGTTATGTTGCACTGTTTGGTCAAGTCAGTTATACTGCACTGTTTGGTCAAGTCAGTTATGTTGCACTGTTTGGTCAAGTCAGTTATACTGCACTGTTTGGTCAAGTCAGTTATGTTGCACTGTTTGGTCAAGTCAGTTATGTTGCACTGTTTGGTCAAGTCAGTTATGTTGCACTGTTTGGTCAAGTCAGTTATACTGCACTGTTTGGTCAAGTCAGTTATGGTGCACTGTTTGGTCAAGTCAGTTATGTTGCACTGTTTGGTCAAGTCAGTTATACTGCACTGTTTGGTCAAGTCAGTTATGTTGCACTGTTTGGTCAAGTCAGTTATGTTGCGCTGTTTGGTCAAGTCAGTTATGTTGCGCTGTTTGGTCAAGTCAGTTATGTTGCACTGCTTGGTTCTTGTCAGTTATACTGCACTGTTTGGTCAAGTCAGTTATACTGCACTGTTTGGTCAAGTCAGTTATGTTGCGCTGTTTGGTCAAGTCAGTTATGTTGCACTGTTTGGTTCTTGTCAGTTATACTGCACTGTTTGGTCAAGTCAGTTATACTGCACTGTTGGTCAAGTCAGTTATGTTGCACTGTTGGTCAAGTCAGTTATACTGCACTGTTTGGTCAAGGTCAGTTATACTGCACTGTTTGGTCAAGTCAGTTATGTTGCACTGTTTGGTCAAGTCAGTTATGTTGCGCTGTTTGGTCAAGTCAGTTATACTGCACTGTTTGGTCAAGTCAGTTATGTTGCACTGTTTGGTCAAGTCAGTTATACTGCACTGTTTGGTCAAGTCAGTTATGTTGCACTGTTTGGTCAAGTCAGTTATGTTGCACTGTTTGGTCAAGTCAGTTATACTGCGCTGTTTGGTCAAGTCAGTTATGTTGCGCTGTTTGGTCAAGTCAGTTATACTGCACTGTTTGGTCAAGTCGAGTTATACTGCACTGTTTGGTCAAGTCAGTTATACTGCACTGTTTGGTCAAGTCAGTTATACTGCACTGTTTGGTCAAGTCAGTTATACTGCACTGTTTGGTCAAGTCAGTTATACTGCACTGTTTGGTCAAGTCAGTTATGTGGCACTGTTTGGTCAAGGTCAGTTATGTTGCACTGTTTGGTCAAGTCAGTTATGGTGCACTGTTTGTCAAGTCAGTTATACTGCACTGTTGGTCAAGTCAGTTATACTGCACTGTTGGTCAAGTCAGTTATACTGCACTGTTTGGTCAAGTCAGTTATACTGCGCTGTTTGGTCAGGTCAGTTATGTGCGCTGTTTGGTCAAGTCAGTTAGGTTGCGCTGTTGGTTCTTGTCAGTTATACTGCACTGTTGGTCAAGTCAGTTATACTGCACTGTTTGTCAAGTCAGTTATGTTGCGCTGTTTGGTCAAGTCAGTTATGTTGCACTGTTTGGTTCTTGTCAGTTTATACTGCACTGTTTGGTCAAGTCAGTTATACTGCACAGTTTGGTCAAGTCAGTTATGTTGCACTGTTTGGTCAAGTCAGTTATACTGCACTGTTGGTCAAGTCAGTTATACTGCACTGTCTTGGTCAAGATTCAGTTATGTTGCGCTGTTTGGTCAAGTCAGTTATGTTGCACTGTTTGGTTCTTGTCAGTTATGTTTGCACTGTATTGGTCAAGGTCAGTTATGTTGCACCTGTTGGTCAAGTCAGTATACGCACTGTTTGGTCAAGTCAGTTATGCGCACTGTTTGGTCAAGTCAGTTATGTCTGCACTGTTTGGTCAAGTCAGTTTAGTTGCACTGTTTGGTCAAGTCAGTTATGTTGCAACTGTTTTGGTCAATGTCAGTTTATGTGCACTGTTTGGTCAAGTCCAGTTATGTTGCGCTGTTTGGTCAAGTCAGTTATGTTACACTGTTTGGTTCTTGTCAGTTATGTTGCACTGTTTGGTCAAGCAGTTATGTTGCACTGTTTGGTTCAAGTCAGTTATACTGCACTGTTTTGGTCAAGTCAGTTATGTTGCACTGTTTGGTCAAGTCAGTTATACTGCACTGTTTGGTCAAGTCAGTTATATTGCACTGTTTGGTCAAGTCAGTTATACTGCGCTGTTTGGTCAAGTCAGTTATGTTGCACTGTTTGGTCAAGTAAGTTATGTTGCACTGTTTGGTCAAGTCAGTTATGTTGCACTGTTTGGTCAAGTCAGTTATGTTGCACTGTTTGGTCAAGTCAGTTATGTTGCACTGTTTGGTCAAGTCAGTTATGTTGCACTGTTTGGTCAAGTCAGTTATACTGCACTGTTTGGTCAAAGTCAGTTATACTGCACTGTTGGTCAGTCAGTTATGTTGCACTGTTTGGTCAAGTCAGTTATGTTGCACTGTTTGGTCAAGTCAGTTATGTTGCACTGGTTGGTCAAGTCAGTTATGGTGCACTGTTTGGTCAAGTCAGTTATACTGCACTGTTTGGTCAAGTCAGTTATACTGCACTGTTTGGTCAAGTCAGTTATGTTGCACTGTTGGGTCAAGTCAGTTATGTTGCGCTGTTTGGTCAAGTCAGTTATGTTGCGCTGTTTGGTCAAGTCAGTTATGTTGCACTGTTTGGTTCTTGTCAGTTATACTGCACTGTTTGGTCAAGTCAGTTATACTGCACTGTTTGGTCAAGTCAGTTATGTTGCGCTGTTTGGTCAAGTCAGTTATGTTGCACTGTTTGGTTCTTGTCAGTTATACTGCACTGTTTGGTCAAGTCAGTTATACTGCACTGTTTGGTCAAGTCAGTTATGTTGCACTGTTTGGTCAAGTCAGTTATACTGCACTGTTTGGTCAAGTCAGTTATACTGCACTGTTTGGTCAAGTCAGTTATGTTGCACTGTTTGGTCAAGTCAGTTATGTTGCGCTGTTTGGTCAAGTCAGTTATGTTACACTGTTTGGTTCTTGTCAGTTATGTTGCACTGTTTGGTCAAGTCAGTTATGTTGCACTGTTTGGTCAAGTCAGTTATACTGCACTGTTTGGTCAAGTCAGTTATGTTGCACTGTTTGGTCAAGTCAGTTATGTTGCACTGTTTGGTCAAGTCAGTTATGTTGCACTGTTTGGTCAAGTCAGTTATGTTGCACTGTTTGGTCAAGTCAGTTATGTTGCACTGTTTGGTCAAGTAAGTTATGTTGCACTGTTTGGTCAAGTCAGTTATACTGCACTGTTTGGTCAAGTCAGTATGTTGCACTGTTTGGTCAAGTCAGTTATGTTGCGCGTTTGGTCAAGTCAGTTATGTACACTGTTTGGTTCTTGTCAGTTATGTTGCACTGTTTGGTCAAGTCAGTTATGTTGCACTGTTTGGTCAAGTCAGTTATTACTGCACTGTTTGGTCAAGTCAGTTATGTTTGCACTGTTTGGTCAAGTCATTTATGGTTGCACTGTTTGGTCAAGTCAGTTATATTGCACTGTTTGGTCAAGTCAGTTTATACTGCCACTGTTGGTCAAGTCAGTTATGTTGCACTGTTTGGTCAAGTCAGTTATGTTGCACTGTTTGGTCAAGTCAGTATGTTGCACTGTGTGGTCAAGTCAGTTATGTTGCACTGTTGGTCAAGTCAGTTATGTTGCACTGTTTTGGTCAAGTCAGTTATGTTGCACTGTTTGGTCAAGTCAGTTATGTTGCACTGTTTGGTCAAGTCAGTTATGTTGCACTGTTTGGTCAAGGTCAGTTATGTTGCACTGTTTGGTCAAGTCAGTTATGTTGCACTGTTTGGTCAAGTCAGTTATACTGCACTGTTTGGTCAAGTCAGTTATGTTGCACTGTTTGGTCAAGTCAGTTATGTTGCACTGTTTGGTCAAGTTTCCTCCCCTAGCCTTGGACTGTGCCCAGTTGCCCTCCTCTAGCCTTAGACTGTGCCAGTTGTCCTCCTCTAGCCTTAGACTGTGCCCAGTTGTCCTCCCTAGCCTTAGACTGTGCCCAGTTGTCCCTCCCCTAGCCTTGAACTGTGCCCAGTTGTCCTCCCCTAGCCTTAGGACTGTGCCCAGTTGTCCTCCCCTAGCCTTGGACTGTGCCCAGTTGTCCTCCCCTAGCCTTGGACTGTGCCCAGTTGTCCTCCCCTAGCCTTAGGACTGTGCCCAGTTGTCCTCCCCTAGCCTTGGACTGTGCCCAGTTGTCCTCCCCTAGCCTTGAGACTGTGCCCAGTTGTCCTCCCCTAGCCTTAGACTGTGCCCAGTTGTCCTCCCCTAGCCTCCCCCTAATTTAATTAATTCCTGTTTTTTCCTCAAGACATGACCAAACCTCTTCCAGATGTGTGGGGTCATAATCTGGCACTGGTGAAGTTTGCCACCAGTGCTTCTTGCTATAACCAAACACCAGAGAAACTTGGAACAAATGATACATGTCACAATCCTGATCACCTGTGTGTTATCGAGGAACCTATGGGAGCCCAGGAATGTGGGCGCAAATTGGCTACCTCATTCCATGAAAATAATTGTTAATTGTAATATCCAATTAATGATGAACAAATCTACCAGAGCTTGGGAATGAGTTGGTTGAGGACTTATGTTTCATCAGGAGATGACAGTAGAAGAGGATGAAGAGACAATCCTTGATATCTGACAGATCATGGCAAGTAGAAGAGGATGAAGTGACAATTCCTTGATATCTGACAGATCACCGCAAGTAGAAGAGGGATGAAGAGGCCACTACTGATATCTGACTAGATCACTGGCAATGATATGACAGATCATGGCAGTAGACAGATGATGCAGAGACAGGCTTGATATCTGACAGATCATGGCAAGTAGAGAGGATGAAGAGACAGTCACGGGATATCTGACAGGATCATGCTCGGACTGTTTGGGCAACTGTAGAAGAGGATGAAGGAGACAAGTCCATTGGAATCTGACAGATCAATGATGGACTGTTGGCAAGTAGAAGAGGATGAAGAGACAATCCTGATATCTGGACAGATCATGGCATAGTAGAAGATGATGACAAAGAGAACAATACTTGATATCTGACAGATCATGGCAAGTAGGAAGAGGATGAAGAGACAATACTTGATATCTGAGCAGATCATGCAAGTAGGATGAAGAGGACAGTTCCTTGAATATGACAGATCATGGCACGTAGGAAGAGGATGAGAGACAGTCCTTGATATCTGACAGATCATGGCAAGTAGAAGAGGTGAAGAGACAATCCTTTTGATAATCTGACAGATCATGGCAAGTAGAAGAGGATGAAGAGACATCCTTGATATCTGACAGATCATGGCTGGACTGTTTGGGCAAGTAGAAGAGGATGAAGAGACAGTCCTTGATATCTGACAGATCATGGCAAGTAGAAGAGGATGAAGAGACAATCCTTGATATCTGACAGATCATGGCAAGTAGAAGAGGATGAAGAGACAAGTCCTTGATATCTGACAGATCATGGCAAGTAGAAGAGGATGAAGAGACAGTCCTTGATATCTGACAGATCATGGCAAGTAGAAGAGATGAAGAGACAATCCTTGATATCTGACAGATCATGGCAAGTAGAAGAGGATGAAGAGACAATACTTGATATCTGACAGATCATGGCAAGTAGAAGAGGATTGAAGAGACAGTCTTGATATCTGACAGATCATGGCAAGTAGAAGAGGATGAAGAGACAGTCCTTGATATCTGACAGATCATGGCAAGTAGAAGAGGATGAAGAGACAATCCTTGATATCTGACAGATCATGGCAAATAGAAGAGGATGAAGAGACAATCCTTGATATCTGACAGATCATGGCAAATAGAAGAGGATGAAGAGACAATCCTTGATATCTGACAGATCATAGGCAAAGTAGAAGAGGATGAAGAGACATCTTGATATCTGAGCATATCATGGCAATAGAAGAGGATGAAGAGACAATCCTTGATATCTGACCGATCATGGGCAAGTAGAAGAGGAGGAAGAGACAGTCCTTGATATCTGACAGATCATGGCAAGTAGAAGAGGATGAAGAGACAGTCCTTGATATCTGACAGATCATGGCAAGTAGAAGAGGATGAAGAGACAGTCCTTGATATCTGACAGATCATGGCAAGTAGAAGAGGATGAAGAGACAATACTTGATATCTGACAGATCATGGCAAGTAGAAGAGGATGAAGAGACAATACTTGATATCTGACAGATCATGGCAAGTAGAAGAGGATGAAGAGACAATACTTGATATCTGAAGATCATGGCAAGTAGAAGAGGATGAAGAGACAGTCCTTGATATCTGACAGATCATGGCAAGTAGAAGAGGATGAAGAGACAATACTTGATATCTGACAGATCATGGCAAGTAGAAGAGGATGAAGAGACAATACTTGATATCTGACAGATCATGGCAAGTAGAAGAGGATGAAGAGACAATCCTTGATATCTGACAGATCATGGCAAGTAGAAGAGGATGAAGAGACAATACTTGATATCTGACAGATCATGGCAAGTAGAAGAGGATGAAGAGACAATCCTTGATATCTGACAGATCATGGCAAGTAGAAGAGGATGAAGAGACAATACTTGATATCTGACAGATCATGGCTGGCTGGAGTGTTTGGGTAAGGGTTGATGTACAGTTGGGTTTAGAGCCATGTGAGTGTTTACAATTCACAACTCCAAGTCTGGGCCAATGGTGCATAAATGACACGCATGAAAGGTTACACCTGGTGAGATGGGAAACCAGTGGATACAACAGTCCACTGATCTAGCACAGGGCTAATTTGGAGGCTGGGTCACCTAATATTAGCCACACAAGGAGAAAGTGGAAGTCTGGATGAAGTCTAATTGTATTTGATCCTGTAGGTCTTGGAGTCAGCATGGCTGAATGGATAAGAATGCGTGTACGTAAACATCTGGTGTGCTGATGCCGAGGTAAGAGGTTCAACCCCTAGACCAAACAGTTGGAATAAAATGTTAACTTTTCGTCCTTGATTGGGGATGCAAATTACAAGTACCTCTGAAGTCGGAAGTGGGTTCACCTGATGGCGAGGGACACTGGTAATAGGGAAAACTAATCCACACACAAATTTAGTCCAGTGCACTAGAAGTAGTGTGTATGGACTACACTTGAGTTACAAGCTAGTGAGCCCAAAAAAAAGGTCTTGAGGCCTAGCTAGAGTAGCTGTTTGTAAATATTTGTTTGAGAATGTGTTCACGGTTCCTTGTATTATCTTGAGGCCTAGCTAGAGTAGCTGTTTGTAATATTTGTTTGAGAATGTGTTCACGGTTCCTTGTATTATCTTGAGGCCTAGCTAGAGTAGCTGTTTGTAAATATTTGTTTGAGAATGTGTTCACGGTTCCTTGTATTATCTTGAGGCCTAGCTAGAGTAGCTGTTTGTAAATATTTGTTTGAGAATGTGTTCACGGTTCCTTGTATTATCTTGAGGCCTAGCTAGAGTAGCTGTTTGTAATATATTTGTTTGAGAATGTGTTCACGGTTCCTTGTATTATCTTGAGGCCTAGCTAGAGTAGCTGTTTGTATATATTTGTTTGAGAATGTGTTCACGGTTCCTTGTATTATCTTGAGGCCTAGCTAGAGTAGCTGTTTGTAAATATTTGTTGAGAATGTGTTCACGGTTCCTTGTATTATCTTGAGGCCTAGCTAGAGTAGCTGTTTGTAATATATTTGTTTGAGAATGTGTTCACGGTTCCTTGTATTATCTTGAGGCCTAGCTAGAGTAGCTGTTTGTAATATTTGTTTGAGAATGTGTTCACGGTTCCTTGTATTATCTTGAGGCCTAGCTAGAGTAGCTGTTTGTAATATATTTGTTTGAGAATGTGTTCACGGTTCCTTGTATTATCTTGAGGCCTAGCTAGAGTAGCTGTTTGTAAATATTTGTTTGAGAATGTGTTCACGGTTCCTTGTATTGTATGTGATATGAATGAAACTACATGAATAGATGATCAATGCTGTTGTGTAACACCCTGGAAAAAAAAAAACCTGATCCTACCTTGACTCCTTCACCTGTAGGCAGAGCAGGCCTGGATCTGCCATTTCGTCAGTTATGTTGCACTGTTTGGTCAAGTCAGTTATGTTGCACTGTTTGGTCAAGTCAGTTATGTTGCACTGTTTGGTCAAGTCAGTTATGTTGCACTGTTTGGTCAAGTCAGTTATGTTGCACTGTTTGGTCAAGTCAGTTATGTTGCACTGTTTGGTCAAGTCAGTTATGTTTGCACTGTTTGGTCAAGGTCAGTTATGTTGCACTGTTTGGTCAAGTCAGTTATGTTGCACTGTTTGGTCAAGTCAGTTATACTGCACTGTTTGGTCAAGTCAGTTATGTTGCACTGTTTGGTCAAGTCAGTTATGTTGCACTGTTTGGTCAAGTTGTCCTCCCTAGCCTTGGACTGTGCCCAGTTGCCCTCCTCTAGCCTTGGACTGTGCCCAGTTGTCCTCCTCTAGCCTTGGACTGTGCCCAGTTGTCCTCCTCTAGCCTTTGACTGTGCCCAGTTGTCCTCCCCTAGCCTTGAACTGTGCCCAGTTGTCCTCCCCTAGCCTTAGATTGTGCCCAGTTGTCCTCCCCTAGCCTTGGACTGTGCCCAGTTGTCCTCCCCTAGCCTTGGACTGTGCCCAGTTGTCCTCCCCTAGCCTTAGACTGTGCCCAGTTGTCCTCCCCTAGCCTTGGACTGTACCCAGTTGTCCTCCCCTTGCCTTAGACTGTGCCCAGTTGTCCTCCCCTAGCCGTAGACTGTGCCCAGTTGTCCTCCCCTAGCCTCCCCCTAATTTAATTAATTCCTGTTTTTCCTCAAGACATGACCAAACCTCTTCCTGATGTGTGGGGTCAGAATCTAGCACTGGTGAAATTTGCCGCCAGTGCTTCTTGCTATAACCAAACACCAGAGAAACTTGGAACAAATGATACATGTCACAATCCTGATCACATGTGTGTTATCGAGGAACCTATGGAGGGCCAAGGAATGTGGCACAAATCGGCTACCTCATTCCATGAAAATAATTGTAAACTGTAACATCCAATTAATGATGAACAAATCTACAAGAGCTTGGGCATGAGTTGGTTGAGAAGTAGAAGAGGATGAAGAGACAGTCCTTGATATCTGACAGATCATGGCAAGTAGAAGAGAATGAAGAGACAGTCCTTGATATCTGACAGATCACGGCAAGTAGAAGAGGATGAAGAGGACAATACTTGATATCTGACAGATCATGGCAAGTAGAAGAGGATGAGAGACAATACTTGATATCTGACAGATCATGGCAAGTAGAAGAGGATGAAGAGACAGTCCTTGATATCTGACAGATCATGGCTGGACTGTTTGGCAAGTAGAAGAGGATGAAGAGACAGTCCTTGATATCTGACAGATCATGGCAAGTAGAAGAGGATGAAGAGACAATCCTTGATATCTGACAGATCATGGCAAGTAGAAGAGGATGAAGAGACAATACTTGATATCTGACAGATCATGGCAAGTAGAAGAGGATGAAGAGACAATACTTGATATCTGACAGATCATGGCAAGTAGAAGAGGATGAAGAGACAGTCCTTGATATCTGACAGATCATGGCAAGTAGAAGAGGATGAAGAGACAATCCTTGATATCTGACAGATCATGGCAAGTAGAAGAGGATGAAGAGACAGTCCTTGATATCTGACAGATCATGGCTGGACTGTTTGGGCAAGTAGAAGAGGATGAAGAGACAGTCCTTGATATCTGACAGATCATGGCAAGTAGAAGAGGATGAAGAGACAATCCTTGATATCTGACAGATCATGGCAAGTAGAAGAGGATGAAGAGACAATACTTGATATCTGACAGATCATGGCAAGTAGAAGAGGATGAAGAGACAGTACTTGATATCTGACAGATCATGGCAAGTAGAAGAAGGATGAAGAGGACAATCCTTGATATCTGACAGATCATGGCAAGTAGAAGAGGATGAAGAGACAATACTTGATATCTGACAGATCATGGCAAGTAGAAGAGGATGAAGAGACAATTCTTGACATCTGACAGATCATGGCAAGTAGAAGAGGATGAAGAGACAGTCCTTGATATCTGACAGATCATGGCAAGTAGAAGAGGATGAAGAGGACAATACTTGATATCTGACAGATCATGGCAAGTAGAAGAGGATGAAGAGGACAATCCTTGATATCTGACAGATCATGACAAGTAGAAGAGGATAGAAGAGACAGTCCTTGATATCTGGACAGATCATGGCAAGTAGAAGAGGATGAAGAGACAATCCTTGATATCTGACAGATCATGGCAAGTAGAAGAGGATGAAGAGACAAGTCCTTGATATCTGACAGATCATGGCAAGTAGAAGAGGATGAAGAGACAGTCCTTGATATCTGACAGATCATGGCAAGTAGAAGAGGATGAAGAGACAGTCCTTGATATCTGACAGATCATGGCAAGTAGAAGAGGATGAAGAGACAGTCCTTGATATCTGACAGATCATGGCAAGTAGAAGAGGATGAAGAGACAATACTTGATATCTGACAGATCATGGCAAGTAGAAGAGGATGAAGAGACAATACTTGATATCTGACAGATCATGGCAAGTAGAAGAGGATGAAGAGACAATACTTGATATCTGAAGATCATGGCAAGTAGAAGAGGATGAAGAGACAGTCCTTGATATCTGACAGATCATGGCAAGTAGAAGAGGATGAAGAGACAATACTTGATATCTGACAGATCATGGCAAGTAGAAGAGGATGAAGAGATCAATACTTGATATCTGACAGATCATGGCAAGTAAGAAGAGGATGAAGAGACAATCCTTGATATCTGACAGATCATGGCAAGTAGAAGAGGATGAAGAGACAATACTTGATATCTGACAGATCATGGCAAGTAGAAGAGGATGAAGAGACAATCCTTGATATCTGACAGATCATGGCAAGTAGAAGAGGATGAAGAGACAATACTTGATATCTGACAGATCATGGCTGGCTGGAGTGTTTGGGTAAGGGTTGATGTACAGTTGGGTTTAGAGGCCCTGTGAGTGTTTACAATTCACAACTCCAAGTCTGGGCCAATGGTGCATAAATGACACGCATGAAAGGTTACACCTGGTTGAGATGGGAAACCAGTGGATACAACAGTCCACTGATCTAGCACAGGGCTAATTTGGAGGCTGGGTCACCTAATATTAGCCACACAAGGAGAAAGTGGAAGTCTGGATGAAGTCTAATTGTATTTGATCCTGTAGGTCTTGGAGTCAGCATGGCTTGAATGGATAAGAATGCGTGTACGTAAACATCTGGTGTGCTGATGCCGAGGTAAGAGGTTCAACCCCTAGACCAAACAGTTGGAATAAAATGTTAACTTTTCGTCCTTGACTTGGGGATGCAAATTACAAGTACCTCTGGAAGTCGGAAGTGGGTTCACCTGATGGCGAGGGACACTGGTAATAGGGAAAACTAATCCACACACAAATTTAGTCCAGTGCACTAGAAGTAGTGTGGTATGGACTACACTTGAGTTACAAGCTAGTGAGCCCAAAAAAAAAGGTCTTGAGGCCTAGCTAGAGTAGCTGTTTGTAAATATTTGTTTGAGAATGTGTTCACGGTTCCTTGTATTATCTTGAGGCCTAGCTAGAGTAGCTGTTTGTAATATTTGTTTGAGAAGTGTGTTCACGGTTCCTTGTATTATCTTGAGGCCTAGCTAGAGTAGCTGTTTGTAAATATTTGTTTGAGAATGTGTTCACGGTTCCTTGTATTATCTTGAGGCCTAGCTAGAGTAGCTGTTTGTAAATATTTGTTTGAGAGTGTGTTCACGGTTCCTTGTATTATCTTGAGGCCTAGCTAGAGTAGCTGTTTGTATATATTTGTTTGAGAATGTGTTCACGGTTTCTTGTATTATCTTGAGGCCTAGCTAGAGTAGCTGTTTGTAAATATTTGTTTGAGAGTGTGTTCACGGTTCCTTGTATTATCTTGAGGCCTAGCTAGAGTAGCTGTTTGTAAATATTTGTTTGAGAGTGTGTTCACGGTTCCTTGTATTATCTTGAGGCCTAGCTAGAGTAGCTGTTTGTAAATATTTGTTTGAGAGTGTGTTCACGGTTCCTTGTATTATCTTGAGGCCTAGCTAGAGTAGCTGTTTGTAAATATTTGTTTGAGAGTGTGTTCACGGTTCCTTGTATTATCTTGAGGCCTAGCTAGAGTAGCTGTTTGTAAATATTTGTTTGAGAATGTGTTCACGGTTCCTTGTATTATCTTGAGGCCTAGCTAGAGTAGCTGTTTGTAAATATTTGTTTGAGAATGTGTTCACTGGTTCCTTGTATTGTATGTGATATGAATGAAACTACATGAACATATGATCAACGTTGTTGTGTGGACACCCTGGAAAAAAAAATGATCCTACCTTGACTCCTTCACCTGTAAGGGCAGAGCAGGCCTGGATCTGCCATTCCCTGTCCCTGATTGAGTTCAGATTCAAACCTTCAGCAATCTCACTGGCCTTGGCAGCTGTAAGTAGATCTTGTTTATTGGCGAAGATGAGCACCGGAACACCCGCCAGCTTCTCCTCCTCCAACAGCTCTGTCATCTCCTGGTGTTGACACAGGACTCACATTATTAGAAATTAGAGTTTAAAAAAAAATGGTAGTTCCATATCGTTTACAGGACATGGCAGTTAACCCAAGTGTTTTTTGTTGTTTTTAATATTTGTGGCAAATTTACGTTCAGTAGTTTGCCATTGTTTTCTGAACAACCAGCACTCATACCTTTGTATGGGAACCAACTCAAGGCAGTCTGCTTCCAAATCGTCCGCAGCTGTGTTTCAAACATGGTATGCGGAATTACGAATTCTTCTTCTTCTTTGCGTTCATCCGGAGTGTTTTTTTTCAGATGTGATTGAGGTGTGTCTAGTTAGGCACCCTTGCGCCGAAACCCTTAGGCCAACACATCCGACTTTCAGCTTGCATTTTTGACAGGTTAGCATTCCTGTGGGACTCTCACTTTTGTGGTGCTGTCCACATCCCAGCTTGTCAAGTTGGAATGGTCGAATGCTTCTCGATCAGCCCTCAAGGGAAGGCAGGGACAGTCCATGGCATTTTCTGCCATCCAGAATTGCAGAGCCGACACATAGCGCCCTGGTGCTGGGCTCACCGAGGGAATCGTCACGTCCTGCTCATGGCTACTTTAATTCCTCACTTCAACATATTGGGCATTTCGTTCACCACGGGCCTTTCCCGCACAAACCAGACCGGTTATAACAGGGTAGCCTGTTATAGGGGTTGTATGGCATAGTGGGGCTAGATGGTGCACAACGTGAGGAATTATTAGTGAGCAATGCATGGGTGAGCACGTGGCTGGCGTTGGCACTGAGTGTGTCATAGGGTAACGAGTGAGTTACCGCAGAGAAGCCGTTGGACCATCAGCTAGATAGGTCATGTGTAATTGGTTCCATCTGGAATGATTTAATTTGAACCGGCTTAAGTTTTTAAATCTTGGTCCTTGGTATGTCAACAACCACTTTGTATACTACTGTGCCCTTTTGGTACGAGAACAATCAATAAACAAGGAAACTTGGATGGCTGCAGAGTTGTGTTGTTTATATCAAGATCTTCTATACAACATGGCTACCCTTGGTCCCCCTGCTACTCTACTATACGGTCTGCAGACGGTATCCACTCAGCGAGTTTTCAATTCGGACATGTGCTTGTCATTGTGCCTGGACAGAGCTGTTCTGGGCACGACGGACATTCGGAAAACTAGCTAGTCAGAGCTGTTCCAGGCATGAGCGGCGTTCGGAAACTAGGTAGTCAGAGCTGTTCCTAGCATGAGAGACTTTCGGACAAGATTCTGACACAAAAGCGTAGTGCAAATTTTTATTTTGCCACCCGTAGGACAGCACTTCTGACTTCGGCGGGCATTTTTAATGAGGTTAGCCTTTCTCAGGTTTCGAGGCATGTTGGACTTATTGTTGTGATGTCGCCCACATCTCAGCTGGTCAAGATAGAACGGTCAAAGACATCATGGTCAACCTTCAAGGGAAGGCAGGGGCAGAATTACAAATTGTATTCATAACCCCTTTACCACAGCGCCAGCATAAATGAGACATTACTTAAAATTTATGAAAATTTATGCAAAAGCACATGCACACAAACATGCTACCCAAAAACTTAAATTTCTTCACTGCAGAAGCACCACATGCTTTCTGAAGCAAGGTGAATGCCTCTGAAGGAAACTTCTCAAGCAAAACACAAAATGTGTCGAGTTTAAATTGCTCAGTCCAGGACATTTTCAACTCTAATGATGCTACGTGCACAACACAACAACACTTGTCACTTGACTTGAAGAATGAATGAGGTCATATCAACACTGTTGTTTCATGAAGGTTACTACTATCCTCTTAAACTATAATGTCCCTGAAACAACAGATCAATCAAATACAAATGGATGATTGTGGGATATTCTTAAGCTATCTCCTATATCTAAGATAATAAAATGATTGAATGCGACACACGATATGAATAAAGCAACTCTTTGTGTTGCCATATGTTTAACAAGTGAATATTTACTTTCTAACCTGCCTTTTGTCAGTTTTGCAGGTTTTAGTTTTAGGCTCAATAAACAAGGACCTCGTTGTGTGTTCACAAAAGTTTCCAAGACAAGACTCTTATTTGCTGTATACAAGGTGGTCTCGAGGTATAGTGTCCGCCTCGAGTGCTAGAGGTCCCGGGTTCATGCCCCGGTGAGGGCCGGGATTTTTTCACGTGGACTTCTAGTAACAAAACTTCCCCTGGTCTCTGGGTAGTGAGATCGGACCCTGTGTGTTTTGTTGTGCACGTAAAAAATTCCTTGGCAGTTGGAAATAGAAAAAGAGTAGCCTAACGGCGCTGCCTGGGAAAAATTTTGAGTTAACAATCTACCCAAAGTATTTCAGGACCCTCGCCGGTGCTACGGAGTTCGTGCACTGAGACTGAGATTCTCTGGACTCAGGCTTGAGTTAGGAGTAGAACGGAGCACTTATGGGTACACCCGTGTGCTGTGATGTTATCCGTCGACTAAACTAAACTAAACTATACAAGGTGTTCACTGTCTCCGCTATTCTGCTGACCCATTGACTGTGGCATCTGCGTATTAGATTATTTCTGCTCTTTGTCTTAATTTCTTAATGATGTATTTTATAACCATTTTTCCCAATGATAAATATACAGAGATGAGAAATAAAAAAATGCTGGCTATGTAGAGTTACTCACATCGCCAGTTTCCTCAAATCTCTTCCTGTCTGAACTATCAATGACGTAAATCTGAAATATGAAGTGTTTGCAGCAGATCAGTGACAATTCACACGATACACGTGGATACAGATTGGTACAAATACAAGTACTGTTCTTCATGGTATGTAAGTTGTACCAGATTTTCAAAACGGTTTTAAAAAACAAATACAATAACAACATTCTACAATTAAAGATGATGAAATAATTGAATACTTTCAATGTTATCCCTTATGAACTACTTGTATACTTCTAGATGGCCTTACCCATCATAGTGGTTGGGTACGGGACACAACCATGGGTTAATGACCCCGCTCTGGGAGTGCAGGGAGTATGTGGAGGAAGACATCCAGCGACTGTTAGTTCATCATCCCAATGAATATGATGCCATTAATTACACCGACCCAACAGTGCACACATGGGAAACATTCAGTATGGGGGTCTATAGCCAGAACTGACCCATCAGTGCTACATGGGAAACATTCAGTATGGGAGTCTATAGCCAGAACTGACCCATCAGTGCTACGTGGGAAACATTCAATATGGGAGTCTATAGCCAGAACTGACCCATCAGTGCTACGTGGGAAACATTCAGTATGGGAGTCTATAGCCAGAACTGACCCATCGGTGCTACATGGGAAACATTCAGTATGGGAGTCTATAGCCAGAACTGACCCATCAGTGCCACATGGGAAACATTCAGTATGGGAGTCTATAGCCAGAACTGACCCATCAGTGCTACATGGGAAACATTCAGTATGGGAGTCTATAGCCAGAACTGACCCATCAGTGCCACATGGAAACATTCAGTATGGGAGTCTATAGCCAGAACTGACCCATCAGTGCTACGTGGGAAACATTCAGTATGGGAGTCTATAGCCAGAACTGACCCATCAGTGCTTCATGGGAAACATTCAGTATGGGAGTCTATAGCCAGAACTGACCCATCAGTGCCACATGGGAAACATTCAGTATGGGAGTCTATAGCCAGAACTGACCCATCAGTGCTACGTGGGAAACATTCAGTATGGGGGTCTATAGCCAGAACTGACCCATCAGTGCTACGTGGGAAACATTCAGTATGGGAGTCTATAGCCAGAACTGACCCATCAGTGCTACGTGGGAAACATTCAGTATGGGGGTCTATAGCCAGAACTGACCCATCAGTGCTACGTGGGAAACATTCAGTATGGGAGTCTATAGCCAGAACTGACCCATCAGTGCTACGTGGGAAACATTCAGTATGGGGGTCTATAGCCAGAACTGACCCATCAGTGCTTCATGGGAAACATTCAGTATGTGGGTCTATAGCCAGAATTGACCAATCATAGCTACGTGGGAAACATTCAATATGGGGGGTTTACAATCAGAGAGCAGGCCAGAACCACAGAAGAATCAATCAATCAGGTGCCGTCTCCACAAAGAAGATTGGCTGCAATGGATCACCAACACTGTCTGTCACACTGTCACAATATCCAGCATGAGGATGGAATCAGAGGCAGCAGGAGATGTGATCTGATGGCCCGCAAGAACTAATTATGCCAGTCAATTCACTATCTGAATCAAGGGTGACACAGAAGGTCACACATGAATGGCTGTGACATGCATGGCTAGTAATGGTGTTGTTATTATGGCTAACCTATAGAAACTTGTTTGCATTTATTGCCCTGGATGTACAGGAGGCCATGGTAATATTGGGGCAGCCTTGGTGACTTCTAGAGCCCTTCTACTGGGTGGTTCTCACACGGAATAATCTTCAATTGAGCAAGGATCAAGGACATCATGCAGTGAGACAACAATGTGCAGACTAAAGGAACATCAAATACAAACTGAAACTAGTGCTATATGTTGAGTGCATGCATGTGTTAGATGTGTATCCACAACAATAGAGGGATAGCTGGCATCTGTACAGTGGGATATCTACTGAGGAAGGAAGTACTCATGCACATGTCCTGAGAGCCGTGACATGACTCCTGTCAACCAGTAATACAACCACAGAGGTTTCTGTGACTAAACCTTAGACAGTCTTTGTGACAGGGCAGTGCAGTCCACAACATGACTGAATATCCACTGGCCATACGACAAGGGTAAACCATGCCTGGGGTGCTGCACAGAACAAGACAGATGCCTAGTGGTTCAACCTGGCACAGAACAAGACAGATGTCTAGTGGTACAACCCGGCACAGAACAAGACAGATGCTTAGTGGTTCAACCCGGCACAGAACAAGACAGATGCTTAGTGGTTCAACCCGGCACAGAACAAGACAGATGTCTAGTGGTTCAACCTGGCACAGAACAAGACAGATGCTTAGTGGTTCAACCCGGCACAGAACAAGACAGATGCCTAGTGGTACAACCCGGCACAGAACAAGACAGATGTCTAGTGGTACAACCCGGCACAGAACAAGACAGATGTCTAGTGGTACAACCCGGCACAGAACAAGACAGATGTCTAGTGGTACAACCCGGCACAGAACAAGACAGATGTCTAGTGGTTCAACCTGGCACAGAACAAGACAGATGTCTAGTGGTACAACCCGGCACAGAACAAGACAGATGTCTAGTGGTTCAACCTGGCACAGAACAAGACAGATGTCTAGTGGTACAACCCGGCACAGAACAAGACAGATGTCTAGTGGTTCAACCTGGCACAGAACAAGACAGATGTCTAGTGGTACAACCCGGCACAGAACAAGACAGATGTCTAGTGGTACAAACCCGGCACAGAACAAGACAGATGTCTAGTGGTTCAACCTGGCACAGAACAAGACAGATGTCTAGTGGTACAACCCGGCACAGAACAAGACAGATGTCTAGTGGTTCAACCCGGCACAGAACAAGACAGATGCCTAGTGGTTCAACCTGGCACAGAACAAGACAGATGTCTAGTGGTACAACCCGGCACAGAACAAGACAGATGCTTAGTGGTTCAACCCGGCACAGAACAAGACAGATGCTTAGTGGTTCAACCCGGCACAGAACAAGACAGATGTCTAGTGGTTCAACCTGGCACAGAACAAGACAGATGCTTAGTGGTTCAACCCGGCACAGAACAAGACAGATGCCTAGTGGTTCAACGTGGCACAGAACAAGACAGATGCTTAGTGGTTCAACCCGGCAAAAACAAGACAGATGTCAAGTGGTTCCACCTGGCACAGAACAAGACAGATGTCTAGTGGTTCAACCTGGCACAGAACAAGACAGATGTCTAGTGGTTCAACCTGGCACAGAACAAGACAGATGTCTAGTGGTTCAACCTGGCACAGAACAAGACAGATGCTTAGTGGTACAACCCGGCACAGAACAAGACAGATGCTTAGTGGTACAACCCGGCACAGAACAAGACAGATGCTTAGTGGTACAACCTGGCACAGAACACGACAGATGTCTAGTGGTTCAACCTGGCATAGAACAAGACAGATGCTTAGTGGTACAACCCGGCACAGAACAAGACAGATGCTTAGTGGTTTAACCCAGCACAGAACAAGACAGATGCTTAGTGGTTCAACCTAGCACAGAACAAAACAGATGCCTAGTGGTTCAACCCAGCACAGAACAAGACAGATGCTTAGTGGTTCAACCTAGCACAGAACAAGACAGATGCCTAGTGGTTCAACCTAGCACAGAACAAGACAGATGCCTAATGGTTCAACCCAGCACAGAACAAGACAGATGTCTAGTGGTTCAACCTAGCACAGAACAAAACAGATGCCTAGTGGTTCAACCCAGCACAGAACAAGACAGATGCTTAGTGGTTCAACCTAGCACAGAACAAGACAGATGACTAGTGGTTCAACCCGGCACAGAACAAGACAAATGCTTAGTGGTTCAACCCGGCACAGAACAAGACAGATGCCTAATGGTTCAACCCAGCACAGAACAAGACAGATGTCTAGTGGTTCAACCTAGCACAGAACAAAACAGATGCCTAGTGGTTCAACCCAGCACAGAACAAGACAGATGCTTAGTGGTTCAACCTAGCACAGAACAAGACAGATGCCTAGTGGTTCAACCCGGCACAGAACAAGACAAATGCTTAGTGGTTCAACCCGGCACAGAACAAGACAAATGCTTAGTGGTACAACCCGGCACAGAACAAGACAGATGCTTAGTGGTACAACCCAGCACAGATCAAGACAAATGCTTAGTGGTTCAACCCGGCACAGAACAAGACAAATGCTTAGTGGTTCAACCTGGCACAGAACAAGACAAATGCTTAGTGGTACAACCCGGCACAGAACAAGACAGATGCTTAGTGGTACAAACCCAGCACAGAACAAGACAGATGCTTAGTGGTTCAACCCGGCACAGAACAAGACAGATGCTTAGTGGTTCAACCCGGCACAGAAAAAGACAGATGCTTAGTGGTTCAACCCGGCACAGAACAAGACAGATGCTTAGTGGTTCAACCTGGCACAGAACAAGACAGATCCTTAGTGGTTCAACCTGGCACAGAACAAGACAGATGCTTAGTGGTTCAACCCGGCACAGAACAAGACAGATGCTTAGTGGTTCAACCTAGCACAGAACAAGACAAATGCTTAGTGGTTCAACCCGGCACAGAACAAGACAAATGCTTAGTGGTACAACCCGGCACAGAACAAGACAGATGCTTAGTGGTACAACCCAGCACAGAACAAGACAAATGCTTAGTGGTTCAACCCGGCACAGAACAAGACAAATGCTTAGTGGTTCAACCTGGCACAGAACAAGACAAATGCTTAGTGGTACAACCCGGCACAGAACAAGACAGATGCTTAGTGGTACAACCCAGCACAGAACAAGACAGATGCTTAGTGGTTCAACCCGGCACAGAACAAGACAGATGCTTAGTGGTTCAACCCGGCACAGAAAAAGACAGATGCTTAGTGGTTCAACCCGGCACAGAACAAGACAGATGCTTAGTGGTTCAACCTGGCACAGAACAAGACAGATCCTTAGTGGTTCAACCTGGCACAGAACAAGACAGATGCTTAGTGGTTCAACCCGGCACAGAACAAGACAGATGCTTAGTGGTTCAACCTAGCACAGAACAAGACAAATGCTTAGTGGTTCAACCTAGCACAGAACAAGACAGATGCTTAGTGGTTCAACCCGGCACAGAACAAGACAGATGCTTAGTGGTTCAACCTAGCACAGAATACAAATGCTTAGTGGTTCAACCTAGCACAGAACAAGACAGATGCTTAGTGGTTCAACCTAGCACAGAACAAGACAGATGCTTAGTGGTTCAACCTGGCACAGAACAAGACACATGCCTAATGGTTCAACCCAGTACCAGCCTCTGCCTGCAGGCACTGAAGGTGGTTTTTGTTTGCAGACGCAACCGTTCATTAGCCAACAGCAGCATACATGATCAAATGTACACATGTCACTCAAGCCATGAATACAGTGTTACTGGTGGCTATTTGCTGGTTGGTGTGCCCTAGCAAGAGAGACATGTCCTAGCTTTGTACTCATTCAGGACATATGTGTACATGTGTAACTGTCTGTAGCAGAGACTAAGATGACTGCCCTGTTTACTTGAGGCACTGTGTACAAGATAGCATTCTGTCCCTCTGTTATTCTGTGTTCCCCTGTTATTCTGTTGACACTGTTATTCTACTGTCCCTGTTATTCTTCCATCCCTCTGTTATTCTGCTGTCCCCCTGTTAATCTGCTGACACTGTTATTCTACTGTCCCTGTTATTCTGTCATTCCTCTGTTATTCTGCTGACACTGTCATTCTGCTGTCCCCGTTATTCTACTGTCCCTGTTATTCTGTGGTCCCTATGATATCCCACTGTTCTTCTACTGTCCCTCTGTTATTCTGTGGTCCCTATGCTATCCCACTGTCCCTTTATTCTTCTACTATCCCACTGTTCTTCTACTATCCCTCTGTTCTTCTACTATCCCTATGCTATCCCACTGTTTTTCTGCTGTCCCTGTGTTATTCTACTGTCCCTCTGTTCTTCTACTGTCCCTGTGTTATTCTGCTGTCCCATAACTTTAAGGGTCAGTCTCTAAATCCCTGAGCTTCTGATGAAGGGACTTCCTCCTGCTGTGATGTCCTAGAGGGAATTTCTTGACTTTTAAAATATCAACATCAAAACACACTTACCAACAAATCTGTGTTCTCAAAGTAGTTTTTCCAGTACGGCCGAATGCGCCGCTGTCCTCCAATGTCCCACACGTTGAGCTTAAAGCCTTTTGATTGCACAGATTTGATATTAAAACCCTGGGGACACAAGCAACCCATGTTGGATTATGTGGGCTAGCAGTGTGCACAAAGCACTGGCTGACACGGCTCAATCATCAGAAGACATGGTCACATGGTAATACGCATTGCTTATGTTTACAACATTCATTTGACAACGTTTTGTTTCTTATAAGAATGTAACATGCACAATGATGAACGAAAGATGAGTGATTGGAAGGGCTAAATGCAAGACAGGCTTGTGTGCCCAATTTGTGACCCTTTGAAAATAAAGTTTGTTCGTTCGAAGATCATATGTAGGGATTCCACACACTAATGGCATGTCCGGCTCCAGACAAGTGTGGTAAATGAACGATTTCCACAACAGAGAATGCCTCTCTACATGTTTAAATGTATTAAGTCACATACTTGCACATGTCAAGTTATAACACATGGAAGCAGCTAGAAATAAGATGAAGGATAAAGAAGAATGAGACCTGGAGGAGGTAGGTGTTGCTGACTGAAGCCAGGTAAAAAACAACACAGATCAGTGAATACAGGGAGAACTTTCAGCCAGGAGTACTGCAGCATGAGAAAGTACCATCACTGTTATATGTGGACATAAGTCAAGCTGAATGGTAGATAAGATCAGCTTCAGTTTAAGGGCACCATCATCTGAGGTATCTAAAAACAAATAGCATCATATAAGGATAAGTTTGGTGAAATAGTGACATCTGATGGAAGTTCAAATTAAGTCGAGCTGACATGCAACTACAATGTCAAGGTCTAAGTCGCGCTGACATGCAACTAGCGTCAAGGCCGCACAAGCAATCATCTCATATTCACAGACGAGTGGTTAATGACAAGTGTCACGAGTATGAAGGTCAAGTCTGACTGTATATGACAGAAATATGAGATATGGTGTCTGAGGTGGATAGGCTAAACGATGAGGACAGTTTGCAGTGTTCAGGTACAAGCAAGATGATCGTTTGGAGGACAACATGGTGATCACAGGGGGAAAGGATATGGATGGGCCAGACGTCATCAATGCCATCAGAGAGTGCGGACAAAGAAATGATTTAAAAGACATGTGTACATTAACTTTCTCCAGAGTGAAGGAGATGGCAGTGAAGTGTGGCACCACTGGACACAAACATTTTTACAACAGCTCAAGAAACGTGATCCATCCACACAGAACTGATGTAAATGATGTAAGTATGCATGCAAGTATGTATGTATGTTTAGGCATGTGTAAGTATGTATGCAAGTATGTATGTATGTTTAGGCATGTGTAAGTATGTATGCATGCAAGTATGTATGTATGTTTAGGCATGTGTAAGTATGTATGCAAGTATGTATGTATGTTTAGGCATGTGTAAGTATGTATGCAAGTATGTATGTATGTTTAGGCATGTGTAAGTATGTATGCAAGTATGTATGTATGTTTAGGCATGTGTAAGTATGTATGCAAGTATGTATGTATGTTTAGGCATGTGTAAGTGTGTATGCAAGTATGTATGTATGTTTATGCATGTGTAAGTATGTATGCAAGTATGTATGTATGTTTAGGCATGTGTAAGTATGTATGCAAGTATGTATGTATGTTTAGGCATGTGTAAGTATGTATGCAAGTATGTATGTATGTTTAGGCATGTGTATGTATGTATGCAAGTATGTATGTATATGTTTAGGCATGTGTAAGTATGTATGCAAGTATGTATGTATATGTTTAGGCATGTGTAAGTATGTATGCAAGTATGTATGTATGTTTAGGCATGTGTAAGTATGTATGCAAGTATGTATGTATGTTTAGGCATGTGTAAGTATGTATGCAAGTATGTATGTATGTTTAGGCATGTGTAAGTATGTATGCAAGTATGTATGTATGTTTAGGCATGTGTAAGTATGTATGCAAGTATGTATGTATGTTTAGGCATGTGTAAGTATGTATGCAAGTATGTATGTATGTTTAGGCATGTGTAAGTATGTATGCAAGTATGTATGTATGTTTAGGCATGTGTAAGTATGTATGCAAGTATGTATGTATGTTTAGGCATGTGTAAGTATGTATGCAAGTATGTATGTATGTTTAGGCATGTGTAAGTATGTATGCAAGTATGTATGTATGTTTAGGCATGTGTAAGTATGTATGCAAGTATGTATGTATGTTTAGGCATGTGTAAGTATGTATGCAAGTATGTATGTATGTTTAGGCATGTGTAAGTATGTATGCAAGTATGTATGTATGTTTAGGCATGTGTATGTATGTATGCAAGTATGTATGTATGTTTAGGCATGTGTAAGTATGTATGCAAGTATGTATGTATGTATGTTTAGGCATGTGTAAGTATGTATGCAAGTATGTATGTATGTATGTTTAGGCATGTGTAAGTATGTATGCAAGTATGTATGTATGTATGTTTAGGCATGTGTAAGTATGTATGCAAGTATGTATGTATGTTTAGGCATGTGTAAGTATGTATACAAGTATGTATGTATGTTTAGGCATGTGTATGTGTATCTGGCTGCCTGCCTGTCTCATAACATGGTAATATACATAGTTTATGGTCATAACTTTTTTTCTTTTTTTTTTCGGCAAATGTAATATGCAAACTATATAATTGTTGTACAAAGGATAAGTGATTGGAAGGGCTGAATGTAACACAGGCTTGCATGCCCAATTTGTGACCCTTTGAAAATAAAGTTTGTTTGTTCCATCATCTTTCCAGATATGGACACATAATGTCTTGGTTTAGTTGCATATTTTTTACAGGACGTCGCAGTCAACATCAGCAATTTTTATGCTGTTGTGATCTCTTAGCAATTTTACGTTCAGTAGTTTGCCATTTCTTTCTGAAAGGCTGACACCCATACCATTTTGTAAAATACTAACGCAAGAGGGTTTGCTGCCAAATCACCCACAGCTGTGTTTGAAACGCGGGTATGCAGGATCACGAACTGTGTCCGTAACTCCTTCGCCATGGAGGCGGCAGATAATGGTGTGCTCAATAAATACATCATCAAGATTAAAATATCTCAACAAGACAAACACAACCAGGCAATCGTCATGCTGTAGTGTGTCTGCTACCTGTGTGGGTGTAATGTGGGAGATGTCCTCCGAGGCTAGTACTTTGAGTAGAGTTGTCTTCCCTGCGTTGTCAAGACCCAGGAGAAGTATTCTGAGCTCCACATCAGGGTTGGATCTTAACTTCCTGAGCAGAGACAGTAAGCCCTAGAACAAGAATATACATCTGTATAATATATACATCAGTTTATGACAGTGACAGGTATATATAGCACAACTGAGAAAGAAGAGGATGCTCCAGCTCTTTAACTTCAGGGAAATTCCCTTAATTATTCCAGATAATGTGTATGTGTGATATGTTTGCATGTGCGTGTTCTCCAATTTTGTTTTTTCTAATGCCCCTCTCTACTTTTTCATAGCAATAGCAGCATCCACTAAATACTGTAAATCTGGTTGATTGTCTGCAATCAATACTGCATCGTCTACATATCCCAATACACT
Organism: Cepaea nemoralis; assembly: GCA_014155875.1. Classification (NCBI taxonomy): domain Eukaryota; kingdom Metazoa; phylum Mollusca; class Gastropoda; order Stylommatophora; family Helicidae; genus Cepaea; species Cepaea nemoralis. Next base: position 23,408 of record JACEFZ010010511.1, on the reverse strand, counting down.
GCATCCGTTACCTCACAAACATCACATAGTTGGCATTGTTATCTTTTGTAATCACCATCTTCTTTATCATCAATACCTCCTCACTAGCAATATCATCATCATCTTGTTATATACATCATTTTTACCAACATTTCATTTGCCATCATCATCACTCTCAACAACTTGTGTTCTCATCTTTAAGCTTCTACTCACATGTGTACTAAACTCCAACACTCTTATCGCTGATGGCAGTGGAGTAACTTGCCTGCTAGCCCTGTGGTCACATGTGTACTACACTCCAACACTCTTATTGCTGATGGCATCGGAGTGACTTGCCTGCTAGCCCTGTGGTCACATGTGTACTACACTCCAACACTCTTATCGCTGATGGCAGTGGAGTAACTTGCCTGCTAGCCCTGTGGTCACATGTGTACTAAACTCCAACACTCTTATCGCTGATGGCATCGGAGTGACTTGCCTGCTAGCCCTGTGGTCACATGTGTACTACACTCCAACACCCTTATTGCTGATGGCAGCGGAGTAACTTGCCTACTAGTCTCACATGTGTACTACACTCCAACACTCTTATTGCTGATGGCATCGGAGTGACTTGCCTGCTAGCCCTGTGGTCACATGTGTACTACACTCCAACACTCTTATTGCTGATGGCAGCAGAGTGACTTGCCAGCTAGCCCTGTGGTCACATGTCTAACTCACCACTGAGGCAGATTTTTTAAAAAACTGACCCGGCCTCAAACGGGTACCAGGACATGTCTGGGGAAGTGAACAAAGCTGGTCAGATATTGACCACATCAACTGTTGAGTACCAATCGGGCTATACCAGTTTGGAGCAGGCACCATATACCCCCAGTGTTTAGAAGTCATTTACGTTTTTTTTTATTGTTGTGAATATTTTCTGTGAAATCATCTTTTCCACCATTATCATCTGTTTGCCGTCTGCATCATGTTTATCATCGTCAGCCTAGTGAATAAAATCAGCTTTCAAACCTTCAAAGTCACCTGTTACTAGGGGTGTACCGGATTTCGGCTCCGGCTCCGGCAAATCCGGAATCCGGCCATTTTTACAAATCCGGCTTCGGCTCCGGCTCCGGTCCAGTTTTGCCGGATTTAGGCCGGATTTGTGTTGCCTAGTCACGTGAATTTTCTGTACATGTTTCATGCGGCCACGTCGAATTTTAGGCAATAGCACAGTAGCACTTCCGGTTTACTATTTCTCGCTGATGTAAATAAGAATTTTAAGAAAAAAACACTCATTTTGAATTTTAATGGTGCATTACTTCATGAGTTTGTGGGACTTGCATATTTATTTTCGTAAATTTCTTTGGTCTTGCCCATAAAATAAAATGGCATCAAAATCTAAGTCATACAGCGCTGTTTGGGATTACTTCAAGGTTAAAGACGATGATTCAGCGAAGGTAATATGTAAGTTGTGTGACAAACAGTTATCGCGTGGACGATCAGATCGCCCCAAAGACTTCTCAACATCATCAATGCAGACCCATTTGCGATCGATGCACAAGAAAAGCTATGACGAAATGATGGAAAAGAAAGCATCACTGAAGGCCAGTGTATTGGCGACCACATCTATGATGAATCTGGGACCGTGTTTGCACAAAGCAAGCAGCAGTACCCAGCAGTCAATTGTGCAGGCATGGGACCGGGCCAAAATTTGGGACATCAACAGTCCCAATGCTAAACGCATTCATGCTGCCGTAGCCCGAATGATAGCCACAGATATGGAGCCTTTTCAAGTAGTGGAACGACCAGGTTTCAGAGAGTTGATGCATACAATGGAAAAAAGGTATGAATTGCCTTCAAGAAAGTACTTTGCTGGACATATCATTCCTGACATGTGTAAACGTCTGAAGGTAAAAATTGCAGCAATGATATCTGACACTGATTACATATCATTCACAACAGATACGTGGACAGCTGAACACACCACTCAGTCATTTATGGGCCTCACTGGCCATTGGTTAACAGACTCCTTCGTTCTCCGCAGTGTAGTCTTCCATTGTACTGCATGTGATGAACATCACACGGCCACAAACTTGCTTGCACATTTTGAAATGATGCTGGATGAGTGGTCAATTGCACGTGAGAAGTGCCATGTTGTTGTGAGAGACAATGCATTCAACATTGCCAAATGCTTTCGTGATGGCAGCTATTCAAGTGTTGGATGTTTTGCACACACACTGCAGCTGTGTGCGCGTGATGGTCTTTTGAGTCAAAAGTATGTTGCTGGCATCATCAGTACTGGAAGAAAATTGGTAGGACATTTCAAACACTCTTCTTCATCAACCAGTCGTTTGCATGAACTTCAAAATGAATTAAACCTACCACAACATCAGCTTATCCAGGACGTGACAACACGATGGAACTCAACGTTCTATATGTTACGACGTCTGTTAGAACAACGGCGCAGCATCAGCCTGTACTGTGTTGAAAATTTTGAAATTGATTCGGTAACTGGGCTAACGGCACAACAGTGGGCAGTCACGGAGAATGTGGTAGCTACTTTGGCACCATTTGAAGAAATCACACGTGAAATAAGTGCAGCTCAGGCATCAATATCAGTTGTGATCCCATTAGTGAAAACACTCAAGGCTTTCCTCCAGAAAGAAGGTAGTGATGCTGGGATCAAAACTATGAAAGCAGCCCTGCTTGAAGCTGTTAGCAGCAGATTTGCGGACATTGAATCCAACAGTATTTACACCTGTGCCACACTACTGGATCCTCGATTCAAGCTGTGCTTCTTCTCCGAACGTGGTAGAAGTGATGCACGAGCCCATCTGCTGTTAGCAGCTAACTCCATTATTGATTCAGCAAACACAGTCAGTCCACAGGATCCATCAGCTACTATTAGTAGTAGTAGTACTAGTGTTTTGACTTCTGTGAGCACTGCCACACAGTACGAGTCCAGCCTATGGAGCTGTTTTGACACAATTGTCGAGGAAATTCCCACCGCAGATCGTTCTGCAAGTGCCGAAGGCAACAGCATTAACACTGAGGTGACACAGTACCTGTCAGAGCCACTTCAAACTCGACAGTCAGATCCAGTTTCATGGTGGCATGCCAATAAGCAAAGATTTCCAAGCATGGCTAGACTGGCGCAGGTATTTCTTGCACCACCACCTACAAGTGTGCCATCGGAAAGGCTGTTCAGTACTGCAGGAGACATTATCACTGACCACCGTAGTAGCCTTTTACCAGAAAATGCGGAGACGTTGATTTTCCTGAAATACAACTCGTCTCTTCTTGACTCTGAGAGTTCAACTTCACAGCCATAATGAAGACTGACTGAAATAGTGAAATTACTAAATGAATGTATTTCAATAAATTCAATCTGTTCAGTGTACTGTTGTTGTGAGTTGTAACTGAACTGATAATTTGCCAACTGAAAACAATGTGAAAACTAAAAACTGAAACTGAAAACTAACAATTAAAATTACTAAATTAGCATTATGTGCTTATGTATTATGTTTCATCTTGAACTTATGGAACTTAATATTACTTAATTACTTATTCTACTGTGAATGTAATTATTTTACATTTAAATGATTTAATATGAGTATATGTCATCATTGTCATGTCTATAGTAATGAACTGCAGTAATGAACAGTCGAGTGACTCCACTCACCTAAGTCAAGTGATGTAGTATGTTATTTTATTTTTATTTTTTTATTTGTAAATCCGGCTCCGGCTCCGGCTCCGGCCGGATCTCACTTCATAAATCCGGCCAAATCCGGCTCTGGCCGGATTTCAAAATTTTGAATCCGGTACAGCCCTACCTGTTACTGGCGCCTCAGTGACATGTGTATCATTCCTTTTATTCTGGGAGAAACTTAAAGGAAACACAAATTTAAACATGTTGTGTCAAAGACATAAAAAAAAAATAAACCACACAATACAAGTTCATAAGTAGGCATTTCAGTGTTATTGTATTAGTTTGCTTTGAGCAACATTCGTGCATCATGAGCTATCATCATCATGTGCAGTGCCAACTGGCGTGGCCACCACAGACCTGTCCTTGGTGTCCTGGATTAATTCTTTTGGATGATATTCCTCAACACCACCACCCCCGTCCATCCAAATTGGATGATATTCCTCACCACCACCACCCCCGTCTATCCAAATTGGATGATATTCCTCAACACCACCACCCCCGTCCATCCAAATTGGATGATATTCCTCAACACCACCACCCCCGTCCATCCAAATTGGATGATATTCCTCAACACCACCACCCCCGTCTATCCAAATTGGATGATATTCCTCAACACCACCACCCCTGTCTATCCAAATTGGATGATATTCCTCAACACCACCACCCCTGTCTATCCAAATTGGATGATATTCCTCAACACCACCACCCTGTCTATCCAAATTGGATGATATTCCTCAACACCACCACCCCTGTCTATCCAAATTGGATGATATTCCTCAACACCACCACCCCTGTCTATCCAAATTGGATGATATTCCTCAACACCACCACCCCCGTCTATCCAAATTGGATGATATTCCTCAACACCACCACCCCTGTCTATCCAAATTGGATGATATTCCTCAACACCACCACCCCCGTCCATATAAAATGAACTAACCTTAATAAATTCAACTTTCCGCTGAGAATGGACACGGTAGTTAAATTCTTCAAAATCAATTTGATCATGCAGGTCTGATATTTTTTAAATTCAAAATTTTAAAACAAATTATTTAGGATTGTTAGCCAGCTACCAAGTCATCAATCATTCATAGATGAATTACTGTATCAATTCATGAGTGACTTAAGATATGTGCACGATGAACCGTTCAATTTTATTTTGACGTTCTAGAATAACAAATCTTTCTTTTTTTCATAATTTCTGAAAACTTAGAGAAATTGTTATTAACACGGTCATTCATCATCTGTAGGTAGCTACTGTGAGTCAGGTTCTCTGAATTTTACAGGAGATTTTTTTGCTGTCACTTTCGGTTACTTTGTGTGTCTTCTATATAAGGATGTTACGCGTACACATGATCTTAAATTCTTCGATTATTTCAAGATCGCATTAAAATAGACACCAATTACTTGATATAGTTTTTCTCTCCATGTTTTGCATTCTAAATGTCTCACGCTTCAGGAATCCTTGTTATACCGGAGAACCAGGGTGTCTATTCTAAGTGGTAGGTAAATACCGTTTTATGAGATGTGATATATTGTTCTACTATGTATTATTCAATTTAGCATCCATTTTTACATGTATTTTGTAATTTTTCAACCATTTAAGCTGGCAATCAATGTCACACTGAAATTATGAAGATCGCATGCTGTAATGTGATATTTCAATAGCAGGAAATAGCAATAGTTTCTTTGTCATACTCCAGCTATGAACATTTAATATTGTTATGGAATATTAAAAGCAACTACAATGATAATGAATGTATGTTTACTTTCAACACCCATTATTGTATTTTTGTGTAATATTTCATCTCTAGTCTACACGGACTAGATTGTTTATAATTTTGCAACTTTCCAACGGGACTTCTTTTGTCAAAATGCATCTACGCTGGCGGCCTCATACTGTCAGATATGACGTCATCACAGCATGATGTGGAGGTGTATATATCTGTGTGTGCGTGTGTATATATATAAATTGGCAATAGTTATTTTCCCTTTTGTTAGAAACATCGGCAGTTTTAATCTCCCTTGGCTTCTGTGTTTACCAACAGTGGTGTGAGTGGGTAGGTCACACTTTTCCAATGGGTCAAAATCATATTTTGCTCTTTGTTCATACTAATAGTGGGTTCAACTGTACTGCGACCCGAAATGAAACCGGAAATGATATACCGTGCCACCCCAGAATAATCCATTGTATCCGCAAAAATGTCTTTAAAGACCATTCACGCTTTTGACGTCATCCATTCATTCAAATATGTGACAATAACAAACGCCATTTTAGGTTCTGCAGAAAAGGTTAGTCTAACATTCTAAGCACAGCGATTGGTTGAAATTATCCTGCCTTTTAAACAAATTTAATTATTTGACAAAACAAAAGTAATTTTATTTTCTAGAGCTTGTGTATTTATACTGAACAGTATTGTTAATTGTATATTCAAATTTTGCACTCAGTTTTACATATATGTGGAAAGTTTCATCGATGATGGTCAATGATTTATGTCTCTCATCATGTTCCTCTTTTATCTTGCGGTGTCGAGGTGAAGTATAAACTTCTTTGAAGTGCCCGATTATGGGCTTCATATATCGATATTCCCATGGACTCTGCTATTCCCTCCATCCAACATTTACGTGGTCGGCCTCTTCCTGTTTCCATCTGGTCTGTACATCATTGCTTGTTGTGGTATGCTGTTGACTGGTAACCTACTTGCATGGCTAAACCATTTGACTTGCTGCTTTCTAATAAAATCTAGTGCTGCTTTAACCCCCACTTTAGTCCTGATTTCTTCATTTCTGATCTTATCTCTTCTTGATACGTTGAGTATTCTTCTCAGGAACCTCATTTCTGTTGTGATTTTTCTTTTCTCTTTTTCTGTCATTGACCAGGTTTGGCATTGGTAGCATAGAGTTGGTAGGAAGATTGTGTTGTAAAGTGATTTCTTAGTAGTTACTGATACATGTTTGTTCTTTAGTATTGGTGCAAACATGTATCAATAACTGCTAAAGTTTTATGTAGAAAAAAATTATTTCGGCTGACATGTTTCGTCTTTGTGAATGGAAATTCAAGATGGCGGATGCCGGCTGTGGAAACTTTTACACTCAAAATGTTCAATTTGAACTACTAAAGTTAAAGAGAATGCAAGCTTAAAGATTATTAATAATTTATTTGTATACTTGTACTATTTTTTGATCATTTAACATGACGGAACATATTACTGAAGTCAGTTTTCATATGTCTATGACCCGTGTGAGACTATCTCGCACGGACCGGAAACGAAGATAATGAGACACACTGAAGAGCTCCAAAATTACGAGATTCATGACAAAATTGACACCTGAGACACCTACACTCAAATGTGAATATCTCCGCTTATAACTGACATACAGGCATCATTGAGGTACCGTTAGATTTGGTTTTTCAAGGCCTATGAATCTGTGGTGGTCTCATTAGTAAATACTCAATTTTAAAATTATGATGATGATCCTATTGCTAATAAATATTAAATGATAAACTGACACACAAACACTAATATTTCGGCTTACAATTTACCTACAGACTTTAATAAGGTACCGTGGCGTTGGATTAGTTTTTTTGGCACTCTTCCGAATTGCGGTCCCAAATAGATCCGCAGTGAATAGGTCAGGGGTAAGGGTTAGGGTCAGTGTTTAGTTAACAACTAACCCTAACCCTTAACCCCTGACCTATTCACTGCGGAACTATTTGGGACCGCAATTCGGAAGAGTGCCGTTTTTTTTTTTTTTTCAAGAGGTATCCAACTATGCAGGTTGCATAATTAAAAAGCAAATTTAAAAAAAAAAATTTACTATCTGTAGAGGCAACGTCGGTAAGGAGTAAGGACTAACGATAATAATGAGTGTACCCAGAAATCACCCAAAACACAACGAATCGTGTCTTCCCTAGCCATTGTCTGGTGGCCAGTGATAAACCGGACATGAGAGACCGATGTGAGTGTGAGAGACACGGGGCCCGACCAGACAGAAGCTCACCATGACTGTGTAAACTTGCTAAAAGCTGAAACTCTGTCCGCCTTGAGCCCGCCGCCTGCAGCTTGTCTGTTACTATGTGTGACGTCATCGGTATGTGTGCACATCCGGCTCTTTGTGTTTCTCAGACGCGGGAGAGTGGACCAGGAGCTTCCACTGGTGGAAATAACAAGTAAACGGTTATTATACAGCATACAGATACGTCTGGGGTTTTCTACTTCACTGCTTGTAGGTTAGACATTCATCTAGAGAGTCGTCCAGGAGCTTCCACTGGTGTAGATACAGGTATACGGTTATTATACAGCATACAGATACGTCTGGGGTTTTCTACTTCACTGCTTATAGGTTAGACATTCGTGGAGAGAATCGACCAGGACCTTCCACTGGTATAGGAGGTACAGTATACATACAGATTCAGATACGTCTGGGGTTTTCTACTTCACTGCTTATAGGTTAGACATTCGTGGAGAGAATCGACCAGGACCTTCCACTGGTATAGGAGGTACAGTATACATACAGATACGTCTGGAGTTTTCTACTTCACTGCTTGTAAGTTAGACATTCGTGGAGAGAATCGACCAGGATCCTCCACTGGTATAGTGGTATAGGCGGTACAGTATACATACAGATACGTCTAGAGTTCTCTACTTCACTGCTTGTAAGTTAGACATTCGTGGAGAGAATCGACCAGGACCTTCCACTGGTATAGATTCCGTATACAGTATACAGATACGTCTGGAGTTTTCTACTTCACTGCTTGTAAGTTAGACATTCATGAAGAGAGTCGACCAGGATCCTCCACTGGTATAGATTCCGTATACAGTATACAGATACGTCTGGAGTTTACTACTTCACTGCTTGTAAGTTAGACATTCGTGGAGAGAATCGACCAGGATCCTCCACTGGTATAGATTCCGTATACAGTATACAGATACGTCTGGAGTTTTCTACTTCACTGCTTGTAAGTTAGACATTCATGAAGAGAGTCGACCAGGATCCTCCACTGGTATAGATTCCGTATACAGTATACAGATACGTCTGGAGTTTACTACTTCACTGCTTGTAAGTTAGACATTCGTGGAGAGAATCGACCAGGATCCTCCACTGGTATAGATTCCGTATACAGTATACAGATACGTCTGGAGTTTACTACTTCACTGCTTGTAAGTTAGACATTCATGAAGAGAGTCGACCAGGATCCTCCACTGGTATAGATTCCGTATACAGTATACAGATACGTCTGGAGTTTTCTACTTCACTGCTTGTAAGTTAGACATTCATGGAGAGAATCGACCAGGACCTTCCACTGGTATAGGAGGTACAGTATACATACAGATACGTCTGGAGTTTTCTACTTCACTGCTTGTAAGTTAGACATTCGTGGAGAGAATCGACCAGGACCTTCCACAGGTATAGATTCCGTATACAGTATACAGAAACGTCTGGAGTTTTCTACTTCACTGCTTGTAAGTTAGACATTCGTGGAGAGAATCGACCAGGACCTTCCACAGGTATAGATTCCGTATACAGTATACAGAAACGTCTGGAGTTTTCTACTTCACTGCTTGTAAGTTAGACATTCGTGAAGAGAGTCGACCAGGAGTCTCCACTGGTATAGGAGGTACAGTATACATACAGATACGTCTGGAGTTTTCTACTTCACTGCTTGTAAGTTAGACATTCGTGGAGAGAATCGACCAGGACCTTCCACTGGTATAGGAGGTACAGTATACATACAGATACGTCTGGAGTTTTCTACTTCACTGCTTGTAAGTTAGACATTCATCTAGAGAGTCGTCCAGGAGCCTCCACTGGTATAGTTACAGAATAACGAGGGGGCGGAGCACATATGGGAATGTCCTGAGTGCAGTGATGTCGGTTCTTAACTCAACTCAACTCAACTCAGTTACAGCATACAGATACGTCTGGGGTTTTCTACTTCACTGCTTCTAAGTTAAACATTCGTGCAGAGAGTCGACCAGGATCCTCCACTGGTATAAATACAGTATAAAGATATGTCTTGAGTTTTCCACTACTCCACTGCTTATTGGTCTATATAATGATGGGTCTAGCACAATATGCCCAATATTTCTGAATGCATGACAAAGGGCTCGTGTATTTTACTCAATTACTAAAATCTTTGACCTTGAATAGTATTTTACTTACTATAAAAATCTTTGACCTTGAATGGTATTTTACTTACTATAAAATCTTTGACCTTGAACCAGTATTTGACCGTGCCTTTAATATATTGTAATATATTTTTCAGAAGTCTCATTCATTTTGCACACTAATGGATCGCTCTCCTGTAAAACGAATTGACATTTCAAGCTCTCCGTTCAACCTGCAGACTTTCTGGGGTCGTGTCCGCCATTTTGCATGGGTCACAGATCCCAGATTATCATTGGTAACAACAACGGAACTCTGCGATGCACGGGAGTTGTTAGAGAAATATAGGTAACTGTTGATGTGTTCTTCTTATCTTAAAACTGTCACTGATTGTTTCCACTAGACAATACAGTCTCTTAAATTTGTATAGAAAAACTTCTAGACTGTTCAGTCACAACAAAGTAGACTCAATGTTAGCAAACATATCAAAGAAATTGCTCACCCTCTCACCATGCACACAACACAAAGAAGTCATGAATATTTGCACTTATTCCACTGAAAGCATGTCACTTGTTTCTGCTTGTTGTGTGATGATTTCTTTCACAGGCATGGGGGGGGGGGGGGGGGGGGGGGGGGGGGAAGACAAGTTAAGGTTATTATGTTGCATATAAATGGATACCCTGTACCACACCCAGGGTGTCAGCTGGCTTGCTGCTGGTTTTACAGAAGTTCAAGCAAGACTTCAGCCATGTGCCCTTGCTGAACACCACAGATAAATTTTCTAGTGTGGGCCTGGGTATGAACCTCACGCAGGACTTCTGCCATGTGTCCTCGTGAACACCACAGATAAATGACCAGTGTGTGCCTGAACCTAACTGGCAGAGGGTCTCAGAGTTGGTGGCCCCTGGAGAGGCAGCGACCAGGCACCACGAAGTTGAAATGTCTCTGGCACTCACCACCCTCCCCCAATCATGGATATGAGATGTCTACTTATCTGATAAACGGCTTCTAATGTCCAGCTACTGTGATTTCTACTAAATGATAATCAAGTTCAAATGTACATTGAACGAGAATTCTACTAAATGACAATTCATTTCAAATATCCACCATATGATGTCTACTAAGTGGAATATCAGTGTTAGGAGAGAAAACCTGGCTTCAATGTCACACCCATCAACCGCCATATTGGCTCCATAGGTGCATGTACAAAGCTGCCCCACTTTCCAAGAGAAAGTAAACAATATTGCTGCGCATGGTTTTCCATTGTTGGTGCTCTGCTTGGAGCACACTGCTTTTCTTGTAAACCAATGCAGAAGTACCTAACCAAAACTATGATCTTGGAAGTAAACAGCAAAGTATGCTAAAAGCTGTTGGCACTGTGCTGAGTGATTGATCTGCTCCTTGTTTGGAGGTCATTAAAGTCCCAAATTTATGGACTGTGTTTTTCTGTTATCTAAAGATACAGCCTGTGGTGAATGAGAGGCTTAATATGCAGAAATGAGGCTAACTTACCATGTGCAGGACATGATGATTCCTTGGGTGAGTCCAGTTCCATAGCATCATTTGTCAGCTCCACATTGATGGAAACCTCCTTGGAAGGCATGGAGTGTCCATGTTCTGCCCCTGCCTTCCCTTGAGAGCTGACCAGCATGCATCTGTGTGGCAGACCTTTGTGTGTGTGTGTGGGGGGGGGGGGGATGGGAATGCCACCAGTCGATGACATCACCAGTCTAAGATTATGGAATGGTCAGTAAATAAAGGACCCTGTAGATGTCTTAAGGCACGTTGGACATATGAGCTACAGCCATATTTTTATAGACTACTCTGCATGCGGTCGGTGATGTGGTCGCCATCTTGTTGCCAACTGCCCCATCTTCCCAAAACATTTCCTGGCAACCACTTAAGGCTGGGCAGACCTGAGAGCCCAGGTCAAGTTTTGAAATCTGCCTCGATGTGCATTTGAACTCATGACCAGTCACTAAGTTACAGTGGCTCCTGAGGTCATTGAATGCCCAAAGTAAAATTACATGGGAAAGTAGCCTGGTCAACAAATGCTGGGAAGAAGTTGGGTGTGTCGGCTGGATGGCGTAAATATCGCAACTCTATTGTAAACTGGCACAATGCAATCACATCCAAAACAAATATTGGGCAATAGAAGAAGCAGAAGTAACTACCTGAATTAATTCTAGTGTCATGTGACCTGATCTTATGTGTGGCAACACCTGTAGTTTATTCTAGTGTCATGTGACCTGATCTTATGTGTGGCAACACCTGTAGTTTATTCTAGTGGCCTGTGATCTGATCTTATGTGTGGCAACACCTGTAGTTTATTCTAGTGACATGTGACCTGATCTTATGTGTGGCAGCACCTGTAGTTTATTCTAGTGGCCTGTGATCTGATCTTATGTGTGGCACCACCTGTAGTTTATTCTAGTGACATGTGACCTGATCTTATGTGTGGCAACACCTGTAGTTTATTCTAGTGTCCTGTGACCTGATCTTATGTGTGGCAACACCTGTAGTTTATTCTAGTGTCCTGTGATCTGATCTTATGTGTGGCAACACCTGTAGTTTATTCTAGTGGCCTGTGATCTGATCTTATGTGTGGCAACACCTGTAGTTTATTCTAGTGGCCTGTGATCTGATCTTATGTGTGGCAACACCTGTAGTTTATTCTAGTGGCCTGTGATCTGATCTTATGTGTGGCAACACCTGTAGTTTATTCTAGTGACATGTGATCTGATCTTATGTGTGGCAGCACCTGTAGTTTATTCTAGTGGCCTGTGTGTGATCTGATCTTATGTGTGGCAACACCTGTAGTTTATTCTAGTGGCCTGTGTGTGATCTGATCTCATGTGTGGCAACACCTGTAGTTTATTCTAGTGACATGTGATCTGATCTTATGTGTGGCAGCACCTGTAGTTTATTCTAGTGGCCTGTGTGTGATCTGATCTTATGTGTGGCAGCACCTGTAGTTTATTCTAGTGGCCTGTGTGTGACCTGATCTTATGTGTGGCAACACCAGTAGTTTATTCTAGTGACATGTGACCTGACCTTATGTGTGGCAACACCTGTAGTTTATTCTAGTGACATGTGACCTGATCTTATGTGTGGCAACACCTGTAGTTTATTCTAGTGACATGTGATCTGATCTTATGTGTGGCAACACCTGTAGTTTATTCTAGTGGCCTGTGATCTGATCTTATGTGTGGCAACACCTGTAGTTTATTCTAGTGACATGTGATCTGATCTTATGTGTGGCAACACCTGTAGTTTATTCTAGTGGCCTGTGATCTGATCTTATGTGTGGCAACACCTGTAGTTTATTCTAGTGACATGTGACCTGATCTTATGTGTGGCAACACCTGTAGTTTATTCTAGTGGCCTGTGATCTGATCTTATGTGTGGCAACACCTGTAGTTTATTCTAGTGACATGTGACCTGATCTTATGTGTGGCAACACCTGTAGTTTATTCTAGTGGCCTGTGATCTGATCTTATGTGTGGCAACACCTGTAGTTTATTCTAGTGGCCTGTGATCTGATCTTATGTGTGGCAGCACCTGTAGTTTATTCTAGTGACATGTGATCTGATCTTATGTGTGGCAACACCTGTAGTTTATTCTAGTGACCTCTGATCTGATCTTATGTGTGGCAACACCTGTAGTTTATTCTAGTGGCCTGTGATCTGATCTTATGTGTGGCAACACCTGTAGTTTATTCTAGTGGCCTCTGATCTGATCTTATGTGTGGCAGCACCTGTAGTTTATTCTAGTGTCCTGTGACCTGATCTTATGTGTGGCAACACCTGTAGTTTATTCTAGTGACATGTGACCTGATCTTATGTGTGGCAACACCTGTAGTTTATTCTAGTGGCCTGTGATCTGATCTTATGTGTGGCAACACCTGTAGTTTATTCTAGTGACATGTGACCTGATCTTATGTGTGGCAGCACCAGTAGTTTATTCTAGTGACATGTGACCTGATCTTATGTGTGGCAATACCTGTAGTTTATTCTAGTGACATGTGACCTGATCTTATGTGTGGCAACACCTGTAGTTTATTCTAGTGACATGTGACCTGATCTTATGTGTGGCAATACCTGTAGTTTATTCTAGTGACATGTGATCTGATCTTATGTGTGGCAACACCTGTAGTTTATTCTAGTGACATGTGACCTGATCTTATGTGTGGAAAGCACCTGTAGTTTATTCTAGTGACATGTGACCTGATCTTATGTGTGGCAACACCTGTAGTTTATTCTAGTGACATGTGACCTGATCTTATGTGTGGCAATACCTGTAGTTTATTCTAGTGACATGTGACCTGATCTTATGTGTGGCAACACCTGTAGTTTATTCTAGTGACATGTGACCTGATCTTATGTGTGGCAACACCTGTAGTTTATTCTAGTGACATGTGACCTGATCTTATGTGTGGCAACACCTGTAGTTTATTCTAGTGACATGTGACCTGATCTTATGTGTGGCAACACCTGTAGTTTATTCTAGTGACATGTGACCTGATCTTATGTGTGGCAACACCTGTAGTTTATTCTAGTGACATGTGACCTGATCTTATGTGTGGAAAGCACCTGTAGTTTATTCTAGTGGCCTGTGATCTGATCTTATGTGTGGCAAACACCTGTAGTTTATTCTAGTGACATGTGACCTGATCTTATGTGTGGCAACACCTGTAGTTTATTCTAGTGACATTGTGATCTGATCTTATGTGTGGCAACACCTGTAGTTTATTCTAGTGCCTGTGATCTGATCTTATGTGTGGCAACACCTGTATTTATTCTAGTGACATGTGACCTGATCTTATGTGTGGCAACACCTGTAGTTTATTCTAGTGACATGTGACCTGATCTTATGTGTGGCAACAACCTGTAGTTTATTCTAGTGACCTGTGATCTGATCTTATGTGTGGCAACACCTGTAGTTTATTCTAGTGACATGTGACCTGATCTTATGTGTGGCAACACCTGTAGTTTTATTCTAGTGACATGTGATCTGATCTTATGTGTGGCAACACCTGTAGTTTATTCTAGTGGCCTGGTGATCTGATCTTATGTGTGGCAACACCGGTAGTTTATTCTAGTGACATGTGACCTGATCTTATGTGTGGCAACACCTGTAGTTTATTCTAGTGACATGTGACCTGATCTTATGTGTGGCAACACCTGTAGTTTATTCTAGTGACCTGTGATCTGATCTTATGTGTGGCAACACCTGTAGTTTATTCTAGTGACATGTGACCTGATCTTATGTGTGGCAACACCTGTAGTTTATTCTAGTGACATGTGATCTGATCTTATGTGTGGCAACACCTGTAGTTTATTCTAGTGGCCTCTGATCTGATCTTATGTGTGGCAACACCTGTAGTTTATTCTAGTGACATGTGACCTGATCTTATGTGTGGCATCACCTGTAGTTTATTCTAGTGTCATGTGACCTGATCTTATGTGTGGCAACACCTGTAGTTTATTCTAGTGGCCTCTGATCTGATCTTATGTGTGGCAACACCTGTAGTTTATTCTAGTGACATGTGATCTGATCTTATGTGTGGCAACACCTGTAGTTTATTCTAGTGACATGTGACCTGATCTTATGTGTGGCAGCACCTGTAGTTTATTCTAGTGACATGTGACCTGATCTTATGTGTGGCAACACCTGTAGTTTATTCTAGTGACATGTGACCTGATCTTATGTGTGGCAACACCTGTAGTTTATTCTAGTGGCCTGTGTGATCTTGATCTTATGTGTGCAACACCTGTAGTTTATTCTAGTGCCTGTGATCTGATCTTATGTGTGGCAAACACTGTAGTTTATTCTAGTGACATTGTGATCTGATCTTATGTGTGGCTAGCACCTGTAGTTTATTCTAGTGGCCATGTGATCCTGATCTTATGTGTGGCAGCACCTGTAGTTTATTCTAGTGGCCTGTGATCTGATCTTATGTGTGGCAACACCTGTAGTTTATTCTAGTGACATGTGATCTGATCTTATGTGTGGCAACACCTGTAGTTTATTCTAGTGGCCTGTGATCTGATCTTATGTGTGGCAACACCTGTAGTTTATTCTAGTGTCATGTGACCTGATCTTATGTGTGGCAACACCTGTAGTTTATTCTAGTGACATGTGACCTGATCTTATGTGTGGCAACACCTGTAGTTTATTCTAGTGGCCTGTGATCTGATCTTATGTGTGGCAGCACCTGTAGTTTATTCTAGTGCTGTGTGTGACCTGATCTTATGTGTGGCAACACCAGTAGTTTATTCTAGTGACATGTGACCTGATCTTATGTGTGGCAACACCTGTAGTTTATTCTAGTGACATGTGACCTGATCTTATGTGTGGCAACACCTGTAGTTTATTCTAGTGACATGTGACCTGATCTTATGTGTGGCAACACCTGTAGTTTATTCTAGTGACATGTGACCTGATCTTATGTGTGGCAACACCTGTAGTTTATTCTAGTGACATGTGACCTGATCTTATGTGTGGCAATACCTGTAGTTTATTCTAGTGACATGTGACCTGATCTTATGTGTGGCAACACCTGTAGTTTATTCTAGTGACATGTGACCTGATCTTATGTGTGGCAACACCTGTAGTTTATTCTAGTGACATGTGATCTGATCTTATGTGTGGCAACACCTGTAGTTTATTCTAGTGACATGTGACCTGATCTTATGTGTGGCAACACCTGTAGTTTATTCTAGTGGCATGTGATCTGATCTTATGTGTGGCAACACCTGTAGTTTTTCTAGTGGACATGTGATCTGATCTTATGTATGGCAAGCCCTAGTAGTTTATTCTAGTGGCATGTGACCTGATCTTATGTGTGGCAATACCTGTATTTTATTCTAGTGACATGTGACCTGATCTTATGTGTGGCAAGCACCAGTAGTTTATTCTAGTGACATGTGATCCTGATCTTATGTGTGGCAGCACCATGTAGTTTTATTCTAGGGACATGTGACCTGATCTTATGTGTGGCAATACCTGTAGTTTATTCTAGTGACATGTGACCTGATCTTATGTGTGGCAAGCACCTGTAGTTTATTCTAGTGACATGTGACCTGATCTTATGTGTGGCAACACCTGTATTTATTCTAGTGGACATGTGATCTGATCTTATGTGTGGCAACACCTGTAGTTTATTCTAGTGACATTTGATCTGATCTTATGTTGGCAACACCTGTAGTTTATTCTAGTGACATGTGACCTGAATCTTATGTTGGGCAACACCTGTAGTTTATTCTAGTGGAAATGTGATGCTGATCTTATGTGTGGCAACACCTGTAGTTTATTCTAGTGGCCTGTGATCTGATCTTATGTGTGGCAACACCTGTAGTTTATTCTAGGGACATGTTACCTGATCTTATGTGTGGCAACACCTGTAGCTTAATTCTAGTTGACATGTGGATCTGATCTTATGTGTGGCAAAACTGTAGTTTATTCTAGTGGCCTGTGATCTGATCTTAATGTGTGGCAACATCCTTGTAGTTTATTCTAGTGGACATGTGACCTGAATCCGTATGTGTTGGCAACACCTGTAGTTTATTCTAGTGACATGTGACCTGATCTTATGTGTGGCCAACACCTGTAGTTTATTCTAGTGGACCTGTGATCTGATCTTATGTGTGGCAACACCTGTAGTTTATTCTAGTGACATGTGACCTGATCTTATGTGTGGGCAACACCTGTAGTTTATTCTAGTGACTGTGATCCTGATCTTATGTGTGGCAACACCTGTAGTTTATTCTAGTGGCCTGTGACCTGATCTTATGTGTGGCAACACCTGTAGTTTATTCTAGTGGACATGTGACCTGATCTTATTGTGGCAAGCACCTGTAGTTTATTCTAGTGACATGTGACCTGATCTTATGTGTGGCAGCACCTGTAGTTTATTCTAGTGACATGTGACCTGATCTTATGTGTGGCAACACCTGTAGTTTATTCTAGTGACATGTGACCTGATTCTTATGTGTGGCAACACCTGTAGTTATTCTAGTGACATGTGACTCTGATCTTATGTGTGGCAACACCTGTAGTTTATTCTAGTGGCCTGTGATCTGATCTTATGTGTGGCAACACCTGTAGTTATTCTAGTGGCCTGTGACCTGATCTTATGTGTGGCATCACCTGTAGTTTATTCTAGTGTCATGTGACCTGATCTTATGTGTGGCAACACCTGTAGTTTATTCTAGTGGCCTCTGATCTGATCTTATGTGTGGCAACACCTGTAGTTTATTCTAGTGCCTGTGACCTGATCTTATGTGTGGCAACACCTGTAGTTTATTCTAGTGGCTGTGACCTGATCTTATGTGTGGCAACACCTGTAGTTTATTCTAGTGACATGTGATCTGATCTTATGTGTGGCAACACCTGTAGTTTATTCTAGTGACATGTGACCTGATCTTATGTGTGGCAACACCTGTAGTTTATTCTAGTGGCCTGTGACCTGATCTTATGTGTGGCAACACCTGTAGTTTATTCTAGTGACATGTGACCTGATCTTATGTGTGGAAAGCACCTGTAGTTTATTCTAGTGACATGTGATCTGATCTTATGTGTGGCAACACCTGTAGTTTATTCTAGTGACATGTGACCTGATCTTATGTGTGGCAACACCTGTAGTTTATTCTAGTGACATGTGACTCTGATCTTATGTGTGGCAAGCACCTGTAGTTTATTCTAGTGACCTGTGATCTGATCTTATGTAGTGGCAACACCTGTAGTTTATTCTAGTGGACATGTGATCTGATCTTATGTGTGGCAACACCTGTAGTTTATTCTAGTGGCTGTGACCTGATCTTATGTGTGGCAGCACCTGTAGTTTATTCTAGTGTCATGTGACCTGATCTTATGTGTGGCAACACCTGTAGTTTATTCTAGTGGCCTGTGATCTGATCTTATGTGTGGCAACACCTGTAGTTTATTCTAGTGGCCTGTGACCTGATCTTATGTGTGGCAACACCTGTAGTTTATTCTAGTGACCTGTGATCTGATCTTATGTGTGGCAGCACCTGTAGTTTATTCTAGTGACCTGTGATCTGATCTTATGTGTGGCAACACCTGTAGTTTATTCTAGTGACATGTGATCTGATCTTATGTGTGGCAGCACCTGTAGTTTATTCTAGTGTCATGTGACCTGATCTTATGTGTGGCAACACCTGTAGTTTATTCTAGTGACCTGTGACCTGATCTTATGTGTGGCAACACCTGTAGTTTATTCTAGTGACCTGTGATCTGATCTTATGTGTGGCAACACCAGTAGTTTATTCTAGTGACATGTGACCTGATCTTATGTGTGGCAACACCTGTAGTTTATTCTAGTGACATGTGACCTGATCTTATGTGTGGCAACACCTGTAGTTTATTCTAGTGACATGTGACCTGATCTTATGTGTGGCAACACCTGTAGTTTATTCTAGTGACATGTGACCTGATCTTATGTGTGGCAACACCTGTAGTTTATTCTAGTGACATGTGACCTGATCTTATGTGTGGCAACACCTGTAGTTTATTCTAGTGACATGTGATCTGATCTTATGTGTGGCAACCACCTGTAGTGTATTCTAGTGGCCTGTGATCTGATCTTATGTGTGGCAACACCTGTAGTTTATTCTAGTGACATGTGACCTGATCTTATGTGAGGCAGCACCTGTAGTTTATTCTAGTGACATGTGACCTGATCTTATGTGTGGCAACACCTGTAGTTTATTCTAGTGACATGTGACCTGATCTTATGTGTGGCAACACCTGTAGTTTATTCTAGTGACATGTGATCTGATCTTATGTGTGGCAGCACCTGTAGTTTATTCTAGTGTCCTGTGATCTGATCTTATGTGTGGCAACACCTGTAGTTTATTCTAGTGTCATGTGATCTGATCTTATGTGTGGCAACACCTGTAGTTTATTCTAGTGGCCTGTGATCTGATCTTATGTGTGGCAGCACCTGTAGTTTATTCTAGTGTCCTGTGATCTGATCTTATGTGTGGCAACACCTGTAGTTTATTCTAGTGGCCTGTGACCTGATCTTATGTGTGGCAACACCTGTAGTTTATTCTAGTGGCCTCTGATCTGATCTTCTGTGTGGCAACACCTGTAGTTTATTCTAGTGGCCTCTGATCTGATCTTATGTGTGGCAACACCTGTAGTTTATTCTAGTGGCCTCTGATCTGATCTTCTGTGTGGCAACACCTGTAGTTTATTCTAGTGGCCTCTGATCTGATCTTATGTGTGGCAACACCTGTAGTTTATTCTAGTGTCCTGTGACCTGATCTTATGTGTGGCAGCACCTGTAGTTTATTCTAGTGGCCTCTGATCTGATCTTATGTGTGGCAACACCTGTAGTTTATTCTAGTGGCCTGTGATCTGATCTTATGTGTGGCAACACCTGTAGTTTATTCTAGTGGCCTCTGATCTGATCTTCTGTGTGGCAACACCTGTAGTTTATTCTAGTGGCCTCTGATCTGATCTTCTGTGTGGCAACACCTGTAGTTTTATTCTAGTGGCCTCTGATCTGATCTTATGTGTGGCAACACCTGTAGTTTATTCTAGTGGCCTCTGATCTGATCTTCTGTGTGGCAACACCTGTAGTTTATTCTAGTGGCCTCTGATCTGATCTTATGTGTGGCAGCACCTGTAGTTTATTCTAGTGGCCTCTGATCTGATCTTCTGTGTGGCAACACCTGTAGTTTATTCTAGTGGCCTGTGATCTGATCTTATGTGTGGAAAGCACCTGTAGTTTATTCTAGTGGCCTGTGACCTGATCTTATGTGTGGCAACACCTGTATTTTTATTCTAGTGGCCTGTGATCTGATCTTATGTGTGGCAACACCTGTAGTTTATTCTAGTGACATGTGATCTGATCTTATGTGTGGCAATACCTGTAGTTTATTCTAGTGGCCTGTGATCTGATCTTATGTGTGGCAGCACCTGTAGTTTATTCTAGTGACATGTGACCTGATCTTATGTGTGGCAACACCTGTAGTTTATTCTAGTGACATGTGACCTGATCTTATGTGTGGCAGCACCTGTAGTTTATTCTAGTGACATGTGACCTGATCTTATGTGTGGCAACACCTGTAGTTTATTCTAGTGTCTTGTGACCTGATCTTATGTGTGGCAGCACCTGTAGTTTATTCTAGTGACATGTGACCTGATCTTATGTGTGGCAGCACCTGTAGTTTATTCTAGTGACATGTGACCTGATCTTATGTGTGGCAACACCTGTAGTTTATTCTAGTGTCCTGTGATCTGATCTTATGTGTGGCAACACCTGTAGTTTATTCTAGTGGCCTGTGATCTGATCTTATGTGTGGCAACACCTGTAGTTTATTCTAGTGGCCTGTGATCTGATCTTATGTGTGGCAACACCTGTAGTTTATTCTAGTGGCCTGTGATCTGATCTTATGTGTGGCAACACCTGTAGTTTATTCTAGTGACATGTGACCTGATCTTATGTGTGGCAGCACCTGTAGTTTATTCTAGTGTCCTGTGATCTGATCTTATGTGTGGCAACACCTGTAGTTTATTCTAGTGGCCTGTGATCTGATCTTATGTGTGGCAACACCTGTAGTTTATTCTAGTGGCCTGTGATCTGATCTTATGTGTGGCAACACCTGTAGTTTATTCTAGTGTCATGTGACCTGATCTTATGTGTGGCAACACCTGTAGTTTATTCTAGTGGCCTGTGATCTGATCTTATGTGTGGCAATACCTGTAGTTTATTCTAGTGTCTTGTGACCTGATCTTATGTGTGGCAACACCTGTAGTTTATTCTAGTGTCTTGTGACCTGATCTTATGTGTGGCAATACCTGTAGTTTATTCTAGTGTCATGTGACCTGATCTTATGTGTGGCAACACCTGTAGTTTATTCTAGTGGCCTGTGATCTGATCTTATGTGTGGCAATACCTGTAGTTTATTCTAGTGGCCTGTGATCTGATCTTATGTGTGGCAGCACCTGTAGTTTATTCTAGTGACTTGTGACCTGATCTTATGTGTGGCAGCACCTGTAGTTTATTCTAGTGACATGTGACCTGATCTTATGTGTGGCAGCACCTGTAGTTTATTCTAGTGACATGTGACCTGATCTTATGTGTGGCAGCACCTGTAGTTTATTCTAGTGACATGTGACCTGATCTTATGTGTGGCACACCTGTAGTTTATTCTAGTGCTGTGACATCTTATGTGTGGCAACACCTGTAGTTTATTCTAGTGGCCTTATCTATCTTATGTGTGGCAACACCTGTAGTTTATTCTAGTGGCCTGTGATCTGATCTTATGTGTGGCAACACCTGTAGTTTATTCTAGTGGCTGTGACCTGATCTTATGTGTGCACACCTGTAGTTTATTCTAGTGCATGTGACCTGATCTTATGTGTGGCACACCTGTAGTTTATTCTAGTGCCTGTGATCTGATCTTATGTGTGGCAACACCTGTAGTTTATTCTAGTGGCCTGTGATCTGATCTTATGTGTGGCAACACCTGTAGTTTATTCTAGTGTCCTGTGCCCTGATCTTATGTTGGCAACACCTGTAGTTTATTCTAGTGCCTGTGCTGATCTTTGTGTGGCAACACTTGTTTATTTATGGCCTGTGATCTGATCTTATGTGTGGCAACACCTGTGTTTTTTAGTGTTTGTGACCTGATCTTATGTGTGGCAACACCTGTGTTTTTTTGTGTGTGACTGATCTTATGTGTGGCAAACCTTAGTTTATTCTAGGGGTCTGTGACCTGATCTTATGTGTGGCAACACCTGTAGTTTATTCTAGTGGCCTGTGATCTGATCTTATGTGTGGAAACCTGTAGTTTATTCTAGTGCATGTGACCTGATCTTATGTGTGGCAACACCTGTAGTTTTATTCTAGTGACATGTGACCTGATCTTTGTGTGGCAGCACCTGTGTTTATTCTGTGACATGTGACCTATTTATGTGTGGCACACCTGTAGTTTATTTTGACCTGTGCTGATCTTATGTGTGGCAACACCTAGTTTTTCTAGTGCCTGTGATTGATCTTATGTGTGGCAACACCTTATTTATTCTAGTCTGACCTGATCTTATGTGTGGCAACACCTAGTTTATTTAGTGTCTGTGACCTGATCTTATGTGTGGCAGCACCTGGTTTATTCTAGTGCATGTGACTGATCTTTTGTGTGGCACACCTTATTTATTCTAGTGTTTGTTTATGTGTGGCAACACCTGTTTATTTGTCCTGTGATCTGATCTTATGTGTGGCAACACCTGTAGTTTTATTCTGGCTGTGACTTGATCTTATGTGTGGCAACCTGTAGTTTATTCTAGTGTCCTGTGACCTGATCTTATGTGTGGCAGCCCTTATTTATTCTAGTGCATGTGACCTGATCTTTTGTGGCAGACCGTAGTTTTATTCTAGTGACATGTGACCTGATCTTATGTGTGGCAGACCTAGTTTATTCTAGTAAATGTGACCTGATCTTATGTGTGGCACACCTGTAGTTTATTCTAGTGACCTGTGACTCTTATGTGTGGCAACCTGTAGTTTATTCTAGTGTCCTGTGCTATCTATTGTGGAAACCCGTAGTTTATTCTAGTGGCTGTGACTGCTTATGTTGTGCCTTTTTTTTTTTAACTTGTG
>JACEFZ010010510.1:10000-49097 GCA_014155875.1 Cepaea nemoralis | reverse complement strand
GAGAACTTATGTACTTATAGAATTAAATGAGATGCTCCCCATCAGGGTCTGGGCGAAGCCGGGCCGGGCCGGGTCAGACAGACAGACAGACAGACAAACAGATAGTCGGTAACGGGAACGAGAACTTATGTGACTACTTATATGAATTAAATGAGATGCTCCCCACCAGGGTCTGGGCAAAGCCGGGCCGGGTCAGCTAGTATCTTATACAATAATGTAAAAAAGAGAGTGCAGAAGAGCTATATAGAACATGTTTTGCTGTATGGCTGTGAATCTTGGAATGTAAAGTAACAAATTAGGAAGAGATTGGAAGCAACAGAGATTTGGTTCCTTATACGAATGATGCGAATCCCTTGGACTGCCAAAGTATGTAACGACGAATGTCTTAAAGAGGCTGGCGAAACTAGAACATTATATACAACAATGAGAAAAAGAGGCAAACACCTTTTTGGTCATGTGATGAGAAGAGAGGGCTAGAGACCATCGTGACAACTGTAAAAGATCGAGGGGAAGAGAGACAGAGGCAGACCACGAGAAATGATGCTGGATGGATTGCGACGGTGGCATGGAAGAATATAAACGGAGAGTTGATCCAGAAAACCAAAGACATCTGTGGAGAGCCATGAACGCCATCACCAGTCGGAACGGCACTTGATGATGATGAGTGCACAGACATTGAAGAGGACAACAGGGATAGGCTATTCACCTTAGAGACCGGATACGTAACCTGTAATCCGCTGGAGAATATAATATAGACCTACCACATAGGAGCATTATTGTAGGATTAAAGTGTTTGCCACTTTTCTGAAATCAACCCGTAACACAGAACTAACTTTATACCAAGTAGATGAATAAGTGCTTGTTTTCGTCATGGATTATTTGGTGGGAACGAATAGGGGATAATATAGAACGGAAGGAGTCAGATAGAAAATGTTTGGAGATATAACCCCGTTGTAGCTAGGTTGCAGTTAACGTTTAGGTAGTGGGTCGTATGTTATCCCAGATTATATGTTTGTGTTTCAGTGTTATGTTGCATATGTTATCTATGGAGTGATATGTGCTTGTACGTCTGTAAGAATGCTTGTCGACTAGGGGCAACTCCTATGGATGACCGTTGGATAAATGTACATCTCTGAGTACTGGCACAAATTTGAGTCGGAACACTGTATACTGTTAGTAAAACAAAAGTTAGTTGAATATCCTTTACAGGACGTCGCAGCCAACACCAGCATTGTGTGCTGCTGTGATCTCTTGACTGGTTTACTTTCAATAGTTTGTCGTTGCTGTTTGAACGACAGTCACACATACCATTTCGTTAAAAAAAAACAACGCAAGGCGGTCTGCTGTGTTTCGAACGCGTGCATGCTAGATTACGAACTGCGTCCATAACCTCTTCGATTCGAAGCCGGCTACTATTAGTAAAGAACAGTTTACTCGGTCGCATGGTTGGTCCCATCGTCGTCTAAGGAATTTCTGTTTCTGTTCGTACCTTCTTCACTCGTCCTTTGCTATCGTATTGCTTGTTGTTAACTCGTTGGTTCAGGACACTGGGGTTGATACAATGTCCTGCTAAGGACATGACACACTTAAATTTACTAAGAAAAAAGAAAAACAAGAATAAAATTACTTGTGTCATCACCGCGTTTTCTCTACCTGCGTGCGTGTTCTGTCGATTGGTTGGTCTTCTGAAGCATTGTTGTTGGGGTGATTTTTGCCTTCAACAGGGCTCGCACCTGTTTGAGTGGGGGATCTGTACAGTCATTCTTCCCACTCCGGTACTCAAAACCCATCTCCGCCTGTTTATTGCAGAGCGGTTACCAAGTAGCTCAAGTTCATAAACTAACGGGGTTGGAATACCGGAGTGGAAACTTCACATATGAGAAGAGAAGAGACATGTGTGACAATTTTCTCATCCGACACAGCACATACAGACTGGTTGAGGCTAGGCGAATATTGGTAGTGTCCTTTTCACGGATTTTAGATACTGCATTGTAGTGCTGGGCTCATTGCGTTGGCAACTTAGGGGTATGTGAGCCGGCCGCTCAGAAAGCAATGGCAAACTACTGAGCGTAATCTTGCCTAGTACATCAACAGCAGCTGAAAAATGTTGATGTTGACTGCAACGTCCTCTAAGGGATATGGAAAAAAAAAGTGCTAGGCATTTATCCAAGAACTATTGGTATATAATAGCATCACACGCCAGAACCATTGGTATATAATAGCATCACACGCCAGAACCATTGGTATATAATAGCATCACACGCCAGAACAATTGGTATGTAATAGCATCACACGCCCGACTTCTTGAGTTAATTGAGTCAAGTCTAGAACCGATATCACATCACACTCTATTTTTGACAGATAAATGGAATCCTGCCAATGGAAGCCTGTGATAAGTCCCAATCCATCCTCAATTACTGAGATAATTAGATGGTGATAGAGCATGAACAACATTCTTTGTTGCATTTATATTGCTGTTGTGCTTTTTCGGCGCACCGTGTCCCTTCTTTGATCTAATAACAGCTGCTTACCCATGATCCCTGAATGATAGGCTCCTGTCGAAAGTGATTCCCAAGTACCTCAGGTTACTCTCGCTGCTAACATATCTGCCATTTATTGTAAGACCTGGAACGTCAGCCTTAACAATCCTTTTGTCCAGAAAGCACAATAACGCAAACTCTGTTTCTGTGGTAATGAGGCTACCCATCTCTGTACGCCAATGGATCACTTTGTATACTGTCTACTGCACCACTTGCGCTATTTGAATTATATATCTTCCCCTGCCTATATACAAGGACATCATCTGCAATTGTCAGTATCCTCTAATTCCTAAATCTTCAATGACTGCAATTTTATTTGCTTGTGTATACATTGAGCAATACAGCCGACATTGCAGATCCTTGTAATCCCGGGGAAATAATGCGCTCCTCCGAGGTCCCTGAACCTCGGCGGAGGAAAACCTTAAGAGAGTGCAGGGTAGCTGCTATCCATTTCACCACCCAGGGACTAACACCCAATTTCCATACGAATTTACATTAGGAGATCGTATCTAACTAAGTTATATACATCCTGAAGATACAGTACTGCTGCCATTGTTTTCTGTCTAATCTTGAACCCTTCATAAACATCAAATGTTGCTGCCTGTGATCGTGTTTCATAGCTCCATAGACCTTGTGGGAGAAGCTTAACAGCAACCATTTTTTTTTGCTAATACGGTGCCAAGTTATTCTGCGAGGTGATACTCCTTTAGCCATTCAGGCTTGAATGGTCCTTGCCTGGCTTGAGTAAAGGAAATAAATAGCTGTGCACCAACACTTGCGGCATTGACGCTTTGCTAATGTTCAGATTAAATCAAGTAGCCTGAATCCTCCAAAACGTCATCGTAAATATCTTTCAGAAGGGACTACCTGACACCGTTAGGTCCTGGCGCAATGCACTTTGCTGTTTTCAATACATACTTTATGTCTCCTACTTGTTCCGCATCCTTATAGCCGTCGTTCTTGACGAAAATTGCTTGTTGCTCTCTGACAGCCTACAATGTTGTAATCTCTCTGTGTTACAAACCTCTCCAGAAAATGTTCTTCTTTCTCCGAGTCCGTTGTCATGTGGTTACATTTATCTCTATATACTGTTGGCGTTATGCTAGGCTGGTCTTCTTTTACGCAGTTGTATGTGCAATTTCCAGAACCTTCACACAGTTTTGTCACTTACCAGCTCACTCATGAAGTTATCTCATGTAACTTTGTTTGGCTTCTGGTGCGCGAAGCTTGAACTCCTCAACGTTATCTCTTTGCACTCTTTCCGCTAGTTCCAGTTCCTAATGTGTGCTCAGTTGTCGCTCTCGTAGACTTCCACAAAAGTTCAACTTTTGGGCTCCACCAGGGGATATACAAAGTAAGTATGCTGGGATATTCATCTACTTGGTATATATATATATATACACTCACACATAAATACATACATACACAGAAACATATATAAATACACACACACACAGACATAACATACAGTCATTTAAACAGTAAGACATACGTACGTACCTCTTCATTTGAGCAGGTATCGGTGTAAGGATAGATGGCTTTCACGGGAGATGCATTACCGCCGTCAGGCCCTCTAACACCAGATTCACTGACCGCTCTTTCGATGTCAGCCAGTTCTGTAGTCACCAGTATCTAGAGGACAGGTTAAATACTGTCATGTTTAACTCGGTAATGTATGTAATCACTAGGATCTAGTGGTAATATTAAATTGTGTTTTGTTGAACTCATTCAGTTCTCGATCCCTCCTCATGCCATGCCGATAAGCGTGGGCGGTCATGTTCTGCCATCTCACTTGATCTCCAGAGTCGTGGATCAGCTCTGTGTTCCTGTCTCGACCATGCCACGTGGCCAAGCCATCCAGGTATTCACTTCTCGGTCTTCCCCTTGGTCTCTTCCCTTCGATCTTACCAGTCGTCACCAAGTTCTCCTATTCATTTCACCTCATAACATGCTCAAGAAGTTGTGATTGTCTACGTCTAATGTCTCTAATCAGTTTACGATCTTCATTTGCTTCTTGAAGGACTTGTTCATTGATTTTTCTGTCTGTCCATGGTATTCTTTACGTTTTCCTCAGAAACCACATTTCCACAGCCATCAGCCGTTTTTCAGCTTGACTGCTTATTGTCCACGATTAACATCCATACAAAAGTATGGGTTCTATGTAGCACTTCAACACTCTTTTTCTCATTTCAATTGATATATGTTTATTGGTCTGTATGTTTTTCATCTTGCAAAAGGCTACCTTCGCAATGGCAATTCTTGTTCTAATCTCTACAAGGCATCTCTCATCAGATGTTATGACTATGCCGAGATAACTGTATAGATTCAGTTCTCAGTATCCCAAAATGCTTTTACTTGAGCATGTTATTAATATATACAATCCAGGTAACATTACTTATAGCACACGTTCATTTTTCATAGATACAAAGCAAGGATATATTGTTGGTTTCTCTCATCGCATATCATCATGTTCCTCTTGTAATTTGCTGTGTCGGGGTGAAGTATAAACAGCTTATGGGCTTCATTTATCGATATTCCCATGGACTCTGTTATTCCTTCCGTCCAAAGTTTAAGTGGTCGGCCTCTTCCTCTGCTTCCATCTGATCTGTACTTCATTACTTGTTGTGGTATACTCTTATTTGGTAATTTATTTATGTAATAATAACACTGGGTCGTAAGAGCAGAGAAAGGGCAGCGGGCCGCACTGAGTTTGAAGTACAACAGCTAATTCAGAGCAACACACGTCAAGGTGACATAGTCATCTACACCGACGGGTCAGTGGTGAGAAACAGACGTAGTCACAGGGGCTTTATTGCAAAGGCTAATGGGCGAGTCTTGAAAAAGCAGAGCCTGGCATATGAGACTACGACCTCCAGCATGAGAATGGAGGTGGAGGCACTAACAGCGGCATTCCGGTGGCTAGAGGAGACTACTGCAACACACGTTGTGTTCATTACGGATTCAAAGAATATGCTTAGCAAGGTGGAGAAAGGAATGTTTGGTGTGGAATGGCTCTCGTCGCTTCAGAGAACACAGATTGTGAGAACTGTATGGATATTTTGCCCTGGCCATGCGGGTGTACAGGGGAATGAACAGGCTGATAGGCTTGCAGGGAATGCACCTCTTGGTGATATCTTGCCTATGGACAAGGGGGAGGTGGTCGTGCGCTTGTGGGACCAGATGGAGAAGGCGGAGGACCAGACTGAGAACCCATATGTGGAAAGAATGAGATTGCGAGGGATCGGCAGGGGTTCTGGAAGAATTTTAAAACTGAGAGGGAAGACCAGGAGAACATTTAATCAGATAGCGGTGGGAACGATTAGTAGTATGACTCTTCGCTGGCTGTTGAACGAGGGGACCGAGCACGTACGGGAATGTCCTGAGTGCAGTGATGTCGGTTCTTAACTCAACTCAACTCTTATTTGGTAACCTACTTGCATGGCCAAACCATTTTACTTGCTGCCTTATAATAAAATCTAGCGCTGCTATAACCCCCACTAAAGTCCTGATTTCTTCATTTCTGATAGTATCTCCTCTTGATATATTGCGTATTCTTCTCAGGAATCTAACTTTAATTTTTGTTGTTGTGATTTGTCTTCTCTGTTTCTGTTCTTTTCCAGGTTTGGCATTGGCAGCATTGAGTTGGTGGGAAGATTGTGCTGTAAAGTGCTTTCTTAGTAACTATTGATACATGTTTGTTCTTTAGTATTGGTGCAATATGTCCACTGAGTTGATTTTCCTTATTACATCTATTTTCGATCTCGTCATCTGATTTGCCATTTGATGATATTATACTTTCTAAGTACTTGAAACACTTTATTTATTTCAGGAGATGCTCGTTTAGGTGAATTGTTGTTTTTTTCTTCTTTAGTTATAGTCATTACCTCTGTTTTATTTGTGCTAATTTTCATGTTATGTTTCCTACACATTGCGATTAGACTATTCATGTGGTCTTGTAATTCAACTTCTGATTTTGCTATTAGTGCTTGGTCGTCCGCAAACAGGAGTTCTCTAATGGTGTAATTTACAGATGGTTTTTCTTCTGTGTTCTTATTATGCGGTGTTCTTGCGATCTCTGTATGACCGTTTCTTTACGTATGTTGTCTATATAGGTTATGAACAAGAGGACAGGACACAACCTTGTCGTACTCTGGATCTTATGGTGAAATGTTCTGAGTGTCCTCCAGTTGCTCTCACTATGCATTCACTGTTGTTGTATAATTTTCTACATAGGTTTGTTAGATGCGTACTCACTCCACATTGTTTAAGGATTTCCCACAGTTTGTTTCTATCTACTCTATAAAATGCCTTTTCTTGGTCGACTTAGGCTAAGTAGAGTGTTTCATTAAATTCGATTGATTTTTCTATACGTTGTCTAAGATCAAAGATGGCATCTGAGCATCCTTTGTTTTTCCTAAATCATAGTTGTTTCGCTTAGCTCGGGTTCTATAGTAGTTCATAATCTTTTGTCAATTTGCAACTTTGATTTTTTTTTCCAAAAATGTTCAACTTTGTCAACTTATGTCAGTTGTCTTTTGTCAAGAATTTTACAAAATATTTTCCCAGTATTTCTCAAAAGGGACATGCCTCTATTTTGTGTGCAGTATCTTTTGCTGCCTTTTTTTTGGAAATTGGGATAATAATGACGTTTCCCCAACGTCGTGGTGTTAGTTGTTCTGCCTAAACATAATTGAATAGTCTATGTAGCCATGCTGCTCCTACTTCTCTTGCTGCTTTAATAAGTTCATTTTGTATTTCATCTTGTCCTGGTGATTTGATGAATGGGTCTAATCTGGCGGCTTCTATCATGTCTTCTTTTAGTATGTCTGGTTCTAGTTCTTTTGTGGTATGTGTGTCGGTTTCTTGAATTCCTGTGACATCTGATGGAATGTTGAGATGTTGTTCGAAGTACTGCTTCCATTTTATTAGGATTTGTGTTGGTTCACTTATTGGTTCTCCATTTTCGCTGTTAATTATTTCAGCTGGATTAAAGGGTTCTCCTCTGGTTCTCATTGCACGTATCTTTTTGTAGAAGTTTCTAGTTGCCTCCTTGTAGTTTGTATTTATAACTTTTCCATACTCCTCCCAGTCTTTTTGTTTTTCACTCTTTACTATTCTATTCACATGTCTTCTCGCTATTTTATAGTCTATGTTATCACGTTCCTGTTTGCTCTTCAACCACTTTTTATATTTTTCCTTTCTGTCTTTTACAGCTTTCTTTACCACCAACTTGTTATTTTCTGTTTCTGTGTTTTTCGTTTTATCGTGGTTCCACGTGTTATTTTTTCAGTATTTAGATTGCTTAAATTAAACATCTCCCATTCTCCTTAGACTGTTTGTCTTTCTATAGTTAATTTTACACAGATTTCAGTTATTTCTTTCTCATAATTTGTTTCCTAAGTTTACTGAATCGCATGACACGTATGTTCCTGGTCTTTGCTTTCTTCTTCTGTTGGTTCTTATTGTAGCAACAACTGCTTTGTGATCTGTGTTCATACTTAAATTTGGCACTGCCCTTTCATCTAATATCTCTCTCTCTCTCTCTCTCTCTCTCTCTCTCTCTCTCTCTCTCTCTCTCTCTCTCTCTCTCTCTCTCTCTCTCTCTCTCTCTCTCTCTCTCTCTCTCTGTTATTTATTATTTATATAAAATCAATTTGGCTTTTGGTATCTAGATCACTCCATTTATACCAGGTGTATATTCTGTGAGTCTGTGTGTTTATTTAATCTGTTTGTTATACAATGGTCGTATTGGTTGCATAGCTCTATCAGTCTACTTCCATTATCATTTCTTTCATTATGTTGGTCTCCGAATGCTTCCAAGATCTTTTTCTATGCCCGCTTGGTATGTCCTAGTCTTGCATTGAAGTCTCTCATAACTATGATGTTTTCCTGCTTCGTTATTTTATTTAGATGTCATGGATGTTTTCTTAGAATTCCTCGCATTCTTTCACATTTTTGTTTGTATTACATGGTGGATAAACGTGTAACTGTTGTGGATCTCCTGGCATCCGTCCCCCTTTAGTATTTTGTACGCAATTCCCATAAGTCGAATTTTCCTCATTGTTTCAATAAGTTCTTTTTCTTTACTATTATAACCGCAGAAGTCCATTGTGCATTTTGTTTGAATCGCTGATTTATCGCGTAAGTCCATTAACATTGTCGGGTCTATATCCATATGGGTCAGTTCTTTTATACTTCTTAGATTTTATTTTTTTCTACGAGCAGTATGAAGATCCCCTGCCGGCTTGCTAGGCCAGTCGTAGGTTTAGGACAGCCATGTGACCAAAATGAGTCCATCACCCATGGCGAGCCATAGCCCAGTTAGCACATGACCTCAAGATCATGGTTTCCCAGTATAAACCACGTGGAGTTAGGGTTGACTATTGTAGTCTTCGGGTCATCGGCAGGCTACTAATTTTCACTTTTCACCCGTCCTGGGAGAGGCTAGCCGATCGTAACCCTGCTGGCTGCAGGGCCAGGCGCAGTCCACACCTCGTTGGTGTAATATTTAATAATATAGCCCTTTTGTTGGAGATATGCATCCCTCTCAGGATAAGAATTTAATGGCTGCCCTGCAGATGAAATAGCGTGACTGCTAGCCGAAGATTACGTGTCCGAATCTCTACGAAAAGGGCATGATATGCTTGCTTGCTTGCTTGTGTTCGTTGGCTTGAGCTCCAACGCGAAGTCCTGTATCTCGGATGAAGGCATCCTGTTGTCCAACATCAGTGTGATGTCATACAGGACCTGAGTTTTGCGTGAGTATCCGTTGTCCCATGTCTGGCTTATTGGTGTGCAGACTGGTGGTTCCTCGCCGTACAGGCAGACACTCTCCGACTTCGGAGGAATCGGTGATCCTACTGACTTTAGCCAGGACCCCGAAGGGACCTGTTGCCCAGGACGCTCGACGAGGACGCGTCAATAGGTCTTGGCCAGTATATAACCCGGCCCTGGTGCCTTGGAAACACCTCTGCGTCCCAGGGCATGATATGTTTCAGTACTCTCGTCTTCCAGATTGACTTAATCTAACATGGGTATCATGAAATGGTCTTGGAAGTAAACGCCACCGATTGATATTGATTACGTCTACCATTGAATGCCGATTTTTCCATAACAGACGAGATGGTACCATAAACCCAATACGCTTCAAGACGAGGAAGGAGGATATTTATATAATTACTGTTTTTTCCCTGAAAATAAAACCTACCCCTAAAATAAGCCCTAGCACGATTTGTCAAGATGCTTTTAATATAAGACCTAACCCTAAAATAAGCACGAGTTAAGATCGTCAGTCAGTATGAGAGACTTGTTGCTGAATGGCCCGTCGGAGTACAGACGCCACTTGTGCGCACTTTATAATGAACGCCTGTGGTTCAAAATGCAATACGTCACTCGTGTGAAATAAAGCTACCAATGCACTACGAGCAGTGCAGATTGAGTTTACTCAGCCGCTCAAATAGTTTAGCTCAATAGGCAAGGCGCATGATTTAATACTCATTATCCAGCCAGGTTAAAAATTCCATCTTACCATGAGCTTCGTCTTACCATGAAGCTCGTCTCTCAGTGCGTATTCTCGCGCAGTTACATTTCCTCTTGACAGCTATCGAAAAGGTATGTGGAAAAAAGGCACATGGTAGCCTGTACACATGTCAATGCATAACTGCTTGAAAAGCCGTGAGTTGAAAACTCATCCTTTGACAAAATTCACAATCTTAACGATCCGAAATGATCCACAACCTTCCCCAAATGGCGCTGGAAGTGATTTGGTGGTCAGTGCCTGACGATGGATCGTGCAATGAATGGCTTTCACTTTCGGGCCACGTTTCTTCACACAAGCGTGAAATCCTGATTTGACTACTTGGTAAATTTTTAGTTATTATTTAATAGGAAAAGAAAACAGAAGCGCTTCTTCAAATGATCCTGAATGCACATACCTTGCAAACACCATCAACTGAGAACACGATGCCACATCAGTTGATTCATCAATTTGAATTGAATAGAGCACAAATGCTGCAGACTTAATCTCATGCACAACTGGATCCTTGATACCAATGGCCATATCATTGAATCTCCTTTTAACTGTATCGTTTGATAGTGAAACCGCTGCATGTTATATCTGTGATCCATTTCCAAACAATTTCCACTATATTGAGACAACAAGGTTTAATGAAAGTGTTCCCGATTGTATGTTGTTTCCCCTGCTTCGCTATCTCCAGTGTTACAACATAGGAAGCTTCAGTAACATTTTCGTTGTTTTCTTGGAATGCCCCTGTTAAATCCAGTCTCATCCCTTTGATAGCATTCACAAGACGTTGCAAAATAGGTTGTGTCATTGACCTTGTGTTGATTTATAAACAGTCAACAAATGTTACTTCAACGGTGTCGGTTTCATAGATTCATTGACAAACCGTTACTACAAATAACACATTTAAATCGTTGATGACGATAAATGTGAATCCATACTGAATATATAAATGATCATACTAGCATTTATGAAACTCATCATGGGCTTCAGATTCTATAATTATAAAAGGCAAATGTCTAAAAACAACTATTAATAAAATATTTTCACACATAAAAGTGTGTAATGTTTATTTATTTTTGTATTCCATAACCAGACTGGCATCAAAAAGTAAGGTGATCGTGAGTTTAAGAGTCCCAAATTTAGGAAAGGTGTATTTTCCACATGAATCGAACTTTCATTCCAAGTACATTGCTACCCATCATCGAAGTCCATATCAACCTGAGACCTCACATCAAAAGCGATGATTGGCGACCTTATGGTGAATTGCGAAATAGCATTGTGGGATACCTACACGATGTTGTTAATCCTTCCCAAAATTTCGTTTAGCCAGAAGACCAATACAGTTGTGCACACAAAAACAATTGAAGGACTTATGCTCACGCCAAAACAAACATACAATACAACTCCTGCATGAGCAAGGTGCTTTTCGTCAGCGACATTCGAAATTGTGACGATGTCAAAATAGAAGTTATCAACTGAGATACGCTGTCTTTCCTGAATGGTTGGCTTCTTAACGTGTACAATACTCGTGAACACGTAGGAAATACATGTACATTTCTCCTTAATTTGGGAAGCTATTCGTGTTTACTTCTTCATAAATGAATTCGTAACGCTAAATGTTACGATCGTCAGCAATAGATATTGCAGGTGACGTACATAATTTAATTTTTTTTTTAAATATTTTTGCATTGCACAAATATGGGAGATAATGCTTTACGTTAGCACCACATAAACTAGAGAAGCACAACAGCCAATGTCTTACCGGTACTTGCAGATGACTGCGGAGAGAGAACGTGTCCTTCCACGACACGACTTCTTTATTGTATGTTTAAAGTTTAAACTTTTCACAACCCTTACACATATTTCAATAAAGGGGGACAATCGCTGACGAGCGCGGAGGAAGGGCACTCGTAGGAAAGGAGCCAAGGGAAGGGGAAAGGCGCGCACTAATGCGGTCTAAAGAGGTACATGCTTGCGCACTCTACATTGAGTCACCACACAATGTAAGTGTTAAATCAAGAAAACTACCATTAACAAAAACACACACGCTAGCGAAGAGAAAGCCCAGCGTGACCTCTCAGTAGACCGGACCGATATTGTCCTTAAACCAGTTTCTGTCTGCCAATCTGTGGTCTTAATTCCACCACCTCCTAACCTATAAACCCTAAAATGCTCTCCTTAATTTTCACCGGGTTGAGCACAATTGGTTTAGAGTGTCCTCGAGTCTTTACTTCTTTTTGCTACTTTTATAATCGCCATCTATTATAGGTGAATGGTATGCATAATGCTCATAATGCTAAGAGGAACTGAACACTTATGAACATATACGGAGTGCAAGGATGATAGTTTAAACAGGGCTGTCTGTTTTCTTCTATAACTGCACGAGCATCTCCAAATCAACTTCGGATATCCCATACATCATAAACTGTTCGGAACAAACAACAAACCAACGAACTTTATTTTCAAAGGGTCACAAATAGGGCACACAGACCAGTCTTACCCTCTGCCCTGCCAACAAACATGGACAGTTGATCTGTATCAAGTGACCGGAAGAAAATATGATAATATACGAGCGCATTATCAATAGTCATTGATCACAATATTAATAATGGCATGTTTGGTATTGGATATACATCTAATATTACAATGGAACTCTTAAATTGCTCAGAAATGAACTAACACATATTGCTGATAAAAAGTACTCACATCAAAATCTGTTTGTGTGGCGGCCCAGTCTACTTTGTAAACTAAAGTAGACAGCTTGTTTTTTGGAAGTATGTGATAAATCATGATTCCCTTAAACAAATCGCCACAATACTTGACTCCGTGAAGACAGAGGTAATTAGCAAGGCAAGAAGAACTCGCATCCAAACTGAAATCTCTGTAAAACAAAACAAGAAGAAAAATATAAAAAGTAGCCTATTCTGGTGTACAGTTAACAATTCGTTTACAGTCACGCTTCTTGTTGTTTCAGTATTGAATCCATCCATCCATCCATCATGTGCCATGCAGGTAAGCGTGGGCGGTCATGTTCTGCCATCTCACTCGATCACCAGAGTCGTCGTGGATCAGCACTGTGTTTCTGTCTCGACCATGCCACAAGGCCAAGCCATCCAGGTACTTGCTTCTAGGTCTTCCCCTTGACCTGTTCCCCTCGATCTTACCAGTTGTCACCAAGTTCTCCAGATCATTTCTTCTCATAACATGCCAAACAAATTGTGACTGTCTACGTCTAATGTCTTTAATCAGTTTACGATCTTCATTTGTTTCTTGAAGAACTTGTTCATTGGTCTTTCTGGCTGTCCATGGTATTCTTTGCATTTTCCACAGAAACCACATTTCTACAGCCATCATTATGTTTTTCAGCCTGAGTGCTCATTGTCCACGCTTCACATCCATATAAGAGTACAGGTTCCTTGTAGCATCTCAACACTCTTTTTCTCGTTCCAATTGACATCTTTTTATTGGTCAGTATGTTTTTCATCTTGCTAAAGGCTACTTTTGCCATGGCGATTCTTGTTCTAATCTCTTCAAGGAATCTCCCATCAGATGTTATTACTATTCCGAGATAATTGTACCTATTCACTTGTTGAAGAATATTCCCATTTACTTGTATATTACATTGTTGTATTTCGTTCTTCCTAGTGACGACCATAATCTGTGTCTTTTTACAATTTAATTCTAACCCTATTTGTTCACTGTGTGTAACAACCGCATCTACTAAATTTTGCAGGTCCTGTTCATTGTCTGCAATCAAGACTGTATCATCTGCATATCTAATGTTATTGATGCATCGTCCTCCAATGTTGATTCCTTCCATATCTTCAATATTTCTGAAAATACTTTCACTGTACAGGGAAAACAGATCTGGAGAGATTACACATCCCTGTCTCACACCTCTCTTCATAGGATGATATTGGCTTACTTCATTATCAACTCTTATGGCAGCTTGTTGTTTCCAATATATGTTTTTTACAAGTCTAAGGACTTTTCCATCAATCTGTAGATCCACAAGCATCCTTATCATGTCTCACTTTATCGAAAGCCTTTGTGTAGTCAATAAAACAAAGGTGCAGATCTTTGATTTCTTCTATAGAACGTTCAATTACCGTTCTCACTATATACACAGCATTTACTGTACCCTTGCCTTCTACAAACCCACATTGTTCTTCTCCTATTTCAGGTTGAATTTTCCTCCTAACTCTTTGCATGATAATTCTTAGCAAAATCTTCGTGATGTGACTCATTATACTAATTGTTCGATGTTGATCACATTCCAAGGCTCCGGATTTCTTTGGGATTGCAATAAATACAGAATTACATAACTCCTGAGGTATATTTCCAGTATCATATATTGTATTAAGCAGACTGGTAACTTTGTCTATTCCATATTCTTCTAAAGCATTAATCATTTCTGTTGTGACGCTGTCTGAACCGGGGGTCTTGCCAGATTTCATATGGTTAAGAGCATTCTGAACTTCGATCTTCAAAATTGCTGGTCCTTCATTATTATTTTGAACAACGTAGTGTTCGTCTCTGTTGTTGTCATAAAAGTTTTTCACGTAATCTGACCATACATGTAAGATCTGATCTTTTTCTATTATGACTCTTCCATCTTTTGCCTTTAGGCAGCCTGCTGATGTACTTGTTCTTTGATTAGTAAGCTCCTGAATTCTTTTGTGCATTAGTTTCGCATTTTTACTGTTGTGTTGTGCTTCAATTTCTCTGCAGTTTTTCTCAAGCCATGTTTCTTTTGCCTCCTTACATAAAGTTCTGACTTTTCTGCGAATTTCTTCATATTTTGTTCTATCTTCTTGTTTTCAATAATTGTAAGATTTCTTCAGTCATCCATGTCTTACGGCCCACTTTCTTTACGTTTGGAATAGTTTTTTTCTGCTGCACAACTGATTGAATTCTTCAGCATTTCAAATTGATCATCTACATATTGAAATAGGATCTCTATATCAGACAATAAATCAGATTTGTTCTTTACTTCTATGTCAAAATTATCTTGTATTTCTTTGTCAGTTTTCAATTTGCACAAGTCATATTTAGGGTTTCCTGCTGTATACTTGACCTTCTTTAACTTTACCCTCAATGTGCCTATAATTAATCTGTGATCACTATAACAGTCTGCATTTGGAACTGATTTTACGACTGTTAACGCATTTCGAAACTTTTTGCTAATCAGGATGTAATCTATCTGGTGTTTAATCCTGCTGTCTGGACTCCTCCATGTCCATAATCTTCTAGGATGCTGTGTAAACCAGGTGTTTCCTACAACCATTACTTGTTCTTTTGCCCATTCTGCAAGTCTGTATCCTCTTTCATTTCTCTCTCCCAAACCATGGTTGCCCACACTGCATCCATCGCTTTGCTGTCCTATTTTTGCGTTGAAATCACCCATTATGATATTTATTTCTGATTTGTTTACAGTTCTTCAAAGCAGACTCCATGTCATTATAAAATTCCTCTATATTTTCTTCACTGCATTCACTTGTTGGGGCATATACTTGAATGACTTTTATTTTCAAAGGCATTCCGTTTAATTTTACTAATAGAACTCTGTCTGACACAGTCCGATATCCTTTGACATAATTTGATGTTTGCTTATCTAATATAATGGCTACACCTCTTTTCTGTTCTTCTCCCCCAGAGTAAATAATCTTACAATCCTCTCCTGTCCTTATCCCTGCTCCTTTCCATCTCGTTTCCGATATTCCTAATATGTTGATCTTCTCTCTCTCCATTTCTTTTTTTTTTTTTTGTTGTTGATGTTTTCTAATTTTCCATCTGCATTCATTGTTATAACATTCCAAGTTCCTATTTTCAGTGATATTAATCTTTTGCACCTAGTATCCTATGGAGCACACATTTACGCCGTTTCTCTGATTATCGATGAGTCCACACAACATGATTTTCTTGGCATCTATAAAGAAGGTAGTTTGCCATTGCTTTCCTTCCTAGCAGTGACCATACTGGTCAGTGACCGCAGCCAAAAAAAGAGATCCTCTGCCTACCGTCGTGAAGGTGGAGACCATAACCAACAACTATCTGTCGGCTGCTCTTCATCTTCATCCACCACCTGCACACATGCCATCACGTAACCCTGATAGGCGGGGGGGGGGGGGGGGGGGGGGGCTAAACGTGTGGCAGTTAAAAGTGAGAATCCGTACTATTCTTAGTGTCAGAAAAAGAACAAGTGTTATTGCCTAACTCCCTCAGTCGTGTAAGAGTGTGAACCTAGCTATAAAGTAAAGTAGGCGATGAATGCCCCCAATTCCTGTGCATGGACGTGCCATGATAATAAATGTATATGTAAATATATTATTATATATATATATATATATATATATATATATATATATATATATATATATATATATATATATATATATATATATATATAT
The DNA here is from genome assembly GCA_014155875.1 of Cepaea nemoralis. Classification (NCBI taxonomy): domain Eukaryota; kingdom Metazoa; phylum Mollusca; class Gastropoda; order Stylommatophora; family Helicidae; genus Cepaea; species Cepaea nemoralis. Next base: position 32,622 of record JACEFZ010010510.1, on the reverse strand, counting down.
ATATATATATATATATATATACTAGCTGACCCTGCCCGGCTTCGCCCAGTCCTTGGTGGGGAGCATCTCATTTAATTCATATAAGTAGTCATATAAGTTCCCGTTCCCGTTACCGACTATCTGTCTGTCTGTCTGTCTGTCTGTCTGTCTGTCTGTCTGTCTGTCTGTCTGTCTGTCTGTCTGTCTGACCCGGCCCGGCATCGCCCAGCTCCTGGTGTGGAGCATCTCATTTAATTCATATAAGTAGTCATATAAGCTCACGTTCCCGTTCCCGACTATCTATCTCTCTGTCTGTCTGTCTGTCTGACCCGGCCCGGCTTCGCCCAGACCCTGATGGGGAGCATCTCATTTAATTCATATAAGTAGTCATATAAGTTCCCGTTCCCGACTATCTATCTGTCTGTCTGTCTGACCCGGCCCGGCATCGCCCAACTCCTGGTGGGGAGCATCTCATTTAAATCATATAAGTAGTCATATAAGATCCCGTTCCCGACTATCTGTCTGTCTGTCTGCCTTGGGTAAATGGAGGAGGGAGGAGGAAGAGGGAGGTGGAGGAGGAAAGAGGAGGGAGGAGGAGGGAGGAGGAGGGAGGAAACAGGAGAAATAGGGAGGAATAGGAGGGAGGAGGAGGGATTAGGAAGAGGAGGGAGGAGTAGGGTGGAGGAGGAGGGAGGAGGAAGAGGGAGAAGGAGGGAGGAAGAGAACGCAGGAGGAGGGAGGAGGAGAAGGAGAGGGAGGAGGGGGAAGGAGGAGGTAGGAGGAGGAGGCAGCAGGAAGAGGGAGGAAGAGGGAGGAGGAAGAGGGAGGAGGAAGAGGGAGAAGGAGGAGGGAGGAGGAAGAGGGAGGAGGAGAGAGAATGAGGGAGGAGGAGAACGCAGGAGGAGGAGGGAGGAGGAGGGGGAGAGGAAGGAGGAGGGAAAGGGAGGAGGAGGAGAGAGTGGGAGGAGGGAGGAAGCAGAGGGAGAAGGAAGAGGGAGGAAGAGGGAGGAGGAAGAGGGAGAAAGAGGAGGGAGGAGAAGGAGGGAAGAGGATGAGGGGGAGGAAGAGGAAGAGGGAGGAGGAGGAATGTGAAGGGAGGAGGAGGGAGGAGGTAGAGGGAGGAGGAGGAGGGAGGAGGAGAGAAGAGGAGGAGAGAGGAGGAGGAGGGAGGAGGAGGAGGTAGGAGGAGGAATGTGAAGGGAGGAGGAGGGAAGAGGTGGAGGAGGAGGAGGGAGGAGGATAATGGAGGAGGGATGAGGAGGAGAGGGAGGAGGAGGAAGGAGGAGGGGGAGGAGGAGGGAGGAAGAAGGAGGAGGGATGAGGAGGGATGAGGGGGAGGAGGGAGGGGGAGGAGGAGAAGGGAGGAGGAGGGCGAAGGAGGAAGGAAGAGGAGGGCGAGGAAGTAGGAGGAGGGAGGAGGAGGAGGAAGAGGGAGGAGGAGGGAGGAGGAAGAGAGTGGAGGAGGGAGGAGGAGGGAGGAAGAGATAGGCGGAGAGAGGAGGAGGAGGGACGAGGAGGAGTAGGGAGGAATAGGAGGGAGGAGGAGGGAGGAGGAGGGATTAAGAGAAGGAGTGGGGGAAGGGGAGAAGGAGGAGGGAGGAGGAGGAGGAAGAGGGATGAGGAGGGAGGAGGAGGGAGGAGGAAGGAGGAGGAAGAAGGAGGAGGAGGGAGGAGGAGGGAGGAGGAGGGAGGAGGGTGAAGGAGGAGGAGGAGGAGGAGGGAGGAGGGTGTAGGAGGAGTAGGAAGAGGGAGGAGGAAGAATGAGGAGGGGGAGGAGGGAGGGGGAGGAGGAGGGAGAATTAGGAGGAGGGAGGAGGGAGGAGGAGAACGCAGGTGGGGGAGGAGGAGGGAGGAGGAGGAGGGAGGAGGAGGAGAGAGGAGGAGGAGGGAGGAGGTGGATGGAGAAGAAGGAGGGAGGAAGAGGTAGAAGGAGGAGGGAGAAGGAGCAGGGGGAGGAGGAGGAGGAGGAATGAAGAGGAGGGAGGAGGAGGAAGAGGGATGTGGAGGAAGGAGGAGGAGGGAGGAGGAGGGAGGAGGTAGAGGGAGGAGGTAGAGGGAGGAAAAGGGAGGAGGGAGGAGGAGAGAGGATGAGGAGGGAGGAGGAGAAGGGAGTAGGAGGGATGAGGAGAAGGGAGGAGGAGAGGTAGGAGGAGGGAGAAGGGAGGAGGAAGAGGAGGAGGGTGGAGGGAGGAGGTAGAGGGAGGAGGAGGGGGTAGGAGGGAGGAGGATGGAGGAGGAGGGGAGAGGAAGAGGGAGAAGGAAGAGGGAGAAGGAGGAGGGAAAGGGAGGAGGGGGATGAGGTAGAGGGAGGAGGAAGAGGAGGAGGGTGGAGGGAGGAGGTAGAGGGAGGAGGAGGGGAGGAGGTAGAGGCATAAGGAGAAGAGAGGAGGAGGGAGTTCGCCATTCCGAATTCATACTCGTCTAGGTTCTGTGATTTCGGTCCTTCCATTGATTGTTCTTCCCTTCTACACGACTGTAGATAACTTCCTTACACATAAAAAGATGAATTGTTATTGATATTGCCGTGGCATGGAGGCATATATATCAGCAACAGAGTTGAACGCCTACGCCAGCTGGCACGGCACTTGATGATGATGATGATTGCCGTGTGACGATTCTGTGTAGTCACGTCATTTTCTTCCCTTTCCCTAGCGTTTTGGTTCGGGGATTCTTTCATCATCATCATCATATATTTAGGAACGTATGTTGGGAATGGGAGGAGGGAGGAGGAGGAAGAAGAAGAAAAAAAACGACAGTTGGCAGCGCTGGAATGAAAGGAAGGCGTGTAGAAAATTTCATCTCAATCGGATGGGCCGTTCGCGAACGTATAAAGGACATACAGACATACAGACATATCCACACACATTGCCTTTTATATATAAGATATATATATATATATATATATATATATATATATATATATATATATATATATATATATATATATATGTATATATATATATATATATATATATATATATATATATATATATATATATGTCGAGTCCACTCTGTGTCAGCTGAAATCATGATAGTTTCTCTAGAGATGGTTCTGTTGTATTTGGTTAATTGTTTACACACACACAATTATTGGCAGTCCATTAGTAGGATGTCAACAGTGCAGTCTTGTATTCTACTTGAACAGACCCGAACATGTACACACAGTAACACACATCCCATGGACATTCCACGACAACACTGCATTCATGGATGCTATACGTGAACAATTACCTGAAGTAGAACGTTAACATCAAGGGGTCGTCTCCAGCTTCCAGGACTAACGAGCACGGTATATTATATTTGCGGTTGAAATAATCAGCATAACTGGTGCGAATAAAGAATGGCCGGATTTGAGAGGTGAGTTTTACAACTGTAGGTGTGTCGCCTTTACATATTGTGTAGGCTAGGGCATCCTGTCGAATGAAACATGTTAGTAATCAAAAGGCAATTTGATATGATGTGTGAGGAAAGTTGTGTTATATCAAGATCACATGTTTGCATTCTCCAGGAAATCTGATGCGGAACTTATATTTATGTAACTCAGTGCTTTCAAACATCAAGGGTAAGATGGCTTTCTCCTGTGTAGGTGATATATATATATATATATATATATATATATATATATATATATATATATATATATATATATATATATATATATATATATATATATATATATATTGTTGTGTGTCCATCAAGAATGATGGTGACCATTTATTTCATCCAGCGGGGTTGAAAGTATTTAGCCGTGAGTTCTAAGATGGCTGATAAAGCTTATTTTTGGCTCGAAATGTTCTTTCACTATGTGTGCAAAGAATGCTTGACGTTCCATGTGGAGGATCTCATGCAGTGATATGTCTGTAGAGCCTTTTCTTCACAGCTCTTGCATTCCTGGTTGCTTCACAAGTGACTGCACCCTTATTTAATGAGTGTTTTTTAAAGCGTTTCCTATGGCCGCCTTGGGAGCGTTCACCACAAGGAAGCTCGACGTAAAAAATAAAAAAAAATTCGTTTAAGGATCCTGTGATCTGGCATGAGAGCCAAGTGACCAGCCCAGCGAATCTGATCCTTCATTAGTAGAGTGTGTGTACTTGCCCTGGGCGCTCTTTCTATGACTTCAGTGTCTGGGATCTTGTTTTCAATTTAATATTAAATAGCTTCCTAAGGCAGACTGTGTGAACGTGGTTTAATTGCCTAGCGTGTCGCTGATAAACAATCCAGGTTTCACAAGCATATAGCAGTGTGGATAATACAGATGCTGTCATTGTAGACCTCCTACCCGCAGCGCTCGTTATGTTACTTGAAATTGTGTTTATATCAGTCTTACAATGATGTCCTTGTCTTCATTTGCCTAGAATGTATCTCTCAACTTCTCTGAGTCTGTCTGATTGTCCACAACTTACATATATCATGACACAATTGCTTCCACTTGAGCCAAAAGCAACAAAACACACAATGTAAATATACCAACACAACATGTAATGCAAATTAGCATGAATTACAACATGCAATTCTGCTGAACATCAGGCAAAACTGGATCATTAATAACAACTTCAACATCAACAAAAACAACAACAACAACAACAACACTAGAAAGACACAGATAGTACTTTGGCAGCTAACGTAGTGCTAGTAGAGATATCAGCCAATCAGAGTCAGGTGTAGCTATGCTAGACACTAGTTGACTGTGACTGTCAAGATACAAGCTTCAATTATAAAATCGTCTTCTAAACCACAATCAACCGAGACACAGATGGGTTACACTAAACCTACAAGAGACACAGAGATGGACAGAAAAAAAAGTAGGAACAATATTTGCAGCTGCATATATATGTCATAGATGTCTTAGCCATAAAACACACGGAAAGAAAACATTTTTTAAAATAATACAACCATTTAGTTGATCATAGACATACAGAAGATCACTTATTTCTGACTTAACTAGTGTTGTCATCATCAGTAGACAATAACATTCGGAACTAAATGAACATTTTAAAAATGCAAATTTGTGGAGTACATTACTAGGTGTTTGCTTCTGTGGGTGGTTGGTTGTTTGGTTTGTTGGTTGTTTGGTTTGTTGGTTGGAAAGTTGGCCGGTTGGTTGTCAAAGACAGACATACAGAGAGACAGACATACAGAGAGACAGACAGACAGACAGACAGACAGACAGACAGAGAGACAGAGAGACAGACAGACAGACAGACAGACAGACAGACAGACAGACATGACACATACATGTTCAACTGTACAGAGGTCGATGTAAGCCATGCCTGATGCATAGGTTTTATTCACATAATATAGTGTCTCTCTGCTACTCCCACTTCTAGTTTCTTTTACAATTTTCGTGGCCAGTTCTGTTGTCACAAGAATCTAGAAAACAAAGAAAACACGATAGATAATATTGTTAAAGAAACGTAAGGAGCGATGGCTTGGTAAACAGCATGGTCATCATATCATCACCATCATGTGCCGTGCCTGTAAGCTTGGTTGTCGCTGTTCATATTCCGACATGATCACCCAAGTCGCAGGTTGTATTTATATCTTCGTATACCATGCGAACCAGACATCTAAATATGTATCAGTGTTTCTTCCAACTTTCCATGTCCTTGACCGCTAGCACCAAGTCTTAATATATATCCAGGCAACTATCCAGGCGTCCTAGGCGACGAGCAAGGAACGCAGAGACCTGGTGGTCAAGGAGATCCGAAAGGGGGAAGATGATGAAAGAGTCACCACCAAAAGAAAAGAATGATCAAATCAGTCAGAACGCCACCAAACCCTACTCAAGACGACTACCACGTTATGGAAAGACCAGAACAGGTCATTCTTCTGCGCCTCGGAACAGGACACATTAGATTACGCAACCACATGTATACACAATGTAAGATTAGTGACTCAGCCATGTGCACATGTGGCTTGGCGTCGCAGACAGCAGAGAACATACTCCAGGATTGCCCAAACTACAACATATCTAGGCGAACCTTCTGGCCTAGAGAGACAACAGTGGAAGACAAACTCTATGGACCGCTGAGTGAACTAAAAAAGAGTGTTAGATTCATACAAGAGACAACATTGCAGTTATAAACATATTTCAGTCGAACGAAAGAAGAAGAGGAATGAAAGAGTCAAAATGTTTGCCCAACAGTCACAGCAGGCGCAGTGGATGTTATTGGAAGCGGTAGTGAAGAGATCTTTTAATTGGAATGAGATCTGGCGCATGACTACCACTGCGCTTAAGTTTCGTCGTCCGATCCCTTTACGGTGTCTTGCCATCGGCTGCCAAACTGGTCAAGTCGGGGAAAACCACCGACCCTTTCTGTCCCCTTTGTACGAAATCCCAAATAGTCCAGACAGCGGAACATGTACTGTCTGGATGTAAGATTGCCTTGACCCAAGGCCGATTTACGTTGCGGCATAATAAAGTTTTTACCTGGTTGGCCGCCACAGTAGATGCATCTAGAATGAAGGCAAACAGAGAGGGGTACAGGCCGAGGCCGATGGAGATTTCCTTCGTTCGAGAAGGAAAGGGCGCAAAGATGGTAAAGCTGACAACTTGCCGCTTGTTACCGTTTTCGACCGTGCGAGGGACTGGGATCTGACCGTAGAAATAAAAGTGCTATAGCAGATACCCTGAGGTGATCCGAAAGTTTGGCTTGCAACCTGACATCGTACTTAGCTAAGGCTGATTGAGCTGTCTGTCCATTACGACTCGAATATTGAGGAGCGAAATGCGTACAAGTTGGCGAAGTACGATGACGTGGTCGCAAGTCGTAGGCGGGAGGAGTACACCGTCAGGCTATTCGCCGTTGAGGTAGGCGCAAGAGGTGTAGTCTCCCACTCCGTGTGTGATGTGCAGAAACGAATGAGCATTAAAGGGCAAGCAAGATCTCGAGCCGAGGAACGACTGTGTGAGGCTGCCGAAAAGGCCGTCGTGCTGGCTATGGAATTGTCGGAACCTTGAGGGGAATGATTCTCGGAACTAGTATTGTTAGAAGCGGTAACTGCAGTATCAACAATCTCTCAACCAAGACCGCGAAATGGCAACGTCTCGTGTCAGATCTTTAGCCGGGCGTAAGTGGTGAGTCTGAGTGCTGTCAAACCATGTAAATGTCGGTCGAAGTCCTACTTCCATAACATAGCGATAATCGTCCGTATGTCGCACTCAGCCAGCTGCAGAGACCAAGAGGTGGGTCCAAACGTCAAGGAAGAACCGGTTTCCTAGTAGAATGTGGCGCCGTGAGCGGGGAACGGAGAAGGAACACGGCAACGGTGACAAATGGAGAAGACAAATGCCGTGGCGGGAGATGATGCTTGCTCCCCACGACCACACGTGCTTAGGGACAATCACAGGGTTCACGAACTCTCCCCATCGAGGGAGGGAGGGTTTGAGAGTGGACAAAGTAACAACGAATGGACAAGCTTAACAATAGGGATGATGAATGTGACCAAATATCTCCACTGCAGGGGTAAGACGCCCGAGAGTCATGATCCGGACGAGACCGCCTCCAGAGAGTATCAAGAGCTTAAAGGTTCTAAATTCGTGGGAAAGGGGGTTAACTTCTGACGATCGGAAGCCCCCTGACGTGTTTGCTCCGCGGCGGAGGTTTTACGAATATATATATATATATATATATATATATATATATATATATATATATATATATGTGTGTGTGTGTGTGTGTGTGTGTGTGTGTGTGTGTGTGTGTGTGTGTGTTTATTTATCTTTACAATGTGCGTCGAAATCGCGATGTTGTATATTTTTCATTTGCTAAACGGGTTCATTTTTCGAAAGACTGTCTTTCTGTTCAATTTTCTATCCATTCATGGCATTCCCACCCTTCTCACATAGAACATAGTTCCAATGAAATTAGATGTTTCTCTACTTGCCTTTTTCATGTCCATGTTTCTAATGTAACACTATTCTGCTGATTGCATTTGTCAGATGTTATTTCAAGTTTTACAGTTTGGAAACATTTGTTTCCCCAATCATCAATGTTCATGTCTGAGCCATGTAAATGCAGTGATAATGATTCTACAATCATCAGTGTTCATGTCTGAGCCATGTAAATGCAGTGATAATGATTCTACAATCATCAGTGTTCATGTCTGAGCCATGTAAATGCAGTGATAATGATTCTACAATCATCAGTGTTCATGTCTGAGCCATGTAAATGCAGTGATAATGATTCTACAATCATCAGTGTTCATGTCTGAGCCATGTAAATGCAGTGATAATGATTCTACAATCATCAGTGTTCATGTCTGAGCCATGTAAATGCAGTGATAATGATTCTACAATCATCAGTGTTCATGTCTGAGCCATGTAAATGCAGTGATAATGATTCTACAATCATCAGTGTTCATGTCTGAGCCATGTAAATGCAGTGATAATGATTCTACAATCATCAGTGTTCATGTCTGAGCCATGTAAATGCAGTGATAATGATTCTACAATCATCAGTGTTCATGTCTGAGCCATGTAAATGCAGTGATAATGATTCTACAATCATCAGTGTTCATGTCTGAGCCATGTAAATGCAGTGATAATGATTCTACAATCATCAGTGTTCATGTCTGAGCCATGTAAATGCAGTGATAATGATTCTACAATCATCAGTGTTCATGTCTGAGCCATGTAAATGCAGTGATAATGATTCTACAATCATCAGTGTTCATGTCTGAGCCATGTAAATACAGTGATAATGATTCTACAATCATCAGTGTTCATGTCTGAGCCATGTAAATGCAGTGATAATGATTCTACAATCATCAGTGTTCATGTCTGAGCCATGTAAATGCAGTGATAATGATTCTACAATCATCAGTGTTCATGTCTGAGCCATGTAAATGCAGTGATAATGATTCTAAAACTAAGAAATATTAAATAAGTTCTTTACAACTGCAGCTGCGTGTTCATGTCTGTGTTATATTTGAGGGGGCTTCACACGACAACCTTAAAAGCGTGATAAACATTGCAATAACCATACCATTGTTTTAAAACCTGTCAATATTGTTTTTAACGTTGGAAAGAGTGTTAAACACGTGACATCACGGTGCAGACAAAGACGGTAACGTCATAAGGAGAGTGTATATATGCTCCCGCTCCGACACTTTTGACAAGCACCAAAGAGGAGCAGAATTCTTTTATCTGTTTTTTGGTCAGTCGACATCATAATCATCATCATCATCATCATCATCATCATCATCATCATCATCATCATCATCTTCCACTTCTGCCGTTAAGCGTCGTGGGTAGGAATAATTTGCGTCCAAACGCCCGTTGGGTGGCACTGGATAGTGTCATTCCATGTGACTGTACATTGTCTTTGATGTCAATCCATTTTCTTCTTGGGGGACCTCTTGGTCTCGTCGCAGATGATCTTTGAAGTAAGGCTAGTAATGGTAGTTGATGGTGTTGCATTCTAACGACATGGTGAAACCACTTGATCTTCTGTCTTTCAATAAATGTGGCACAAGGTGTTGATCCCACTGTCTGTCTGATAACAGCATTCTTTCGCGGTCTCTTATTGTTGAGTTGGCAGCTCTCCTCGGGTATCGCATCTCACAGCTGTTGATTTTGCGAAAGTGTTATTTGGATAAAGTCCAAATTTGAGATAGGTAGCATAGGGTTGGTAGTGAATATGCTGTGTATACTCTGTCGATTTTCGGACATGGGTATATTTGGATGTTTCAGTATAAGGTGATAGTTGATATGTAATTGATGAGTTCAGTCCTTGTGAGGACTAGATGAGTTCAGTCTTTGTGAGGACTAGATGAGTTCAGTCCTTGTGAGGAATAGATGAGTTCAGTCTTTGTGAGGACTAGATGAGTTCAGTCTTTGTGAGGAGTAGTTTAGTTCAGCTCTTTGATGATTATAAGAGTTTAGTCCGTGTGAGGAGTATTTGAGTTCAGTTCTTGTGATAACTAGATGAGTTCAGACCTTGTTAGAAGGAGATGAGTTCAACTCTCGTGGGGACTAGATGAGTCCAGGCCTTGATAGGAGGAGATGAGTTCAGACTTTGTAATGACTAGATAAGTTCAATCCTTGTGAGGAGTAGATGAGTTCAGTCTGTGTGAGGACTATATGAGTTCAGTCTTGTGAGGAGTAGATTAGTTCAGTCTTTGTGACGACTACATGAGTTCAGGCCTGTGAGGAGTAGACGAGGTTAGTCTTTGTGAGGACTACATGAGTTCAGTCCTTGTGAGGAGTAGACGAGGTCAGTCTTTGTGAAGGACTACATGAGTTCAGTCCTGTGAGGAGTAGATTAGTTCAGTCCTTGTGAGGAGTAGACGAGGTTAGTCTTTGTGAGGACTACATGAGTTCAGTCCTTGTGAAGATTAAATGAGATAAGTCTTTTGGGAGAAAGCATTTGGGAGAATAACTGGGAAGCCCTTGAATTTAACAGTTCTGTCAGGTGACCGATCCTCATCATGACCAACTTAATGCAATAAGAAATTTCAATCAATACAAACCCCAAAATACTCAATTGTACCCCACGAACACATAAGGAAAAATTTTAACCAGTCCCGTTTAGGACTAACTCCAAACAGAGGAAAGAAAAGAGATATAATAAAAAGCAAAACCACATACAAATGTATCACATTTATAACCGACGTTGAAGACGCAGGTTGAATAAAGCCGAATTTTTATTTTGTTTTCGTAAACACTAAACTGAACTAAAGTAGGAAAAACAGAAGGCTTTTCTTCACTCGGTGATGGGTATTGGGTATATGGGGACATGCGCATGTGTTTGTAGATCAACCGACGCTCAATAGCCAATATCACGGCAGTCACCTTTGCTTATCTGACGGGAAGGAGCCTCCTTAGCGAAGTGGTGGAGCCGTCTGACTCCGAAGGTTGTGGGTTCGATTCGGGCCGCGTCCTTCGGTTCACGAGTGCATTTTTTCGGAGAATCTAGAGGGTCGTCGCTGCTTTTTGTTTGCAACGCTTTCCGCGCCGCAGAAAGAGACTGAGCTATATGGGATAAAAACCCGGTGCAATGAAGTCGACTCTGTCGACTTTTAAGCGACTTTTATTTAAGCTTATCTAACAATTTAATAGTGCCTATTGGGATCTGCCATATATTCTAATTGACAGGGATTCGGGCACGAGAAAACTAGACCGGCAGGCACTTAACCACAACGCTAGCACATTTCCTCATATAAAGTACTCACCTTAACATATCGATCTTGTCCTTCAGCTAACATGTTCAGATTAATTGTAGATGTTCTCCTTTCCGGAAGTATGTATGACATCTTTCGTTCAGCAAACCAAGTGCCGGAGATGTTGATCCCATGGATACACAGAGATTCCACTCCCTCTTTAAATCCAGGCTTAAAGTTAAATGACCTGAACAGAGAGAAAAACAATAGCATACATCCATACATATATACACAAGTACATGTGACTGGTCCTGGTATTTCCGAGAAGTGGGAAGGAGAAGGTTAGATGAGTATATATACGCATCTTAACTAACTTCTGGGCAGAGCAGATTTCCTCCCTGACAATCTCACTACCATGATTAATATAACTATATCCCCATCAAGTATAGGGAATAACCGTGTAAATATACTCAATAACATAATTACCAACCCTTCCATATATATGAAGCAGATAGAAACAAACGGAAGCCAAATTTGCCTTTACTAAGGTGACAAGAGGTAAAGAGCGCAACTCAGAGTGCATTACAGCAAATGAGAAGAAGAATAAAGAGAGAAAACCTCTCACCTCCCAGTGCTACCAAGAAAAGAGATAGTCATTAGTAAGAAGATTCGAGATTCTTGAACAGGAATTTCAACTACTACTTTTACAGGCAGGAACTATCATGTTGAAACACATACAGTGAATTAAGGTGTTAGATTGTTGTAGAATTAGTGGGTATAAAAACTAAAAGAGACTAAACAACCGAATAGAGAACAATACAAAAACGTTCTTTATTATGTTGTCTCATTCTGCTCAGCTATTGTTTGAGGCACCTGGGTTGTGGTAGTTGGTGTACCTTGTTGTCATAAATGCTTGTCATTGGCTGGGGACTAGCCACCGTTGCTGTGTGGTATCCACAGTTTTCATTAGTATTATTTGTTGACCTTTAATGTTGGTATTGCGTGTTATGTTTGATGTATATGATCATCAGTTGTCCTTGAAGTTGACCAATAGAGATATATTTTTATATTGTTCTTGACTTGTTTGTTTTGTCTCTTTTAGTTTTAACACGCAATTTTTCTACCACAATCTTAACACTTTAATTCACTGTCTGGGTTTCACCGTGATAGTTCCTATCTAATTATCAGTAATAGTTGAAATCTCTGTCTACGAATCTCGAAACTTCTTACTTCTAACCAGCAATTTTCATGTAAGCAGAGGCTGTGTAAGGTCCTCTCTCCTTTTACGCATTTTCTTCTATGGCCATAACGCTGTCAGAGTTGTGCTCTTCGCCTCTTAGCAATGTAGTTAATGACACTTTGTCTTCTCTTGTCTTTTCCCTCTGCTTCAAATGGCGAACCTTTCATGATATTTTGTCAGCATGTGGGTCGTTCTATTAAGATTTAATTGTAGTATATCTTGTTAGTTTACATTTAATAGTATTATATTTTGTGAGTTTTCATTTAATAGTAGAATAATATGTTATACATTGACACCTTTCCATCTTGACAGACGATAGATTGGTACATTGTACTTCAAACATTCTTAATAACTACGAAACATGGCGGTGGTGAATGTGGCTGATACGACCAATTCGTGCTGCAAATGTTTGTCCACAGTGGATACATGTGAAAACTTGTCATTTCCACCATCATTCACCGTCTTATGTCTCACACGCTCAATGTGTGCTTTATCTTCAATCATTTTCTGGTTTGACTTTATTCCATTTCTGACAGTTGCCCTCCATGCAACACGTTCAGCGGTGACTTGCTCCGAATGTGCATTATCAATGCATGCTATCAATCATGTTCCGCTTACACACATCTTATGTATCGTTGTAGAGGCCAACCCTGAGATTTCCTACCCATCTGTAATTTACCAAGAAGATATCCATCCTCCTAACTTGTCCTTAAAGAAATGTAAAAAGTCAGAAATAAACATCATAATAGGGGACTTCAATGCAAAAGTAGGAAATCAAGGAGAATAGATACACAGTAGGAAACTATGGTTTAGGAGAGAGAAATGAAAGAGGATACAGACTCGTAGAGTGGGCAAAAGAACAGGAAATGATTGTAGGAAACACCTGGTTTAAGCAACACCCTAGAAGATTATGGACATGGAGGAGTCCTGATAGCAGGATAAGAAACCAGATTGACTACATTCTCATTAGCAGAAGATTTAGAAACGCGCTAACAGTAGCAAAAACAGTTCCCAGTGCTGATTGTTATAGTGACCACAGATTACTCACAGGAACATTGAGGATAAAGTTGAAGAAAGTCAAGTATATAACAGGAAACACTAAATATGATTTGTGTTCATTGAGTAATGACATGGAAATACAAAACAAATTCAACATAGAAGTACAGAACAGATTTGAAATATTGTCTGATCTAGAGATCCTATTCCAGAATGTGGATGATCAATGGGAAACGTTGAAGAATTCAATCAATGTGGCTGCAGAAACAACTATTCCAAAATTAAAGAAGGTGGGTCGTAAGAAATGGATGACTGAAGAAATTTTACACCTCATGGAAACAAGAAGACTCAACAAAAATAATTATGTCAAATATGAAGAAATTCACAGACAAGTCACAATATTATGTAAGGAGGCAAAAGAAGCATGGCTTGAGGAAAAGTGCTTAGAAATTGAAAACCAACACAACAGTCAAAATACCAAATTAGTGCACAAAAGAATTCAGGAACATACCAATAAAGAACAAGTACATCAACAGGGTGTCTAAAAACTAAAGATGGCAAAATCATAATAGAAAAAGACCAGATTCTACATGTATGAACAGATTATGTGAAACACCTTTATGATGATAACAGAGACGAACAGTATGATATTAGATTTAATCATGAAGGACCGCCAATTTTGGAGATGGAGGTTCGACATGTTCTTAAGCATATGAAAGCTGGCAAGGCCCCCGGTGCAGATAACATCACAACAGAAATGATTAAAGCTTTAGAAGAATTTGGACTAGAGCAAGTCACCAGACTGCTGAACACATTATATGATACAGGAGATATACCTCCTGAATTATGTAACTCTGTATTTATTGCAATCCTAAAGAAATCAGGAGCCTTGGAATGTGATCAACATAGAACAATTAGTATAATGAGTCACATAACAAAGATTTTGCTAAGAATTATCAAGCAAAGAGTGAGGAAGAGGATACAACCTGAAATAGGGGAAGAATTATGCGGGTTTGTAGAAGGAAAGGGTACAGCAAATGTTGTGTATATGCTGCGAACAGTTATTGAACGTGCTATAGAAGTAAACAAGGATATACATCTTTGCTTTATTGACTATACAAAGGCTTTTGATAGAGTTAGACATGTCAACATGGTGGATATGCTTGCAGATCTACAAATTGATGGGAAAGACATTAGACTCATAAAAAACATATATTGGAAACAACAAGCTGCAATAAGGATTGATAATGAAGTGGGACAGTATCAGTTAATTAAGAGAGGTGTTAGGCAGGGATGTGTAATGTCTCCAGATCTTGTTTTCCCTATACAGTGAAAATATTTTCAGAAATGTAGAGGATATAAATGTAATCAGCATTGGTGGAAAAAACATCAATAACATTAGATATGCAGATGATACAGTATTAATTGCAGACAATGCGCAGGACCTGCAACAATTAGTAGATGCGGTTGTTGTACACAGTGAGCAACTGGGGTTATAATTAAATTGTAAAAAGACTCAGGTTATGGTCGTCACTAGGAAGAAAGAAGTGAAACAATGTAATATACAAGTAAATGGAAATATTCTTCAACTAGTGAATCGTTACAATTATCTTTAAACAGTCATAACATCAGATGGGAGATGCCTTAAAGAGATTAGAACAAGAAGGACCATGGCGAAAATAGCCTTTAGCAAGATGAAAAACATTCTGAACAAAAAAAGATGTCAATTGAAACAAGAAAAAGAGTGTTGAGGGGATACATAGAGCCTGTTCTTTTGTATGGATGTGAAACTTGGACAATGAGCAGTCAAGCTGAAAAACATCTGATGGCTGCAGAAATGTGGTTTCTGGGGAATTGCAAAGAATACCATGGACAGACAGAAAAACCAATGACCAAGTACTACAGGAGACAAATGAACATCGTAAACTGATTAGAGAAATTAGACGTAGACAGTACAAATTGTTTTGACATGTTATGAGAAGAAATGGATTGGAGAACTTGGTGACAACTGGCAAGATCGAAGGGAACAGACCAAGAGGAAGACCGAGAGGAAAATACCTGGATGGCTTGGCCACATGGCATGGACGAGACAGGAACACTGAGCTGATTCACGACACCGGTGATCGAGTGAAATGGCGAGTCATGACCGCCCACGCTTTCCGGCATGGCACATGATCGATCGATCGAACTTGTCCTATCCATCTAAGTCTGCGAAGACTGATCACGGAACACACCGACAAACAACCTGATTTTCTAATACTTCAGTATTTGTGATTTTGTCTTGCCCTTAAGTATTCTTAGCAGACACCGCATATGGAAGCTGTTTAAACGTTTCTCTTTCTGTTAGTAAGTTGTCCAGGTTTCTCTGCAATAAAGAAGAGTACTAAGAACACATTCTAGGTAGACGAGGACTTTTGTTTTGGCAATAAGCTACCTCTATTTGCTAACATGTTTATTGTCGTTGCTGTCTTACCAATCCTGATGTTGATTTCCTGATCTAGGGATAATCTACTATTAAGCTTTGGTCCTAGATATATAAATGGTCTATTGTCTCCATTTCGACGTTGTCAATAAAGATTAATGGTATTTCATGTGCACCTTGTGACATAATCTGTTTCTTCGTTTTCTTAATTGTTAAACCAAATTCAGAACAATCATTGGAGAATGCAGATATTAGATGTTGTAATTCTTCCTCAGAATGGGTCGTAACTGCAGCATCATCTGCAAAAAGCAACTCTCTGATTAGTACCCTACTAATTTTGGTCTTGGCCTTCAATCTCTGAGCATTATAGAGGCCGCCATCTGAGCGTGAGTGAATGTATATACCGGCATCCTGGTCACGAAATTCATATTTCAATAGAATTGAAAAGTATATCCCAAGAAGTGTGGGGGTAGTAAATACCTTCTTTAACTCCCTCTTGATTTCAAACTCTTCAGAAGTTGCACCATCAAACTTGATTATACCCTTAATGCCAGTGTGGAAGGATTCCACAATGGACAGAAGAGTTGGAGGGCAGCCATTCTTCTTTAGTGCTTTGAACAGACCCTCACGACTGACCAAATCGAATGCCTTTGTGAGGTCGATGAAGTAAATAAACAACGGTTGATGTTGTTCCCGGCATTTTTCTTGCATCTTTCGTAATGAGAATATCATGTCAATGGTAGACCGGTTCTGTCGGAAGCCGCACTGTGATTCGGAGTAGACTTGATCTTCCATGACTTGAAGTCTGCGCAGAACAATTCTGGCAAATCCTTTCCCAACAATACACAGAAGTGAGATACCCCTATAGTTGTTACAGTCGCTCCGATCGCCTTTGTTCTTGTACATTGTTAAGATGCTTGAATCTTTGAAATCCTGTGGGACTTGTCCTTCTCCCCAACATAGCTCTATTAGCTGGTGGATCTGCAGAGTGAGTGTGTCTTGCCCTCTCCTGATTACGTCTATTGAAACCCCATCTTTACCCGGATCCTTGCCAGATGAAAGTTCATTGAATGATCTATATTTTATTAGTTTACATTTATTGGTAGTATATTTTGTTTGTTTACGTTTATTGGTAGTATAGTTTGTTAGTTAACATTTAATTATAGTATATTATGTTGGTTTACATTTATTGGTAGTATATTTTATTAACTTAAATTTAGTGATAGTATATTTTGTTAGTTTACATTTGTTGGTATTATATTTTGTTAGTTTAAATTTATTTGTAGTATATTATGTTTGTTTACATTTAATGGTAGTATATTTTATCTGTTTACATTTAATGGTAGTATATATTTTGTTAATTTACATTTATTTGTAGTATATCTTGTTTGTTAGTTTACATTTAATGATAGTATACAGTATTAGTTTACATTTATTGATAGTATACTTTGTTTGTTAAAATTTATTGTTTGCATGTTGTGGTAGTTTACATTTCTTGGTAGTAATATTTTGTTAGTTTACAGTTAATGGTAGTATATATTATTAGTTAACATTGATTGATAGTATATTTTGTTAGTTTACATTTATTGGTTGTTGAAGGATGTGGATTTTAATATATGAGAATAGTTTGTAAAAAGTGTCAAGGGGATTTAGTTAGATTCTCTTTTCACTTTTAGAATAAAAGGTGATCATGGAATTCTACCACAAACACAAGAAGGAAAATACTTCACTTCTGTTTGTAACTGTATTTATGTGTATGTCTCCATTCCCACTTGTCACCATGTTAACTTGTATATAGTGTTAGAGGACATTGATTGTTTACAACATATATAACAACCACTGTTGAACAAACATCAACCCGCAATTGACGTAAACATCCTCATTTTTGGACAAACAGTTCAGGCATTAAATCAAGATTTGATTAGACATATAGATAATTGTAATGACCACACTGAATTCCCAGAACAGACATGGGAGTGATTTTCAATATCAAAAAACACATTGACACCATTGTCAAAAGAATAAAACAATGTTATTACAAACAACACAATAACCACTAATTGATTCTACTATCTTTGACACCTTGTACGGAAATAAAAGCAAAATCAATGGTCTAAGTTCAGAAAAGCCAAACATATAAAACAATTGTTTCTCACACCATTTATAATTCTCATATTTAAAAAAAAATAATGAGATGGTGTCAGATTATTCAACCCAAACAACAACCATAGTTGGTTATAACCTCATTGAAAAATACTACTGACCTTACACATCCATGGCATGAAATAACCACATAGAAAGCATAATCGGTACTAATAATTAAACTAATTATTACTTATAGTATTTTTCCTTAGGTGTTGCTGTCGGTTATTCTTCTCCAGTGCGACGCAGATAATGTCCATATTTATCCGGGGACAGAAATAAATGTACTCACTCAGAATTTGAAATATTACACACGAACATAATCCCCTCCATGGGGCTGAATTCAAGAATCTTCTGTTGCAAGTGGGCTCTGTGTCCAATTGAAATTGGTGCCTAGGTCTGTCAAGCTTTCAGGAGATGCAACTTCAGTCTTCTGACAAGGTTCTTCCTATATAATCTAATAGATGAAAAATATGACGACTGTCCAACAGCTCGGTTTATGTTAACCGTTTCCCAATTTAGTTCAAAATGCTTTATGACACACCCGGTTCATGTTGATAGGCCACCCCACACTTGGTGATAGGGCAATCAGGCCGACATGGAACCAGCAAAGAGTTCTGATTCAGTATATCCCTTTTCAGTGTAGGACATACAATGCTGAGAGTCAATCATTTGTTTCATCTGGAACTATGTCCATGAGTGGTCTGCTGAAGGCATGGAACTGAAGAATATTAATTCCAACACACCCACTTGGAGTCGCAAACAATAAGGTGATAATTATTTTTGCATGCGTGTAGGCATTTACTCCTCTAGCTTCTTTCATAAGGTCTTGCTGATGGTGTTTCGGTCTGAGATCTCGAGTGGATCTGACTTCTGTCAGGGGGTTGCAGATTTGGCACCTTGTAGTAATCTGGTTTCTCAGTTGTTTTTCAGTTGATATTAAGTTGGTATTCAGTTGGTACCTTGGTTGTACATGCTTATGGTGTTTCAGTGTCTCTTCCCATTTGGTGTTTCAGTGTCTTGAACCTTATAATTTCTTTTGCTGCTGTGTGACTGGTATCGAAGGAGAATACTTATGAGTATCCTTTGAACTTGGGAGTCCAACAGACAGATGGACGGTTCTTACTGCTGTTAGTTTTATTAAACTTGTGGGACTGTCCCATAGTCTCACTGATTTCGCTGATTGACGATGCTTCAGGCGGTACCTCTCAGAAGTAAAGCAGACGATACACTGTTGTCGGTTACTCTGTAGATCTTTACTTTGTAGATTTTTAGATACTGAAGTCCGTCCTGGATATTCCTACTGAAGTAGGACTTCATCAATAACGCTGTCAGTCGTCTTCGAAATTGTCTTTTGCAGGCTATGGCAGCTATTGAGTTCAGCAGTAAACATTGATGTATTGGTCCATACTATATGTGAAGGACAGGTTGCCATTTATCACTTCCTACTGGCTGATAAACCAGGATCCAGTTTTTAGTGATACAGTCCAGCAAACCACCACCTGCTACTTTCTAGAGCAAGTGCTCCAGAGAATAATATATTTTAGGGCTGAACGGCCCTCCCCGCAGGGGAGGCTTAACGTGTCTGTCTCCTTCGTTCGCTTGAACAAAAATTGCTATTAAAAATCCTTTGTTTTAAACTCAAGCCGGTCTGGCCAGGTACGTAAACCATTACCAGGCCCAGATTTTAAACTAAGGCCAAATAAATTTGGCTGCCCTACGTGTTAGTTTAGCTCTGTTTTCTTCCTTAAAAAGTAAAGTGCTTAAACAGTAACTATTAGAGATTGGTATCTTTAAAGCTTCAATAATAGGTAATTGTTGGGACGCTGTAATATACTACAGTAGTATATTTTGTTAGTTTACATTTATCGGTTGTATATCTTGTTAGTTTACATAGTTGGTGGCATATTTTTTAAATTTACATTTATTGGTAGTAAGTTGTGTTAGTTTACATTTAATGGCAGTATACAGTATTAGTTTATACTTATTGATAATATTTATTAGTTAAAAATTAAAGGTAGTATATTGCGTTAGTTTACATTTATTGGTAGTATATTTTGTTAGTTTACATATAATGGTAGCGCGTTGTGTTAGTTTATTTTTAATGGTAGTATACTGTGGTAGTTTACATGTATTCGTAGTATATCTTGTTAGTTTACATTATTTGTGGTTTATTTTGTTAGTTGACATTTAAATGGTAATATATTTTATTAGTTTACATGCATTGGTTTTAAAAATATATTGGTACAAAGTCAGGTCTTAATCAGATGTGACTGAGCTACTGTATGACAGCAGACGGTACTACCTGCTGTCTGTTAGCACCGAATGTTGTGCGGCGCTTACACGACACCCCACATTCTTCCAACGGCTTCGGGCGGAAGACCACAATTGGGAGGGTACAAGCATTATCCTTGTGCGAGGAAATGTAATCTAAAGATACAATGTCACCTTTTCTCTGGAGTGAATTAGGCAGGCCGAGAGAGGGGTCATGCTGCATGGGCAACACACGGTCTCTATATTTTAGTCAAGGCTTTGTGCTATGGAGAGGCAACCACCATGGGTTGTAGTTATTAAGCCTTTTTAATTAAGCACAATGCACCAAACTATCGTCTGTCAAGACGGAACTGTGCCAGTTAGTATCTATTGATTGTATTGTGTGACAGGTCTGTGTCCGAAAGAAAAATCCCTAAACTGAGTTGGCTCGGATAGATTTCGAAGTCGTTGAAAACAATGGCCTTACCCTCCACGTTAGAAACCGCAGTTTCTCTCACGGTTGGCTCTGCTGACATCCCAGGGCCCACGCGTGAAGTCAGGTACACAATGGTAACTGTGAATTGGAAAGTACTTTGATTTGGCCTGCGAGGTGGGCCAGTTGGTAATAATCATGTGAGGAGAGGTGAAATCTGCATCGACAGCTTGTGCAGTATGTGCCGAGGTTAAAGTTGACATAATCTGGGAAAGGGTAACTCCCAGTGTTGGGATGGAGCCGAAGTTTAGGTAAGCCTGCAATGACCCTGAGGAGATGTTGCAGACCATCCATGAATTCTACGGGTAGCAGTTCAGCATGGTGGAGCTGGATGAGGCTTTCTCCCAGATTAAACAAGACGTCGGGGAATCACTCATGGATTTCTCTCCATTCATCCATCAAGTGCCATGTCGATAAGCTTGGGCGGTTATGTTCTGCCATCTCACTCGATCACCAGAGTCGTGGATCAGCTCCGTGTTCTTGTTCGACCATGTCAGGTGGCCAAGCCATCCAGGTATTTACTTCTCGGTCTTCCCGTGTTCTCTTTCCTTCGATCTTGCCAGTTGCCACCAAGTTCTCCAAGTATTTTCTTCTCAGAACATGCTCAAAACATTTGACTGTCTACGTCTAATGACTGTAATCAGTTTATTACCTTCATTTGTTTCTTGATGGACTTGTTCATTAGTTTTTCTGTCTGTCCAGTGTATTCTTTGCATTTTCCCCAGAAACCACATTTCACAGCCATCATATGTTTTTTTTTCCAGCTTGACTGCTTATTGTCCACGCTTCACATCCATACCAAAGTATATTTTCTATGTAGCACTTCAACACACTTTTTCTCGTTTCAATTGATATCTTTTTATTGGTCAGTATGTTTTTCATCTTGCAAAATGCTACCTTCGCAATGGCAATTCTTGTTCTAATCTCTTCAAGGCATCCCCCATCAGATGTCATGACTGTTCCGAAATAAGTGTATCGGGATCTCTCCCCGGACCTATATAAGGCCTTTGTTTGGTACTGCAGGCACAGAGGAAGAAGGACATGGTTTCCCTGGGACCCAATGATTCTGAGAGACTTTTGTGTGGCACAATTGCCTAATGTTCTCAGCAGAGAAGGGTCTTGCAAGATCCCTCTGTGAAATTTCTCAGTGTTAGAGACCTAGACATGCGATGGGCTGGGGTGGTGACGGCGCAAGACGTTGATGCAGTCTGTGCAGACCAGTATGTAAAACTACCAGGTGACGACAGTTTCAAAGTGTGGCCTTGTGACAGTGATGAGAATCAGGAGGTGCAGCGTAACGATGCGTTGGTGGTGGAAGGGTAACGATCTGAGATAGGTCGGATGATAGACCTGGTTTATTCACTACTGCCTCCCAAGGGACGACGCAAAAGGTGCAATGTTTGCAGGAGACTGACCCGCTTTCAAAACCGGTGTCCGAAGAGAGGGTTAGTACACTTCAGGGCCTATCTGGTGTTAATTGTGAGAAAGTGTCTGCAGGTGTAAGCCACCAAACCCAGCTTGGCATTAAGCGACAACAGAGTCCACCCCGGGTTGACCCTTCCAACGGATCAACCCCAGCTGTCCAGGCGGGTGTAGTATTAATTCCTGGTGGAAATGTTGTTACTTGCGGTTGCCAGAAGAAATTGTTCCACAGGAAGAGGAGGGAGAAGAGGAGTCAATGGAAGACCCCTCGTGTCGGTACGATCGACCCGTTATAGGGTGTCAGAAATGGACAAGTTGCTCCAACTGTGACAAGTGTTCACGGTTGTGTGACATGTGGCCAGCGTTGTGTGACAGAGGTGGACAGAGAGGGTTTCCAGATAGCTTTGTCCGCCTGTGACTTTGTGCAAAAACAGATGGTTAAGATCCACCAAGAAAGAGACTATGCCTATTAGATATGATTGTAAAATATTAAGCAATCTAGGAGCCACCGTCTACTGAATGGACATCTTTAGTTTAGTTATTTAAACAATTATGTTTTGTTGTTTCGTCCC
>JACEFZ010010510.1:0-5000 GCA_014155875.1 Cepaea nemoralis | reverse complement strand
GCCTAACTTTCTGTATGTCACCATTACCAATTTATTTTTTTGGAAGACGATGCTCTGGAATTCGGACCAAATGCCCAAACAGCGAATTCGTCACATCAGGTGATGTGCATACAGAAAAGGGCAAAAAAAAGAACAACAAGTATTTTTAGAAAATGAAAGGTATAGCATGCAATGAGTCACTATCATTGAATGTAAGAAAGAGAGTGCTACAATTCTATAAAGAAAATGATTGATGCATGGCAGTGATTCTTGGAATATAAATGAACAAAGTATGAAAAAATAGCAAGCAACGAAGATGTGGTTCATGAGACTATGTTGCGAACTCCTTGGACTGCTGTAATTACAAACAACGACAGACTGAAATGGCTAATGAAATTATTTTCAATAATATGAAAGAAATAAACAGCTTTCTTTGATCCTGTGATGAGACGCGTTGGAGAACATCGCGACAACTGAAAAGATCAAGGGGAAGAGAGGCAGCAGTAGACCAAGAGAAATGATAATGGATTAACTGCCACGGTGGCATGAGGAATATAATAAGCACTGTTGATCCAGAACACCAAAAAAGACAGAAAAACATGAAAGCATACTTTAGCTTGCAAGGTACTTGATTATATATATATATATATATATATATATATATATATATAATACAATGAATGTCTGTTTGTCTGTATGTATGTTATTTATGCGTTCGCGAGCGGTCCATCCGATTGAGATGAAATTTTCTACACGTTTTTTTTCTTATTCCCGTGCTGCCAACTGGCATAGTTTGTTAGTTTACAAACAGTTATTTGCGTAATAAAATTTAATTTTGTAATTACATTATAATTTATATATAGCGAGGGGACTTAACTTAAAAGTTATATTAAGGGACATAACTTTTAATAGCATTGCTATATATGTAATTAAAATAATTGTTGCATATTTCTCAAATAGATGGACCTTTTCTCTACAGTTATCTACAGGCATATGCGTTATAATATATGATGGTAAAATCTTTAAGACATTTTCAAAGTTTTCATAAAAATAATGCATCTATGTTAAATAAATGAAATTTCCTAACTCATCTTTTTATTTCTCTTCGACATCTAAACAGTCATCCCAGTATTTATTGGGTTTTCGTGATATCTTGTAAGTTTACGTTATGTAGTTTCAGATTGCCCTATGTTAGTTATTGAGATAAAGATTGTTCTCTTCCAATCTGTTCGCCGTATTTCCAGGAACGGGAACAGGAGCTTATAGACTACTAAGAATTAAAATGAGACGCTCCCTACCAGGGACTAGGGGAAGCCGGCCGGGTCCGTCTATTTTGGGAACGGGAACGGGAGAAGGGGCCGAATATGAATTAAATAAGACGCTCACCACCAGGAGCTGGCGATGACGGGGCGGGGTCGTCTAGTATATGTATATATGTATATATATATATATATATATATATATATATATATATATATATATATATATATATATATATATATATATATACACCTTGCCGTCTTTACAGACGATAGTTTGTGCTTCAAAAAAGAATAATAACTCTTACCCATAGCTGTAGCGAAGGTGAATGATAAGGCCAAATCGCGCTGTAAATGTGTGTTCACAGTGGGTGCATGTGAACATGTGGTCATTTCCACCATCATGCATCATCTTACGTCTCACACGCTCGGTGTGTGATTCATCTGCAATAATTTACTCCTTTGCCTTTATTCCATTTCTGATGTTTGCCCTCCATGCAACACGTTCAGCGGCGACTTGCTCCCAATGTGCATTATCAATGCCTACTACCACGAAAGGCATATTTCAGTAGAAGTTAAAAGTATATTCCAAAGAGGGTGGGGACTAGTACACAACCTTGCTTAACTCCACTCTTGATTTCAAGCTCTTCTGAAGTTGCACCATCAAACTTGACTGTGCCCTTCATGCCTGTGTGGAACGATTCCACAATGGACAGAGGAATTGGTGGGCAGCCAATCTTCTTTAGTGCATTGAACAGACCCTCACGACTGACCAAATCAATTGCCTTTGTAGGTCGATGAATGCAATAAACAGTGGTTGATTCTGTTCCCGGCATTTTTCTTGCATCGCAATGAGAATATCATATCATGGTAGACCGGTTCTGTCGAAAGCCACACTGTGATTTGGGGTAGACTTGATCTCCTAGGACTTGAATTCTGCGCACAACAATGCTGGCAAACACTTTTCCAACAATACACAGAAGTGAGATACCCCTATAGTTGTTGCAGTCGCTCCGATCTCCCTTATTCTTGTACAGTGATATGATGCTTGAATCTTTAAAATCCTGTGGAACTTGTCCTTCTCGCCAGCATAGCTCTATTAGCTGGTGGATCTGTAGAGTGAGTGTGTCTTGCCCACTCCTGATAACATCTGTTGGAATCCCATCCTTACCTGGAGCCTTGCCAGATGCAAGTTCATTTATTAGCACACTTAACTTATGTTATGATGGGAAGTGTGTCCAGGTAGTCAAGAGTTGGTAGAGCCTCTATGGCGTTGAGGGCATCATCGGCTAGTTTGATCTCACTTGAGTAAAGCTCCAAATAGTGCTTTACCCATCTGTCCATCTGCTGATTCTTATCAGTGATGATTTCTCCAGTCAAGGTTTTCAATGGTGCACTTCTTTTTATCATTGGACCATAGATTTTTTTTATTCCTTCATACCTGCTTCTGATGTTTCCCTTATCATTTGTGATTTGAATGGACTCATATAACTTGATCCATTAGTCATTTGCACACTGCCTGGCAGACTTTTGCACATCCTTCCTAGCTTGCTTTAGCTTACTCAGAGTGTTACATGTTGGTCCTTTTTTTTAAGAGACTTCTTTCTTCTTATCATAAAGGGCTGCAGAGTCTGGCTGTTTGCCGAAAACCAGTTTTGCCTTTTATGATGACTGTGCCAAAAAAACCCCTAAGGCAGTTTTATAAAGGTTTCTTAATTTGCCCCCACTTTTCATTTACTGTATAATTTTCTGGTGTATCAGGAAAGGATCTTCAAGTTTTCTGTTGAAAATGAAAGCACTTTTCAGGATCGTGAGTGTTTAAAATATTAATCCTGGGGCTAGATTTGTGTTTAGCTGTGTAATTCTGTTTGGTCTCAGTCTAACCCTTGCAACAACCAAAAAATTTCCGTATCACATCAGCACTGTGGTAATTCGGTAATTTTATGGTTGAGATGTGTCCCGTTTGATGATGAAGTCCAGTTGGTCCAATGGCCAGATCTTGGATGTTTCCATGTACTTATACCGCTCTTTTTTTTTAAAAAAATTTTTTAATAACTAGGTCTTTTGGTGAAAATGCCCAGCAGCCTTTGCCTATTTTCATTCATGCCCGATGATGTTTTTTTCCAAAGGGCTAACTGGCCTGAACTCTAGTCTTGCCCACAGGCATTGAAATCACCGAGCATATAAATGTAGTCAGATTTTGGAACAGTCTTGATCTGGAGTCCAACTCCTCATAAAAGAATCCTTCACATCACGAGGAATCGATGCGGTGCATATCCCTAATAACGGGGGCAAAACACAAGAGGTTGTCAACCGGGGATATAGTCTTTCCTTTTCCCTCCTCTGGAATTTAAATCATTTCCAGTAGCGATCTTCACTGCAAGTCCACACCGTGTTGCCTTTTTCTGTCTGACCTCAAACCCTTCAAAAACAGTGTAATTGTTTTCCCTGATCCCCCTTTTCCTCAGCGAGGCGAGTCTCCTGCAGGCCGCAATATCAATGTTAATCGACAGGTTCAGCATAAATCACGCCGTTTTTTCACTATCAATATTGGTCAAGTCGTGGAAAACCTGGACACTTGTTCTCACGTTCCAGGGTGCAAGCCGAGCTTGAGGTTTCTATTTTATTTTTTTTGTCCTGGTGCCTTGGTTTTACACCTGTGATTCAGATTTTCCTACCCCCAAGCACCCATTGAACAGGCAGGCTGTGGCGGATCAGCCCCCAAATTTGGGCGGGGGCTCCCAGCTTGAGGCGGAAGGGCTGATCAGTGCACATGTAGGTTTCCCACTGTCAGAGGCAACCGGGCGCCCCATGTCTACGCCAAAGACGGGGACTATAATCCGTAACAGTTTTCCTCTCGCTTTTATTCCGAGACCTGTTAAGACCAGGGGTGGAGTTATTGCCCTCCCTAGCACAAAACCTGGCTAAAAATAGTGATCATGTGTTGCCCACGGCATGATCCCTCTCTCGGCCTGCCTTGTTCACCTCCAGAGGAAAGGGAACACCCCCACATTTTGAAACAAGACAAGCTGCAGAAGCTGCCGGGTAACAAAGCAATGCTCTAACTGTCCGCCGTCGCAGCTTCCTACCCAGACCAAACTTAGGGGCCCGGTCTCCCTGCCATGACATTTGTCTTTTGGGTTTCTTGTCCACACCAGGGGAAGGGTTTGTACCCTCCCAATTTTCGCTCTTTCCGCACGAAGCCGTTGGCACAATGTGAGGTGTCGGGTGTGGTACGCGCCCCCTAAGTTCGGCGCTAACAGAAATCAGGTAGTACCGTCCACTGTTATACGGTAGCTCATCATATTTGACTAAACCTGCTAAGATATAATATACATTAAAGTTTCGATATTAATAATAAAGATAACAGTATACATTTAAACAACCTTATGTAATTTTTAACAACAAGTCGCACCATTTGGTTAAATATGTCCAGTTCACCCCCGGTTTTCTTGTTTTTGTGATTTATTTCTAAAAGTGTCTTTCAGCGTTTGTATTGCTTTCTGAGCTACCAAATCAACGATTGTATGAAACCAGCGCAATTCGATCTGCTTCCAACTAGCCTCAGTCAGTATAAAATGCGGGATGTGGGATTGAATCGCGCTCGTAAATCTTTCGCTACAAAGGGGTATCGCACGTTAAAAGCCATGACAAGATATAGCCCAAATTCCTAGTGATGTTAATAAAGACGCTGTTTGAAATTTTTATTAAAAAAAATTTGGGGGCAAAAAATTTGGGGTTTTGAGAAAAACCAAACCAATA